>OX030950.1:102984285-103584285 GCA_943735915.1 Pherbina coryleti
TCGAAGAAAATAAATAATTTACATAATCTTAACTTAGAATATAAAAATATAAGCTAGAGTAAAAAAACAGAAACAACTTTGGCAGCAGGGGCCTTAAGCTTTAATTAAATCTACATAGTAAGGGTATAGTAATAAATGGAGTTTAATAAACAGTGTTGAAATAATAGGCTATTAAAGTATTATATACTTGTTGATATGGTGAGTCAGTGTGATAATGTTGTATGTTAATTATTTATTATTTTAATTATAATATAGGTGTCTGTAATATACTAAAAGTTAACATTTTTAGATTGACTATATTGCTTATATATGTATGTCTTAACTTTATGACTAACTCTACTTATATTGTCTATATTGGATGTAGATGATATTGTTAAGGGATCCGTGTTCTGGAAAATTTGTAATTTTGTGCTATGGAATTTAAGACAGTTTGAAAGGAGGTGGGAGAGGGTTATTGAAGTTTTAGGTTGCAGAGTATACAGGAGGGAGAAGTAGTATTGTTCATCAAGTGTTGATGAATTATTTTAGTATGTCCTGGTCGTAAGCTATCGTTTCTTGTTAAGTTTTTGTTGTTTACATAGCGTATATTTTGTCCTGATGTTTTATTTGGATTTATTAGTTTGTACCAAACTGATGTAGAGTCCCATAATTGTATTTGTTTTAAACAGTGTTCCCAGATTATGGGATTTTCCCCTAGAGTCAAAAATCTTTAGGGGAAAACTTAAGGGGATATTAATTTTCTGTTAGTGTTTTTTGAGCATTTTTAGTGGTTTCTTAAAGAAGCGGCAACATCAATTATGAACTGTATTTTTTTGCATTTGATGCACCCGTTTGTGTTCTATTTTTCATTTTCATTTTTTAGCTCTTACAAGATTTATTTTGTCAAAGTGAGTCAAAACAATTGCGTACCATCGAAACAATACTGCTTCGCAGCTGATTGTTTGTCGAATGAGCGAAATAGCACCAGAATATGTGTGAAATGAGAGGCTGTTTTAAATTCTGACGACGAGAAAGCATATATTTAAATTTGTTTTTATTTTTTTTTTTTTGTATTTTTTATGACTTAAATACCATTGAATTTAAGTAACCAACGAAAAAAAAACAAAAATTTTAAAAAACATAAATTACAAAAAACGTGGAAGTATTAAATTTAAATTCTAAATTTATTAAGCAGTTTTTATTTTACTAAAATTTAGTAGAAAAACCTAAATACTTCAACTTAATTACAACCATCTGCCTTATGTTTCTTGAAAAATTGGCTGCGCAAAGTTGCGCATAAGATAAAACACTTCATTTAAAAAACGCTTAAAAAACAAGTTTTCCTCAAAACGCACTAATTTTCAAGACAAATTCTGTTATTGAACTAAAAGATGTTTGTGAAAGATGTGTTTGTGTTAATTAACAAAGGTACTTAAAACAAGTAAGATATATTTTTGTTTTCTCTCGCGTATTGCCATGTTTCCGTTTCGTTTAGGGGTTTTTTTTATTTTTAGGGGAAAATTCAGCAAATTTTTTCAGATTTAGGGGAAAAAAGCTCAACCTATCTGGCAACACTGGTTTTAAATATTGTGATATGTCATTGGCATTGTAATTATTTGTAAACATTAGTGGGGCTTGATTAGCATCCTTAGCTGACTGGTCAGCAAACTCGTTTCCTGCGATTGAGATATGATCTGAAATCCAAATAATTTTAATTTTGGGGAAATTGTTAGAAAGGGCATTTTTGATGAGCAGTGGGTAGTACTCGTAGTTATTGATGTTGGCAATGGCATCTAACGAGGAAAGGGAGTAAGAGCAAATGACAAAGTATGAACTTCGTTTTATTGCGTATAGTATCGCTTCATATATGGCAATTATTTCTGCATTATATATTATAAGGTGCATTATAAGGTGCATTATAAGGTGCATTATAAGGTGGTAAGTTAGAAATCTTAATAATTTGATTGTTAGAAGTTACACTAAACTGATTTTATTACCCATCTTGGAACAATCAGTATATATAAACGAGTAATTAGAGAGTTTTTCTTTAATTTCTTGGAACGAGGAGCGAAATACTGCCGAATTGGTGTGGGCTTTAGTAGATTTTCGCAAAGAGTCGTCGATTGAAGAAATGTTGAAAGTCCATGGTGGGTTTGGGCTGTCTGTAAGGTAAACAGGTGAATATCTTTTAATGTTGTTATAATTCTCTTTATTGCTGGTGTCACTTTTTGGGTGTTGAATGCGGTTTGTTGTTTGATGAATATTTCATGAAGTGGACTGTTATTGCATCTTAATAGAGTTTTGAAGAGCTTTATAGAAACAAAATCTCTCTGGTCCTCGATTGCTAAGATGTTAGCCTCAAATAATAAATTGTGTATATGTGTTGATCGTAAGGCACCAAGAGCTGTCCTTATTGCTGCGTTAAGTGGAGTTTTGATTTTGTTTATTATTGTTTTTGGGGAATATCCATACAGTTAAATTCCATAATTAATTTTTGATAAAACAATGGTGTTCAGTCAAATCAAACAAATATTTAATATTGATCTTCAATTTGTACAAGTTGTGATTTTTTTTTGCTTTTTCAAACACATAATATTCTTAACATTCTTCAATTGCTTTGACATTCCGAAGTAATAGTTTATGCACTTTTCAACACTGTTAAAGCTTCTTTTTATGACATTCCTTGTTCTCAAATATAAACAATAAAGGCATTTAAGCCAGTTCTGAAACATACACTAACCAATTCAAACGTCTTTGATAAAAGCTGTTCGGATCTCCGCCGGTAAAACAATCGGTTTGTTAAAAGGGCTTTGACGACGTTAATTATGCAGTATGTATTTCAGTTTAATTTAATGCTTGATAGACATTGAATTATAATTAATTTTGTTGTGAGAGCTGAGCTCAGCTTTACAACATGTGTGTTCCATCTGTAGCGTTTGTTAAATGTTATACCAAGAAGTTTTAGGTTGTCGATCACCTCAAACTGTATGTTATTGGTATGTATTACGCAGGAGCACCTATGTTTTCGACATATATGTAGATGTTTGCACTTAGTAGTGGAGAAGATTGCACCAGAATAGTCGCACCAAGAGGAAATGTCTCGAAAGAGGACGTTTAAATTGATATTTGGGTTTTTTTACTGTGATGGTTAATAATTAAGTGGAAGTCGTCAGCGTATACACAGACATTTATTTCTCTGTGTAATGAAATAATTTTACAAAGTTTATTGTAGGCTATGAAGAATAAGATTACAGCAATTGGAGATCCTTGCGGGATTCCATTGTCTAATTGTCGGATGTATGAGAGAGTCTTGCCAACTCTGACTATTATCTTTCTCTTAGTCATAAAGTTTACTATATATTTTATTATATTTGGTCCTAATTTCCAATCGTATATTTGAACTATAACTGAGTGTAGTCCTATTTTTTTAAACGCTTTTTTGAAGTTAAGTGATATTATGGATACGTGTTTTTTATACGATAAGCTATTTGTAATCAGAAAGTCTACATATAGTAAGGTATTTGATACAGATTTGCCTTTTTTAACACCATTTAGTGACTATCGATTAGTTTGTCAGAAACAAACCACCATAGTCTATTTGCAATTATTTTGTCTAACAATTTGGAAACACGAGAGTTAAATGAAATTGGTCTACATGGTTAAACTGAAGTTTTGTTTGAGTGTGGTTTTAAAATCGGAATTATTATGCTAGTTTTGAACGACGTAGTGGTTAAGTAAGCTAAGTTTTACTTCGTTAAGAAGATTTTTTTATCATAGTATAAGATATTCTATCTAATCCCGGAGTTTGTCCCTTCAGTTTAGATAGAGCTGAGTTTAATTCAAGAAATGTTATTTTTGTTTCAATCTTATGAGCTGTGCGAGTCGGAATTATGCTATACGCTAAATTTAGGGCAGAAGATTTGCTTTTTTGGAAAGTTGTAGGGAAATTATTGTTGGAAGAGTTTTTGAACCAAAAGTTACAGAATTCGTTTGCTATTGCTTGTTGATATATTATAAGTGAGTTTGGGGGATCAATTGAATGTAAACTATGTAAACCGAGTAGATTTTGTTGTATAGCGTTTCCATTAAATGCATTCGAATACTTGTGTTTTTCATTCTTTAGTTTTCTAGTTTGTTATTCCACCATGGGACAGTGCGTTTAGTGGAGTATTTGTGGGATCGTGTTTGTGGGATTGATGCGTGCGCGGATTGTAAGATAATTTTACTTAAGTTGGCTGATTCTTTATGTTAGTGGCTAAGGGATACTGAGTGTGAAGGAGGTTTGCTGTTGTAGTGAATCTTGGCCAGTCGGCTAATTTGATTTTAAATTTAGGTTTGGTGTTTATTGTGTTTTCATTGTTTTCCTGGAAAAGAGAAATGATAATTGGAAAGTGGTCGCTACCTGAAAGGTCGTAATCAACTTCCCATTTGGAGTGAATAGCTATGTACGGAGAGCAAAAGGTTAGGTCGATGTGACTTAAGGTATTGTGTGTCGTGAAGTGTGTGGGCGAGCCGTTATTAAATAGAATAAAATCTGTTTGATTTAGAAATTGGTTTAGGATATTGCCTTTGCGGTTATTGCTTGGGGACCCCCATGGAGTATGCCAGCTATTAAAGTTTCCGGTAATGATGCTAGGATTATTTTTAAAATTGAGAACGTTGTTCAAGTTGTTGGTGCTTAATCTATTTTGCGGAGGAATATAAGTGGACACTATTGTAAATTTTACTTGGGAATATATTTCGCAGGCTATTGCATCGAAGTCATTGTTAAGTTGAATTTGCCGTTGTTATAGTGAATTATGTACTAGCAACGTCACACCGCCATATGCAGTTGTCGAGGTGTTTAATGAATAGTGGGAATAGTTAATTGGAATTGGTATATTTTTATTGGAATGGAGGTGGGATTCTTGAATGGATATTAACACACAGTCCAATAAGTCCCGAGACAAACTACTAGGTGGCACCTCTAACAAAATATCGATATAATATTTCGATAGTTTCAACCTTTAATCGATACGTGTACAAATTTCATGACAATCTAACGTTTAGTTCAGAAGTTGCAGTGATTTAAGTGAAGCTACTGTTGATATTTTCAAAATAATAGATTTTAAACAATTCCGTGTGTTTATCACTGTTTTTTTATGGGAAAAATTCTGTCCAAGCTGAGCAATGGCTTTGAAAGTATTATTCGGACTCTGCTCCGTCAAAAGCAACCATTTGCCGAGGTAAGCTGAGTTTAAACTTGGTTGTAAAGACACAAATGATGCTGAACGCTCAGGATTCCCAAATGAGGCAATTGTTCCAAAAAACATAAAAAAAGAACACAAAATGGTATTGGCCGACCATAAAGTGAAGGTACGCGAGCTAACTGAGGCTCTGAAGATATCAAAAGGCAGTGTGGGAACAATATTACAGGAACATTTATCTATGAGAAAGTTGCTTTCAAATGGGTGTCGCGTTTTCTCACACCGGACCAAAAACAACAACGTGTCGATGATTCGGAGAGCTGCTTGGCACTGTTTACAAAGAATAAACATGAATTTTTGCGTCGGTATGTAACAATAGATGAAACATGGATCCACCACCACACCGGAATCAAAACGGTCGTCAGCTGAGTGGAGTTCACCCAATGAAAGCAGACTTGGAATTTTGTTCGACTATCTCGAAAAGGGAAAAATAATCAACAGCGATTATTATATAGCGAAAAATCACCCCCATTTGAAGAAAAAAAAATTCTTCTTTACCAAGAATTCACCGAATTGCTTTCTCATGCACCGTATTCGCCAGATTTGGCCCCCAGTGACTACTGACTCTTTGCTGACCTCAAAAAAATGCTTGCCGGCAAGAGATTTGGATCCCATGAAGAGGTGATGGCTGAAACTGAAGCGTATTTTGAGGCGAAGTATTTTATATACATATTCAATTGCTCAATTCTGTAAAGAATACACATGGACTATTTTTCGGTAGAAATTATTGCTGCTTGTTGTTCCCTTAACGAGCTATGCAGAAGCCAGAATATTCTGAACCCCATGTTCAGCCGTTCTGGCCCATGTGAGCAAATGTTTCATGCAAATCGTGTTTAGACGATTTAATGTCTGTCCGGTCTGGTCTTCTCTGGTACTGTGCTTCGTGCAGGGCCCTTTCCCCAGATGAGCTTTTTTTCTAAAATTAAGCTTTTTGGTGAAAGTAACAAAAAGTAACTTGCTAAATAACAATTTTAAGGAAATTGTTACTTTTTTAGAGAAGTAAGTGCCACCCAGTATCAGCGTATACGATGAATGTTCTCCACCGGAAAAAAATTCGCCTTCTTTGTCTCAGACAATCTCTTCCGGGACGCAAAGAAACATTCAGTCTGAGGAAGACCAGAATATTTAAAAAAGAAGAGGAAGAATAAAAATTAAAATAATAAGCATCGCAAGACGTCTTCAAACCCTCCTCAGGCTAAGCAGCCCTCAGATATGCCTTCAATAAACCATATTACAATTATTTCTTCATCTCCATCTTCTACTCCTCCATTGGTTGATAGTCCAAATGTGATTTCAACCGAGCCCAATAACCCAATAATTAATTTAAGGGCAGTGTCGAGGCGAAAACTCGTATTCATTTCATGTCTTCAGCCCGACACAACAACTTAAAATGTATTGACGTTTTTCAAGCAAAATATATTAACTAGGCAAAATGCTTACTGTTTATGCAAAAAAAAATGGTAACAAGCCATCCCACGCCTCCTTCATTCTAACGGTTGCAGCTGAAGATAATAATATTCTCGTTTCTGAGTTTACGCCTAAAAATAAGTCTAGAAGTACGAATAAAATCGCCCATCAGACCCAAAAAAAAACTAAATAGATTATCCCTTTACTACCAAAATGTATTATTATTATTATAAGGATATTATCACGTTAACATAAACATGGCTGAACGAAAGCATTATTGACTTGGAATTGTTTGACAATAGTTTCCAAGTTTTTAGAAGGGACAGACACACTGACAATATTTCTTTTTTTATTACTCAGTCTCGAGACTTATTGGACCATGTATTATTTTAGGGTTGTATCGTTTTATTAAGAGTTCATTATAATTGTTGATGTAGCCTTTGACATTCCACTGGAAAATGGTTAGAGACATAATATAATAGATAAATTAAGAGTATGTTATATGAAGATTTGTATCTGTTACTATATATGTATATTTTAATAAGTTTTAATTTTATTAGAAGTAGCTTGTAGTTGGTAGATCCAATCTAGAATCTAGATCCATTGACATGGATTCTGATGAGTCGTCCTGAGTGAGATCCAATGATTGTAGCGTCTGTTTTGATATATTTATTTTGCTTTTCTTCTTTAGTTTAGCCTGCACTCTTTTGGATAAATTTTTTGGAATATTTATATTTTTGTTTCAGATATTCGTTGAATGTTGGGTTTAAGAGTTGTTTGTTGTGATTGTGTGTTTGGATTAGTGTCTGGAATTTTGTCGTCGTATTTTACTATCACTCTCTGTGGGATGAGACATTAACCACAATAATGCACCACGGTGGGTGTATTATTGTGGTTAATGTTATTAACAGGGTGTCTGCATATGATGGACCGTATTGATTTCTTTCTTTGTAGGTGATAATAGCTTTTTTCTGTTTACTTTGTTGAGGGTGATAATTGCTTGAATTTCCTTTTCCTTTATAAAGACGGGGCATATTTTGTCAATAGGGTTGTTTTTGTCATTGTCGCATTGGTTTTCCTTACAGTTAATGCAGCATTTCGGTTCTTTGCATTCTTCTTTGCGATCGATATCAGTGTTTTGTTTGTTGGCACAGTTCGAGCAAGTTTTTTCATTTTTGCATATTTTACCTACATATGTATATGGCCGAAGCGTTGACAGTTGTTGCAACGAAATGGGAGCGGTATGTAGGGTCGGATTCTAACTTTCTCGTAACCAATTGAGATCTCCCTTGGGAGAGCTGGAGTGACAAAAGTGAGTAAATTATAATTAAACCGGTTTCTCGCAGCTTATTGCTCATTTTTTTTCAGTATTTTTTTAACTTCGGACATGTTTTGACTGCTTAGCTCACTTAATATTTCAGTTTCTGCAGTGAGGTGAACTGCAGCCTGAACTAGAATAATTTTTTCCCGCCGAAAAATAAACAAAATGGCGACCTATTTTATAACCTCGAAAATCGATTTTTTCTGCAAATGGCCGCCATTTTGTTTTGTTGTTTATTTTTAATTTTAATTTTAATTTCAATTTCAATTTCAATTTCAATTTCAATTTCAATTTCAATTTCAATTTCAATTTTAATTTTCATTTTAATTTTAATTTTAATTTTAATTTTAATTTTAATTTTAATTTTAATTTTAATTTTAATTTTAATTTTAATTTTAATTTTAATTTTAATTTTAATTTTAATTTTAATTTTAACTTTAATTTTAATTTTAATTTTAATTTTAATTTTAATTTTAATTTCAATTTTAATTTTTCTGTTCTAGGGCTTCTGTTCCTAAGTTCAATGTATATTATTATCACTGCCTCACTTACAGATCAATTCTGTCGCGGTAACATTAATCTTGTTACCGTAGAAATTCACCTTTTAGTAATTTGAACACTCTGTTGGTATTCTGCGACCAAACGTTACCGGTGAATATTGTTACCATCTCTTTAGGTGGTAACAAGCAAAACAGAAGACATTTTTTAGCTTGCATTACAAAAAATAGCTCGCAATTTTAAAATCCTCAAATTGAAATCGGAGCAAATTAAAATAAAAAACGATGTTAAATTCACTGTTGCTGCTTTTTCAGCACTTTTCAATGATAAAAATTTATAGCAATTCACTGTGTAATATTTATTAATTTACATAAAATTAATATATAAATTAAATATAGATAACACCGCAGCTGCGCCGGCGTAGTGCTTGCATATTTCCTGCCAAAAAAACAAATATTATATAAAAAGTTAACATAATGCAATTAATTCTATGTATTTACTTCTCACTTTCCATTGTTTATATTTCACCACACAAAAGAGCGAGCTTCATTTCTATAAGGTGAGTTTACGACATTTGACAGCGTTACCGAGTGCACAGAATACCGATTTATAAGACCGGTAACGAGTTTTGGTAACAATATTGCTATTACCGGTAACGCACAGAATTGATCTGTTAAGGTATAATATACGTGTAACAACCAAAAACAGGAGCTGTTTTCAAACAATTTTTTTAGATATAAGAAGTTATTATTTTTTTAAATTTATACAGATTATTGTACATAAAAAATACTTTATAAAAATATTTTTTTTTTTGGAAAAATACAGTTCTGGCTTTTATATAGAGGGCGCTGAAAATGGCATTGAAAAAAAGACATCCACAACGGTTCGATGGATATGGCCTTTCCCATGTATCGGAAACAAAAAAATCAAATGACATTTTAAAGCATAGACCATATATTAAGCATCCCCCCTACGCAAGGCCCTCGGGGGTTTTTGTTTTAATTATGGCGGAAGTTGAAGTAAAAAGTTCAAAAAATAGATACATTTTCGCACGCTTTTTTGTTTATACAAAAAAAAAACAAAAAAAAAATAGATACTTGCATTTAGGGGGGATGCTTAAAGGACAAAATAAAGAACAAAATGCAAAAAAAACATTGAAATTGAACCAATAGATTTCGAGTAATCTATCGAACCGTTTTAAAAAAACTAGTTTCGAGGAAATCGCGTTTAAAGTTTTTTTATTTACGTTGTATGGAGCTTGTGGCGTCCGTGGTGTAGTTGGTTAAAGTGCGTGGCCGCTATGTCAAAGAACTTTGGAAACCCAGGTTCGAACCCCAGCAGCGACAGAAAATTATTTGAATTAAAATAATTTTTCTGTACGGCCGCCACCTCTCTGCAGACAATGGCAAACCTCAGAGAGTAATCAAAAATGCCATGTAAAGCTTCTTGAGAACGAGAACTTTCCGTTCATCGCCGTTCGGAGTCGGCGTTAAGCATGTAGGTCCGGTTCTCGGTCAATTGTGTACAAACTTAATAACACGCACAACACAATTGATCATAAGAAGCTAGGTCAAAGTCCTTTCAAGGGCTGAAATGGCCAGTTATTTATTTTTTATTTATTTTTATATTTTATTGTATGGAGCTTAGACATAGGGAAACGAAAACCGTTATAACTTCTGTTTTTTTTTTTAAATATCGATTTAAAAATGTGTATGTATATTCTTAAAACTATAGAGAACACATTAAACAAAAAAAAAAACCTACCTTAAACGACATATAATAAACACAAAGATATATTTGTTTACTAATATTTAAACTTTCAATTGAGCTTAAAATATATTTAAGTTCTTTACTGCAGGAAAACAGTAACTTCATATTTTTCTGAAATATTTGTTTCAATTTATTTCACCCTCACGGCTTCTTTAAATTTTTATACAAAACGGTTCCATTGTATTTATTTATTTATTCTTTTTAAAATAACAGGGTATAAATCCTAATGTTAAAGATTACAAGAATCTTATATTGAAAACATAAGGCACTTTAAGTGAAATTATTTTTTAAAAATACATGCAGAAATTTTTTGAAAATACATACAAAAGTTTTTTTAAAAATACAAACAAAAGTTTTTTTTTTAAAAATACGTACAAAAGTTTTTCAAAAATAAATACAAGAGTTTTAAAGCAACAGATATCAATCAATCTTTAAATCTTTCAAAAAGTTATTTTTTGAAAAGCGCGGCGTTGCAGATATTCCAAAGTTGATGTGGTAAAGGAAAGTATGCGTACGCATACACAAAGAAAATCAACAACAAAAAAACAAAGATATTAAATTTTTTGATTGTTTTCATATGAAAACTTTATTTTCGAACAAAACAAAATAAAACTAATTCAGAAATAAAGTAAATCCATTATTTATACATAAAAAAAAATTGTCTATAATAAGAGCCTTTCAAATCAGCCATTCCATTTTGAACGTATCACTCATACGGGTTGACCACCTCCGATGTTGCTCAAACTTTCAGAATTGAATCTTCTCATGAAATAAAAACACTATTTTGAGTAAAAAAATGTTTACATTTTTTTTCAAGTTTTTACGTAACATTAAAATTTCTTCAAAATGGGAGAAAAAATGAAGCCTTACTCTTGAAAAATCATATATTCAACAAAACTAACTTAATTTTTACGTTTGAGGTACTTTCGAATAAATAAATAAAATTGGTTTAAATATTGGTTTCCTTGAGACAAAAACATTGATGTACCAAACTTTAAAATCCAACTTTAAACACCAGAGATATGAAGAAATATGTCAATACGCGTTCGGTAAAAAAAAATCTTTTTTTTCGTAATTGTCTTGCAAAAACGCGTCATATTCGCTGGTATTTTGGTTTTTTTTTTGAGGTACAGTCTAATGTACATAGTATTGTTGTATGGAAGTAGTATGGTAGGTGGTCGTTTAAAAAATATTAAATAAATTATTGAAATAGAAAGAAAAATAACACCCTCATGATTTTTGGCAGATGGAAAGGTAATAAAATAAACTTTCTGAAAATATTTTTTTTCAATTTTTAAAGTGGGGAAAAATCCTATTTTTATGACTTCCAAAATTTGAACTTGAAGTTAAGAAACTTAAAAAAAATAATTTTGTTTTTATATTTTTGTAAAATTTATTGTCATTTCGAAAATACCTCAAACGTGAAAATCGAGTTAGTTTTGTTGAATATATGATTTTTCAAGAGTAAGGCAATTTAACTTTTTCTCCCATTTTGACGAAATTTAAATGTTACGTAAAAACTTGAAAAAAAATGTTAAAACTTTTTTACTCAAATTAGTGGTTTTATTTCATGAGAAGATTTAATTCTGAAAGTTTGAGCAAAATCGGAGGTGGTAAACCCGTAGTTTAAGTTTTTTTGATGTGTTTAATTTGGAATGGCTGAAATATCACATAATTGTGTATCAAGAATTTTACGATTATTTCCTAGCACAATTGAAACAAATGCTAAATCAATGTAGCGCACATATATCTCCTTCGCATTTTTCACACCGTTTGTTTGTCATTTGAAATAAATATTTGTTTTTATCAAATATTTTTTAAAAAAATACATATTCTTTAGCACATGTTACAGCATTTCTTTGTAAGAAATTTGCGTGCGCATACACAAGAACCAATACGCAACTTTTCATGTCCAGAACAACTGAACTGTCAAATATTTATTTTGATTATTTGAATATTTTAACCTACCCTAAATTAGATATTTAACAAATTTTCATTTTAATCCATCTAAGCATATATGACCTATGACTAACTAAAGTTGCTAGTTGTATGCGCGCGCATACAAGGAACCCGTGAGGGTTAAAGTTTTTTATTTCTTTGTATGAAGCTTAGACATAGGTAAACGAAAACCGTTATAACTTCTGTTTTTTTATTTAATATCGATTTAAAAATGTGTATGTATATTCTTAAAACTATAAAGAACACATTAAACAAAAAAAAATTTTTTTCGAAAAATTTACACGTATATACCTTAAACGCTTTTATTGAAAGAGTATTTTCTGTGATGAATGTTACTTAATCGAAAAAGAAATTTCGTTTGTTGGAAAACCTTTTGTTTATTATACGAATAAAATGTCACATGATGAAATGTCACTCAGTTGATGATATTCCTACCCTACCAGTAGTACACCACTGCAGTTTGTTGAAAAAAATAACCAACCTTGGGTATCGAATAAACAACTCGCTCTCATGTGTTGACCATATTAACTATGTTGTAAGCAAAATCTACTATATCTTAAGAAACCTACGAATGACTGCTCAGATCACACCAACAAAAACACGTCGCAAACTAGTAATACAGTTGATTATGCCTTTTATAAATTATTTTGAAGTGGTGTTTAGTAAACTAGATTCCCATTCGTTACATAAACTGCAAGTGGCGTTTAACTATGTGGCCCGTTACGTTTATGGACTTCAATGCAACACATCCGTTTTATTTCTCACATACAAATCCTCCGAATGCGTTTTGAGTGTATCTAATTAACCGAAACATGACGTAGACGTGACGTAAAAGTAATTTGAATTTCGATTTCTTTGTTACGTTGTCTAACATTTCAGCATACAAGATGCTTTTTGTGAGGTTACTAGCATCATTTAATTTAAATTGATTTTTTGTTAATAAATAATTAAAGTAATTGAACTATATTTCCATGTGGCTATGTTTGTTGTCATAATGAACAAGAAATCATAGTACGTTGTGTCATGTTCAGTTTGCATAATCAGACTATTTAGCGTTTGCTGCGAGACTCTTTCAATTACAGAAAATATTATTTCTAAGTGCATTAGCTCTATATATGAAAAAAAAAATAGATGAAGAGGAAGATGATGAAAACGAAGAGGATATGCAATATATTCTTTAGGAAACTTTTGATATTATGTAGTGTGTTTATGTAGTGTTAAAAGAAAAATTTATTTATTTAATGTACATTTCTTTGATATTTTTCTTTTTCTTTTTTTTTTTTTTGTTCAAAAAAATATTTCATTCATGTTATTTCTTCTTACCAATTTATATTTGCAATTCAAACAAATATAAACCTATAAAAAGAAAAACAATTTGTTTTAAAAATTAGTTTATTGGAAAAATTTTTGGGACTAAATTATTGTGAATTTCTTGAATTTGCGCTTTTTTGGGCTACAAAATATTAAAAACTGTAAAATTAGGCGATTTATGGGCTATACAAATTTTGTAGTTCACGCTTTTTCCAAGAACAAAGAGAACAAAATGCTCAGTTCTAGCTATGTTTTTATATTTGTTATAGCGAGAGAAAAGCGCTTACATCTGATGAAATGACAATGTAAAAAAATGTGCTATCCATAAAGAGAACGAAGCTTTTGCAAGCGCTTGGTTTTCTATTAGGATTTCATTTAGATGCCTCCACACTATCAGCCTTATTCAATAGATTTCCTTAAACAACCGTTCGAGGCTTGTTTAGTTAGGCACTGTTTAAGGCCCCTATTAGGTACGACAACTCAACTTAAGTTGAGTGTGTAATTTGTAAATTTGTATTGTCTATTACACATTTGAGGTACATACGTGTCTATCGACTGACAAGTATGTATCTCAGAGATGTGTATGTATTAGGTTTTGGTATTAGGTTTAACAATGCAACTCTGTGTCGAGTGTAAAAACTGTCAAAAACTTACATCTGCTTTGAGCTAGTTGTAAAGCGTCTTTTTCATACGAACTTTTTATTTGTTTATTATTTTTTGTTAATTGAGTGAAAATGGATAAAAATACGTAAGTAAAATAAAGTATAAATACATATGTTATGTATATGCATATATTATTATCCATATCATGTATATATTATTTTAGTAGAAATAGCGCATTTTATGCGCTTACTTTGAGAATGCGCTTTTCAGAGTTCAGAGTTGTGGAGCTCATATTTTTATAAACATTTTGTTATGCGCTTCTTAAATGCAACTAAAACATCGTTTAAAAAGCACTTCAACAAATAGTTAAAAAAGCTCTTTTATGTGTTAGTCCAAGGAGCGTTGTGTTAAAAAAAAAAGTAGATAAAAGCAAAGCGAGAAAATTTTATTCTTTGTCACATGCGAGGATTGAACTCAGACTGCTGGCATTACAGCAAAATGTCTTGCCACTCTATAACTCTATACTATAATTTCCTTGCTTTATTACTTGTGAACAAAATACATATACACAAAAATTGAAATTAATGCGAACAGCTGATTCATTTCAACGAAAGTGTCAAAATTTCGGTGTAATCATGCTCCAATAGAAACAGCAATTTTACACCACAGCTCAATTGAAAATGTATGTTATGCGTAATATGGCAAAAAAGTTCAGTTGAGGTGTCTTAAGTCACGTCAACTTAAGTTGAGTTGTCGTACCTAATAGGGGCCTAAGGCCTTACGCTGCCCCTAAGCACCCTTGCTTAAATTGTTATTCATAAACGTTAATTATTGATGTTGTCGGCCTTTTAAATCTTTTTTTATTAATTTTTGTATTTTTTGTAGGCTTTGGCCGTATTAAAATAAAAACTTGTTTATATTTTTATTTTTATAAATTTTTATTTTCGTCAATATTTCGACTAAATTTGTTAGTCATCCTCAGGACCTACAAAATATATGAAAAAACACATTTACATAAACAAAACTTAAACATTACTTTTAACACAATGAAAAACAACGAATAACAACAATTAAACATTAAACAAGTTATTTAAAAATTAATTATTTATTTATTACCCGTGGCAATAAAGGGTACTTGGTTAAAGCTGCTCTCGTCAACTAATGTTTTGTTTAATTAAGTGTTTATAGATATGAGCGCAATTATCAGTGTCCGTTTTATAGTTGAGTCTCTTTTGCATGGGTGTGTTGATTATGTGGAGCATCTCTATAGTGTATCGTCGTTTATAATTGTTCTCTTGTTGGAGAATCTTTGTTTCTTCAAAGTTCGGAGAGTGGCCGAACTTTACGCAGTGGGCTGCAAGTGCTGTTTTATTATCATTCTTGTTGTTTATGTCTGATTTCTGTGCTGATATTCTTGTTCTCAATTTTGATTTTGTCGTTCCAACATATACTCGTCCGCATATGTTGTCCCCGTCTCCTTTACATGTGATTTTATATATCAGATTTGATTTGTCCATGTCTTCAATTTTTGATTTAGTGTTGCTGTATATACTTCTTAAGGTGTTATATGATTTTGGTGCAAGTAGATAATTGTTTTTATTGTATAGATCTGTTTTTTTAAATTTTCTGTAAAACCTTCTATATATGTGACTCCTTTGTATATGAATGCTTTATTAGTTTGGTTGTTGTCTATTTTAGTCATGCTTTCTTTAAGCAGCCTGAGTATGGTAGACTTTGGAAAATCGTTGTTAATTAATATGTGTTTAATTTTTCGTTTGTTGTTTATGTAGAAATTGTCATCGCTTATGTTCAGTACTCTGTTGATGAAGTTTTTTGCCGTGTTGATTATAGTCTTTTTTAGGATGTTTAGAATAAAAGTTAATGAGACGTCCAGACGCTGTTGGTTTTTGATACCAATCTGATTTTATTATATTATTGATCCTTATGAATTTTGCGTCTAGGTATGGTAGTTGTCCGTCGTATTCTTTTTCAATCGTGAATTTAATGTGTCTGTGGCAAGTGTTTAAACTTGTTAATGTTATGTCTATTTTGTCCGCTTTTACGATGCAAAATATGTCATCCACATACTTTGTTAGTAGTCTGGGTTTATGTTCTATTTTGTCCATGAAGATGTCTAGAATTTCTTCCATCACTATGTCCGCAATAATGGGGGATATTGGCGATCCCATAGGCATTCCTTTTAATTGACTGTGTGTGTTGTTTTCAAACTTAAAGTAATTGTTTTCTTTTAAGCAAAATTTTAATATGTCCATAAATAGTTGTTTAGGTATCTTTGTGTGTTTTTTTATTGTATCCCATTTCTTGTCTATAGTTTTTATGGCGAAATCCACTGGAATGCTAGGAAAAAGTGCTTCGACGTCAAAGGAAACCATTAGTTCATCGTCACATATGTAGCTATTGCAGAGACTATATATTATGAAGACATTGCATCAGAACGTCTCTTTCAATATTGAACAGACATTAGCATGCAAACATCAGCCTGGAGAAAAACATGAGCACTTCGAAATAAAAACCAGGGCTGACGATGAACTGATGTTGCTAGACTTTGTTGATAGACTCTAAAACTACAAATTCTATCAACAATGATGTCGTAGAGCCACGTATATATTTTTTTCAATGGAATTCTGCTTTATTTGTTTACATTTTTTTGGCTTGGTTTTTGTTGTTGCTTAACTTCCTCATGTTTGCAGGATTTTCTTTACTATTTTGGGTGATGCTTCGGCTGCATTTCATTGATGTTCAGAAATCTTATACTTTTGCGATTTTGTCTATTTCAATGGAGCTATAGATAAATCGCTCTAACTTTTCTATTTCTTATTGGATTGAAATACATCCAAGGACAAAATTAAAGATAATTTTATCACCTTTAAAATGACATCAAGAATAATTTTTTTACTAAATTTCTTCATTTATTTAACTATTTAAACTATCTATCTACCTAAACCCACCCCTAATGCACATACCTATATAATAAATATAATTCATTTCATTATGAAATGTAATTCTATTAAAAACTATTTTTTTAGTAAATATACTTCATATATATTCTATATCTACTTTCTTATTATATTACATCTATCTACCTATGTATCTTATGTACCTATTTAAAAAGAAAATTATTTAATAACAAAGCATATTGGTCTAGTTGCCACGCAGGACAATAGCCAGCTAGACCAACTAGGTTGTATTGTTGTTGCTATACTTACTTTGTTTTCACTGAAATATCCAATAAAAAGATAAAATTTTTCATTTAAAATAAATAAATATTTTATTTTCAATAAAAAATACAAACATATTTTTGTTGAATGCATATAATGAAGTATTAACAAAAACAAACATTTAGCAAAAATTTTCATATAAAAGAAATATTTTATTTTCAGTAGCAAATATAAAAAAAATGTTGAATGTATATAAATAAAGTGTTTTTACACAGAACAAACACGAAGCAAATATTCCCAAAAAATGGAACAGAAAAGAATTTCTTAAAGTTTTATTAATATTACAAAAAAAGATTTATATAAATATTTTATTCAAAATATTTTAAAGAAATAAAATACATACAATTAAATGTATCAATAAATCTTAATATATAATAAAATCACACATTGTGCAGTGCTGAGAACAGTTTCAAAAAACTTAAGAAGTTTAATGTTCATATTGAACCTAAAAACAGTTACAATATGTTTAGAAATGTTTTACAAAATTTTTGAACACTTTTTAATATAAAAAGTTTTTAATGATTTTCAAGCTATTAAAAAATATTTTTATGAATTCTATCTTTAATTCTATCTTCAAAAAAATATCTTCAAAATAATTTATAAAACAAAAATTTGTACTTGATCTAATTACACTACAGATGGTTTTTCGGCATGATATATATATTTTTTTTTTCATAAAACCGTTATTTTCTTCAAAAAGTACATAATAAAAGTAAGTAGAACATAACATATGGTAATAGCTGAAACATTAACCTTTCGTTTTGTGTGTAATATGTTATACTTGTTTCCTCTATTTCTACCATTATTCTCATTTTTATATTGTTGCTAGATTAAACAGAACAATTATACGGTTTTTATTTTGCTTTTTAAACGTACAATTTTGATGTTCTGTTGATAAACATCAACAACTTTCATCTTCATCACGAAGCACAGAAGAATCGCAAGCACATCGCACACCTATGTAAAATAAAAACGAATATTCGAATCAGATTAGTTAGGATTCGCATCATGTTCTTTTTAACCCTTCAGAGGGCGCGCCACGGCAAATTAGCCGCAAACTGTTTTATTTGTGTTTTTCAAGTATTTATAATGGTAGCTGGCCACTGCCACTCAAGTGACTTTGTAAGTTTTGAGATGCAGCGTGGTAAACCGCTGGTTGCTACGATATTTCGTTTAGGTGTTATTTGTGTTTAAAAATTAGTGTCTCGTTCTTGCGGCTAAATTGCCGCGGCGCGCCTTCTCGTGTAACAAAAAAATCAAGTGTAACTTGCAAACATTTTTTGTAGTTAATTGGAAAAAAGTGTTTTGATGAAGGTGAAAATTTCTTTTATTGTTTTGTGTGAGTAAAAAGTATAGGCACGTGCATATAAACGTGTAATTTTTAATTGTGTTGGGTTTAAATTTTGTTACGTTATGATATCAATAAACCATAAGTACAAAAATTACCTAAGGATATATTGATGTTTTTAAACCTACATTAAAGCGAACCAGCTGCGCAACAACAACCGAAATCAGGAGTTTGTTATATTTGTGGACCGTACAAAAACAATAGAACAAAAGTTTGTTGCAATAATTGTAATAAAAATGTCTGCAAAATACATTGTAAGCAAATTTCGAAATGTGTTGAATGTATGAATGTGTAATGCCTCTGTTACCGATAATGAATAAGAATTAAAAAAATAAATGCTTAAAAAAAAAATTTCAAAATCAATAGAAAGCAATGGCTTGTTTTATTTGAATGGTTTTTTGCTATAAATAGGAAAAATTCCTGTCGAAAATATTTAAATTACCTTGCGGCAAATTTGCCGCGGCGCGCCCTCCCGTGTTACTCTTCAGAGCGCGCCCTCCGAAGGGTTAAATAAGATATACGGATTCTCATTTTATTTCACAAAAAAAAAAAAAAAAAAAACAGAATAATTGTGCAATTTGTAAAAGGCAGAGCCACTTTTTTTTATAAAAATTAGTAAAAATATCAATATGTACTTCAGAATACAACAAACAACCTTTGATAAAAGTTCATCCTGGCTCCTTTTACAGAAAAAGTACATTTTGTAAAAGGCAGAACCACTAAAAAAAAATTATTCAATACCTCAAAAAAAAAGTTAGGAAAAATATCAATATGTACTTCAGAATACAAGAAACAACCTTTGATTATAGTCTATCTGGCCCCTTTTACAGGAAAACTACGTTATGTAAAAGGCAGAACCATTAAAAAAAAATATTCAATAACTCAAAATACCTCGAAAATTTTATGAAGATCTTTCTTGCACCATTTTCAGTATAAATGCACAATTTATAAAGCAAATCAAATATATTCAGCCCAATTATGAAACATTTTCCTATGCTATATGATTGTACTGATCAACCTAAAATATAACATAACAGCGAAAATCGGTCAAAATAAAAGAAAAAGTATAACATATTGTATACCAAACAAAATGTTAATATTTCAGCTTTCAACTAATTATATCTTTATTTAATCTTTATAACGCATTTTTAAGATAAAATAACGGTTTTATGCAAAAATAAAACATATAATGCAGAAAGACAGTCTGTAGCATGGCCGATATACGAAAATATGTTTTTTTTTCATTTCATATTAGAAAAATTTTAAATATCTTTCGAATGACACCTAAATCATATGTATATGCCATAAATAGGTATATGCCATATCCCAGCTAGACACCTAACTGTTAGATATGCGATATATATGGCATATACCTAACGCCTTGTACGTTAGGTTCATATAAAATTCTTCATACAAAGCACGTTAGGTTTGTTCTAGCGTTTTGAAAAATCTAACGCCTTTTGCCTATCCGTGTGATGTGGCATCTCTGTCTGCCTCATATGATTTTTCATTAAAAAAAGCATTAGCTGCTCTGTTCACACCAATTACAAATTCCATAAAGAATTTAATAACAAGCTCAGATGTTTATATAAGTACGCAGTTAGCGTTCCGCGCAGCTCTTCCACTATAGCCTAGTGGGTAAAGCCTTGACCCTATAATCCAAACATGCGCGAGTTCGAACCCCACGCAAACATAAACATTTTTTTTTTATTCTAGTTTGTTTTTTATTTATTTTCACTATTTTTCATTAAGTTATTTATAAATTTGTCAATAAAATGATGAAAGAAACAATAAATTAATTTACAAAGAATTAAAAGTGAATTTATTATTTCAAAATTAAATAATTAAAATAAATAAGTAAAACAAAAACTGAGATCTGGTTAAATTATTAGTTAGAAAAATTAAAATGAGTATTTTCATGACATTAATTAATGTGATTATTATATAGCTGTATAATAAACAATACAATAAACAGTAAACAAAAAAGATAGAAATCATAAACATAAAAAAATAAATAGAATATAAATAAACTTATAATTCAATAACCAAAAACCAAAAAACTAATCCATTCATAAGAAGACATAAAAATAAAAATATATACAGGCAAAAATCAAAAATCATCATATTAAACTAAATACCCCGTCACCGTGCAAAGATATTAATTACTTACTAAAATCAGAAGCAAAAAGTTAGTGAAAAAGAAAATATTAAAAAAGTCTTATCAAATGGAAGTCTTGTTATAGTGTTAGATTAATGTTGTTTCGATGTACGTGTTTTTTTTTTATTGATTTAAATTTTGATACAAATTTAACCCTAAAATAACACACTTTATCTGGGCCACTGAGTGCGAATTCAGACTAGTGTGTGTTCCATTCGAGTGTTAAACAGTTTAGTGAAAAACAAAATACATATATCAATAACTTTAACACCGAAACAAGTAATCTAACAAGACTACCTCTGAATAAAATAAAAAAGCATTCAATTACTGCTTGTTTCGGGTTTTTCATGCTCTGGTGCTGTTTCTGCCTATATCTGTTGTGGCTAAGGTCCACATATCTTCGTAGCCCCTTATAAAATTCCAGCCGCCCTTCATTTTGAAAAACATCTGCAAGATAGAATTTAATGAAAAATTTTAAATTAATGAAATCCGTTTAGTATTTCAGATTTTATAGATGTTTGTATGTAAAAGTATAATATAAAGTATAATGTTTTAAGAAAACTAACAATAGTCCTATTACATTAATATTTAAGGTACCATTTTAAAGAAAATATAATATGATTTCAGAGCAATTTTAAATTAACAAAATCGATTGAGTGTTTCATATTATGTTTTTATGTAAAAGTAAAATATTTTCTTACATAATGCAAATTTTTGAGAAAATAGTGGTTTTGTTGGCAATAAAAAGTAAACATAATATAAAATTGCGTATAAAATTCAACATAATATTTAAATATAATTGATATGTAATTTTTCTCAAAAATCGAAGAAATGTCTTTCAAATGACGTGTCAATCTTTTCGATCCATTGGATAATGGCGAAGATATAGATATTTTTTTGAAGACACCTTTTAGCAAGAAAAAAATTTTAAAAATCGATAACTAGTTGAGTTATCGATTTTTGTTCTGAAGAAAAAACACTTTCAAATCGCGGCGCCCCGGATATCGTAATCGTGTCGAAAATCTTACCAAACAGAGTTTTGCTGATTAAATTCATGGCAATTAAAGACTGCTTCCCCATCTTTCCATCGAAGTTGTAGTTTATGCAAAACTCATCTGTAAAAATATTCCTGAGAACATCATTAAGAGATCCCGACGATCCCTTCAACTTCAAAAAGTGAGACTTCTGTAAATTAAGTTGTATATAATATTGGAAATAAATTCAAAATGCTCCTTTTACTTACCATTGACATTTCATACTCCTGCTTTTGGAGTTTTTCCTCCACTTGCATGTATGCATCGATGGTCGAAATCGGGAGAGTGGACGCAATTTCAATAGAAGTCTCATCCTCCATTTCCCCAGTTATGCGGCATAATGATTTATGCATTCGCTTCACCAAAACCTTGCATTCGCGAACAATATAATTTTGGGCGAGTATCTCACTTCTTTGAAAATTCTGAAAAAGTAAAATATTTTTATTTAAGGCACACAATTTTAGGGAATAATTTAGTAATACTTTAGTAAGTTATTAATGGCGTTTTTATTAAATTTACATAAAACAGAAAACATACGTAAATGTAAATAAATCAGAGATGGAAAATAACGATTATTTTTTAATTTTTGAATCAAAAGATCATATACAAAGACATTGTAAAATAATTTTAAATGTAGCAATATGAAGCTAGTGAGCCAGAGATTCCGTTTTGGGATTATTTATTTTTTCATAATATTTAAGATAGAAATCATCTTCATTCAATACGTGATCTTTTTTCGATCATATACTTACAATATCTTACTTACAATATCTTTTATGTGTTGCTCCACTGTATCTAAACGCTTCTCTATACTTTCTAAAGTTCCTCGAATACAATTTTGGTTATATAAAACCGTTTCCAGAAGGCTTGTCGAGTCTGAAAATTTTTAATTAGTACAGGTTTAAAAGAAAGAATATAACATGAGTACATTCGTTCGTCGAGGAACTTCGTTTTGGGCCATTGAAATCAGCAGCCGTTCGGAAGACCTTCCGTTGGGGTTTTTGCCTAGGTTCGGCAATTTCAGCTTGGAATTCTACAAAAATTTAAATTAGTTCTTATCGAAAAAGTGGTACATAGAATATTACCTTCAATAAGTGTGCTCGGATCATCGAAGTTTATTTGGTCCACTGTAATTAAAAAATTTGAAAGAGTGAATGAAATGAAATTAATGAAATGAAATTAATGAAATATAATTAATGAAATGAAATTAAACATGCAATTAAATAAAGAAATTAAATGAAATAAAATAAAATGAAATGAATATAAATGGAAAACTAAATGGAATAAAATCATAAACAAAAGGGAAAGAAAATTATTTGTGAGTGTAAAACTTAATTTGAAAAATCATGAAAAACATGATGAAGAACTGGTATCAACAAAAATTTATTTGAAAGTGGGATGCAAAAAAATTTATACTTTACTTCGCTCTTAGGTAATTCCACTAAATCATTACTAAGGTCACTTCCTAATAATATACCTAGCCCTGAGTACGATTGAAGTGGTTCTTCAAAATAATCTTCAACTGTTTGAAAACTATTTCCAATAACCACATCCTGACCACCTTCTTTCCTAATTTCTAAAACTTTAAAAGGGCCTGTATTTTGACTAAAGCAGTAACGGTCATTTTATTTTTTAACATTTATATCAAAAGATCCTATTTGAGACAGTTTATGATATCCTAATCCATCATTAGTCTTTTCATCTAACCTTAAATAAAGCAGCTGTAAAATTTTATTCGGTTTCTTAATAATTTTTTTTAAATGCTGCATGTAATTTTCGAATTTGTATGCGGAAAAACTATCTAACGTCCCAAATTGTTTGCAACAATCTACTAAATGCAGCAATCCATGAATATTAAAACTAACTAAATGATCTCCAAAAATGTCTCCAAATTGCTCTACAAACTCTTTTAAAATATCCTGTGCTACACTACATTCTGTGCTATACGTAGTTTCACAGGAAAGAAGTCTAATACCTATATGTAATAAAAGAAAATTATAATAAGCTTCATCAGAAATGCTATCTTTTAATACATATATTCCTAAATATAACAAAAACTGTCTTAACTCTGTCGACATCCAATTGCAGATTTCATCGAAATTCCTGCAAATGCGACCAAATTCTGAAGGAACGAAATTAGAAATATAGTCCATTCGTTCTTTTATTTGTGATACATTTCCTATTTTTAAGTATAAGCGCACTAACTTTTTTGCTACTCCTAAGTCTACTAAGTGCATGGGATCTAGTGGAAATTGTGAAACCATGCCTATTTCAGCCTTTTCCAACACATTCTCATTATGCCTAAAGAATACACTATGATGTTCAATATCTACTCTATTTTTATAAGTAATATCTGTCCTTAAAGAGCAGATACTTTTAGAAAACGAAACTCTGCGATGACTGTAGCTTCCTACCTGACAAAATTTGGGACAACTATTTTTTCCTGTGAATGACTGCACTCCTGTCACAAAAGCTCGAGCTGGAGAGTCGCAACAAAAAAGTCTCACATCAAATTTTTTTAAAATGCCATCTACCTTAAGACCATTGCTCTTTAAAAGCACTACCTCGTTGGAAAACTCTTCTAAGAAGTCATTCGCATGGCAGGGTTTTTCCGTGCCTGAAAAGCAGGCAATAGTGAATGGACTTTCTTGTGGAAAACCGACAATTGATCCAAGAATAAGCCATAAAACTCTACTGGAACTATGAAATAGTTTTAAACCATCTATTCCAACATCAATAAAAACCTCAGTGCTATTTTTTAAATACGGAAAGGAATTGACATTGAAAAATTCCTGAATTCCTATGTACAAAAATTCTCCATCTGGCATACTTTGTACCTCCACTTTCTTTCTACTTGTCTTAAAAAGACCTTTGGCTGA
This sequence comes from Pherbina coryleti, assembly GCA_943735915.1. Classification (NCBI taxonomy): domain Eukaryota; kingdom Metazoa; phylum Arthropoda; class Insecta; order Diptera; family Sciomyzidae; genus Pherbina; species Pherbina coryleti. The sequence continues at coordinate 103,009,038 of OX030950.1, forward strand.
TAGGGGTAAATCATCAGTACCTATTCTATTAAGGGTTTGGAGTAAATCAGAAACAACGTTTTGTGAAACTTTGTTTCTGATTGCCCAGGACCTTATTTCTGCTGCTTTGTCTACCTCAACTGGTTCAATGAAAAACACATCACTATCTAGAATAAATTCATCACTATCACTACCACTATTATTTACGTCCTCGTTTGTGTTTTCATCCAATTGTTGCCCTATGTCCACTTCTGCGTCCATATGCATCTGAACGTCCATTTGCATCCCTATGTTGGATGCACTTTGTCCACTGTCTGTCTGTCCACTCACAACATTATTTTCTTCCACTTCTGCACAATTTAGAATTCTCTTGTATTTTTCAATATTAGTAAGATAAATTCTTTTTTCTTGACAAACAAGATTATTCAAATATCTTTTGTCCATTTTTTTAGCACTTTTTACTTTTCACTTCTTTATTTATTGAATAATTTTATTTTAATTTCACAAAAACTTCCTTTTGATTGCACCACTTAATATTTTTTGCCGCTAATTGTTTTCTTTTTTTGTCAGTTTAGCATATGTTTGACGCGTAAAAGAGCAAGCTATGCAATCATATATAACTTACCTTGTTTCACACAAAATCATAACGTAAGAGTGTGTTAGTGAACACCAAATTTTGTTTCATTGTGTTTGTAACTACGTTAGAGCTGTCTAGCTGGGATATATGGCATATCTAACAGTTAGGTGTCTAGCTGGGTACATTTAATTTTACAAGTCGGTAAGTTGATCAAGGTTGCATCGGAGAAAAATAAAAAAGTACTATTGAAATAATAAATGTTGCCACCAAAAATAAAAAACTGCATAAAAAATAAAACGTGGTGCCACATTTATAAAAAAGTAACGGTTTTCTAACAAGGTATGACTTTAGAAAAAAGAATAAATTAATGTACAATATTTATATTATATAATCGTATATTATTATGTAACTATATGGATTGGCATTTTTACCATGCATATTCAGTGAAATAAGAACTTTGTATTGTCATAAAGTATTAATATATTTTATTTATTTATATTTTAAATATTTTAATATGTATTCAATAAAGTATTTAAAGTCCATGATTGCATTTATCTGTCAGTAAAAAATATGTTTGGCAAGATATAATTTTCAACGGTCACATCCAGTGACGAAAAGAAAAGCAAAGTGATTCGTCGCAATTCCCCCATAAACTGAGTTACACGGGGGTAACGCGGTCAAGTTTTGCCTTTCAAGTTGCAATACACTTACAATTTTTAACTTACAGACTTTCGAATTTGACTGCCAGCTTGATATAAAATTTTCCTTGATTTTTATTTCATTTGACTGTGGCAAAAACAAATATTATATTTTTTAATGTTTTCAACATTTACTTTATTTAGACTTATTTGCTTTTGCATTTTATTAATTTTCCACAATTAAAGCTTTCAAATAACAACGTTTACTAATTGCACAAAAATGTTGCATCGTATGAAAAATTCTTATTATTTATTTAAAATTGCATGGCAACATCATTTCATTCTTTCACTCTGTTTTATAGCGCATTCTTTTCTGAAAAAAAATTCTGCCCTTACAGAATGCAGAATTTTTTAGATTCTGACCTGAATTTACAGAATGTTGACCTCTTTTGAGCTGAGAAAAGAACAGAAAAAATGCAACATTTTTTTTTAATATTGGCTGCACTGTTGTTTTGATTTCTGACTAATTTATTATTGATTATTTATTTATTATTTTATTCGTCTTCCGATGATGAAGATGAATCGAGCAATTAATTTTTAATAAAACTAACCACTTTAACCAACAACATATTGGAATCAATTTCAGACATTTTTCAAAATTAGAAATCTTTAATTATCACAATTTTCTTAGCACAAAGTATGAGTTGTAAAAATTATTTTACTTTTCTTTAATGTTGGTATTACTAGAGTGCAGAATACAGAACCGTCGAATTTTACAGGTCAGAAAATTCTGCATTTGTTATACTTTTGCGGTCAACATTTTCGAGAAAAGAACACGTTTTATTTTGAGGTCAACATTTTTTTTTAGAAAAGAACAAAAAAAATGCAGAGTTCTTGAAGAGGGCAGAAAAAATGCAGAATTTTTTTTCAGAAAAGAATGCGCTATTAATATTATTTTTAAACAAACTTATGGCTGAATTACAATACTGCGTTAGGTCGGTCGGCCTTTGACAGCTCGACTAGAAACAATGGGTTCTTATGAAGCAACACAAAATATGACCTCATGCATTGCGTCGACCTCATCCCGTAAATATGAATTTGAGGGGGTGACGTACGATCAACGCTATGAGTAGCGACATGCTCAAGCTAGGTCGTGCTTTTGACATTCCATATTAACGCTGGGTTGCATTTTCGTTGAGCAATGCTAAAATGTGGGTATTCTTGGATTCCGATGGAAAACTCAGATTTTCATAGGATTATCGTGGGAATTTATATTTTGATGCGAGTTTTTTTTAAATTGATCAAATTTTTTAAATTAACATGCTGCTTAAGTAGTATAAAAATGATTTTGATGAATTTAGCATGATATTAATATTATTCAATTGTATTTCATATTAAAATTTATGCATTTTTTAGTATATTATAAATAATATTATAAGGGTATTCATGCAAAATGGCAAACTTATATATTGGTCAATTAGATATTTTAATGAGGTTGGTTGAGGACGAATACCCTTAATATCATTGTTTGAATAATATAACACACAAAGGAATGTTGTGGTAAGGTAGATTGGCAAATGCCGTTCACTTTGTTTTTGTAAAGTTGTACCCAAGTACTCACTAATTACAAGTGATTCAGCGAGCATTGTACAAGGGGGCGTGGCAGCTCGAATCTGCAATATTGAATAACTTTGGAATTATAGGTCGCACAACATTGGAATTAGGTGTTCGGCCTCGATTTACATGTGCCGTTCCACTGGCAAAATTTTATGGGCGTTAGGAAAAGGGTGTGGCACTTTTTCGGCTTCCCAAATTGTGGGTATAACTTTCGAACTATTAGTCACACATCAATGAAACTCGGTAAGAATGTACTATTTAGTCTTGTCCTTTGACTGGAAAAATTGAGTGAGCATTGGACAAGGGGGCATGGCACCGCCCATATAAGTCAAAGTTATGGTATCAAATAGCTTTGGAGTTAAATGCCACATAATAATTGTTAACAACACTGGTAATAGCTGTCACAAGTGTGGTTGTAGAGAACATCAAAAAGAATTGACGGCTGTCAAATAGCAAAAACCAGGAGGCGGCAAAATTGGGGTCTTTTCGGTCCTTTGCTTTTGATTCACACTCGCTAAGAATTACTTTAATAAAACGATTGAAATTCATCTTTAAATATTTGACTTGTCCAAAAAAAGAATTTTTTAGTGCATATCTATTTATGCATTCATACATAAATAAAACTTAAAAGATTCAAACAAAAACTAAAAAACACAAGTCGGAGTTTCAATATTTTTTTAATATTCTAAAAAATTCTTTTGGTTAAAAAATCATGGCTGCCAATGAAACCTCAACATCTAGCTGTGTCTTGTGTACCTCTGTCGACACGGATCAAATGGTACAATGCGATGATTGTGACTGCTGGTTCCACTTTCATTGTGTGGGTGTAACATCCGACATTGCGGAGAAAGACTGGATGTGCACGGCGTGTATCACTAAAAAGCAAGCTGATGATATTGACAACAGATCAAGCGTAAGCTCAACTAGATCACTTTCGAAGCGCAAGGAATTGCAACTGCAGATGCTAGAGGAGGAAAGGAAGATGCAAGCAGAATATATAAGGAAAAAATATGAATTACTCCAAGAAGACCTAAGTAACGAAGAGTCAACAACTCAACAGGGTTTGTGTCAAGCTGAACAGCAAGTGCCGAAAACCAAAGCAAGGCCAAAAGCCAAAGCAAGCGTAGTGGCAAATTGTGCGACACAGCTTAATATACACCAACCTCCGTATTTAAATAATCAATATGGTATTCAAACTGATTCCAATTTCCTTTCAGTGCCTGCAGCTGCAGCTCATTCAACACGATCGACTGGTGGTCACGAAGATGGTATAAATCAAGTCAAAACGGTGACGCAAAACTTTGACCAACTCAGTGCGAAACAAATAGCAACACGGCAATCATTTGCAAAAGATTTGCCCACCTTCAGCGGCCATCCAGAAGACTGGCCGATCTTTTTCAGTAGTTTCACAGGCAGTACAAGCTTATGCGGCTACAGCAACGCAGAAAATTTACTAAGGCTTCAAAAATGCCTAAAAGGAAGGGCTTTAGAGTTAGTGAGAAGTCAGTTACTGATTCCAGATAATGTGCCTGCAATAATGACCTCACTGCGCATGATCTATGGGCGCCCCGAGCTTATTATTCAAACACTCATAACAAAGGTGCGCAATGAACCGATTCCACGAACAGAAAAACTTGAAAGCATTATTTCATTTGCACTATCGGTTCAAAACATGTGTGCTACGATGGAAGCGACCGGGCTAGTGAACCATTTAGCTAACCCAGTATTGCTTCAAGAGCTCGTTGAAAAACTGCCAGCTCAAATAAAGCTGAATTGGGCCGTTCATAAGCGCTCAATTGAAGTAGTAAATTTGTCAAGTTTCAGTGCATGGCTGTTCGAGCTAGCAGAGACAATAAGTAACGTCACTTTTACAGCTTCTAGTGTTATTCAAAATAAGAATGACTCACGGTCGTCAAGAGATAAGGGGCAAGTGCATACGCATGCTGAGGGGGTAAAGAGCCGTCACGTCGTAAGCGAAGCCACAAATACTAGAGAATGCAAAATCTGCAACGAAAAGTGCATTCGTGTCGAAGCTTGCACCAAGTTTGGCAACATGAGCTTAAGTGAAAAATGGGATACTCTAAATAAGTTAAGACTATGTCGTTCTTGTCTTAAGATGCACCCCAGTACGCGTTGCAAGTCCAGTCAACGATGTGGTATAGATGGCTGCACGTTTAAACATAACGCATTGCTTCATAAATATAAGCCTTCATTTAGCAGTATTCCGGCAACATTTCCTGCGCCAGCGCATCAAATACACCAGCTCAACAGCAGCATCAACGCCAGCAGTGCAGCAGCCGCATTAGCACAACTTACCTGCAACGCACATGAGTCATCTCAACAATCAATTTATTTTCGAATAGTACCAGTTATTCTCTATAACGCAACAAAGGAGCTGCTTACATATGCCTTTTTAGATGAAGGTTCATCTTTAACTCTAATGGACAGCTCGCTCGCATCAGAGTTAAATCTTTCAGGACCGGTAAAGTCACTGTGTCTTAAATGGACTGGACAAACGCATAGAGTCGAAGACGACTCCCAAGTTGTGTCAGCTCAAATATCAGCAGTGGGCAATTCAAAGAAATACCAGTTGCATAACGTAAGGACAGTAAAATCATTAAATTTGCCTATCCAATCGTTGAACATTGATGATTTAGTTTCTAAATATGCTCACTTAAAGGGTATTCCTTTACGTTCATATCAGATGGCGGCACCCAGGTTATTAATAGGGCTGGACAACAGCAACTTAGGATTCCCACAAGCCACAAGAGAGGGTAAGGCAAGTGAGCCTTGCGCAACAAAGACCCGTCTAGGTTGGGTCATATATGGTGGAGCCAGAGAAACATTAGAGCCTGAAATAAGTCATGAGTTTCACAGCTTCCATATTTGCGAGTGCAGCAATGACAACCAACTACTCACAGACATGATAAAAAGATATTTCTCGTTTGAAAGCTTGGGAGTGGGTCCGCCAGCTACAATAATAAAACCTGTAGAAGAGGAACGAGCATGCCGTATTCTAGAAACAAAGACGATCAGAAAAGGTGTACGTTTCGAAGTACCACTACTATGGAAGTATGACCAATTTAAAGTGCCAAATAGTTTGCCCATGGCCCTTAAGCGACACAAATGCCTCTGCAGTAAATTAGAAAGAAATCCTTCCCTAGGTGCATCTCTTAATCAGCAACTTAAAAGTTATCTGGAAAAAGGTTATATCCGTAAGCTTTCAGATGAAGAGTTGAAAATCGATCGCGTAAGGATATGGTATCTGCCGATTTTTATGGTCACAAATATTAACAAGCCTGATAAGCTGCGAATTGTGTGGGATGCAGCTGCGCGGGTGAATGGAGTCTCATTAAATTCGCTGCTATTGAAAGGGCCAGATCAGCTTGTGCCATTACCTTCAGTTTTATATCGCTTCCGAGAAAGGACCATAGCGATTTGTGGTGATATACGTGAAATGTTTCACCAGGTGTTGGTAAACAATATTGATCAACACGCGCAAAGATTTCTTTGGAGCCCAAAAAACAGCGACGAACCAGAAGTATATGTCATGCAAGTATTGACCTTTGGCGCAACATGTTCTCCAAGCTGCGCGCAGTATATAAAAAATAAAAATGCGCAAGAATATGAAGATCGATTTCCAAGGGCAGCTAGGGCTATAATTCAAAACCATTATGTGGACGATTACTTAGACAGCTGTAATAATGAAGAAGAAGCAATCCAGCTGGCGGATGATGTTAAAATGATTCACGAAAAGGCAGGCTTTGAAATGCATAATTGGTCCTCGAACTCGCCGAGAGTTTTAAAAGCACTGGGAGGTTCGGAACATAAAATTAAAAGTTTGAATTCATCACAGGAGCCCAGCCAGACAGAACGCGTGTTAGGCATGTGGTGGAGCACATCAACTGATACATTTACTTTTGCTATATCACCAAAAGAGTCAGTACAAAGGCTTATCAATGAACATACACGACCGACAAAGAGACAACTCTTGAGGGTGATGATGACCATATTTGATCCGTTGGGACTAATTGCACATATTATCATCTATATTAAAATCTTGATGCAAGAAGTGTGGAGAGCAAATATCGAGTGGGACGATCCAATTAGGGATGACCATTTCAAGAAATGGTGTAAGTGGGTGAGCTTTTTAAAAAATATAAATAAGATTAATATTCCTAGGTGCTACTTTACAAACCTTACCTTGGGCGAGCATGAACATCTGGAGCTCCATGTGTTCGTAGATGCTAGCGAGAATGCATATGCAGCAGTTGCCTACTTGAGAGCAACAAAAGGAACTCATGTGGAGTGCACTATAATTGCTTCAAAAACGCGTGTCGCTCCCCTAAAAATGACATCAATTCCACGACTGGAATTGGAAGCAGCTAGGCTAGGAGCGCGATTAGCAAGAAGCATATGTGAAGGGCACTCGATTGTTTTCTCCGAAAAAATATTCTGGTCAGACTCAAGAACAGTGCTCTGCTGGATACGATCCGATCATCGCAAATACCGTCAATATGTGGCCTTTAGGGTGAGCGAAATAATTGAGTTAACTGACATTAATGACTGGAGATACGTGCCCACGAAACAAAATGTAGCTGATGAGATTACAAAATGGAATGGTTTACTAAGCGTAGAGCCACAAAGTCGCTGGTTCTGTGGACCGTCTTTTCTCAAATCACCGAAAGAGTTGTGGCCAAAGGACACATCAGAAAAACATTTTACTACTGAAGAAATAAGAGCAGCTGTGTCCCTTCATTTAGAAATAAACGCTAATATATTTGAATATGAAAGGTTTTCTAGTTGGAGAAGGCTCATTAGAACTCAAATATACGTTCGACGATTCATATCTAATTTAAGATGCAGCGCAAGAGGAGCAAAACGAAGAGTCGGACCGCTCAAACAAGAAGAATACGTTGCTGAAGAAAATCATCTGTATCGCCTGGCACAATATGAGTTCTACAGTGAAGAAGTAGCTATTTTACACAAAAATAAGGATCAGCCTCTTGATAATCAAACAAAACTTGAAAAATCGAGCCTATTGTATAAATCAACGCCATATTTGGACGAAGCTGGGGTATTGAGATGTCATGGACGAATTGACGCAGCTATTGGAATTAAGAGTGAAACAAAGCGACCAGTTCTGCTACCAGGATCACATGGAATAACTCAACTGATTATTCGTTCATTCCACTTCCAGTATCACCATCAGAATAACGAGACGGTACTTAATGAACTTCGGCAAAAGTATTATATCCCACGTTTACGGGCGCTTCTTAAAAAAGTACAAAAAAACTGTCAAAAATGCAAAAATCAAAGGGTGATACCTCATGCTCCACAAATGGCAGCGCTGCCCCCAGCTAGACTCGCTAGCTTCACACGCCCGTTTTCTTTTATAGGCCTGGACTACTTCGGTCCAATGTATGTCGCCGTGGGACGAAGAAGTGAGAAGAGGTGGGGCGTGTTGATAACCTGCCTTACAATCCGGGCTATACATCTGGAAGTGGCGAGCAGCTTAACATCGGATTCGTGCATTCTTGCAATAAAAAGATTTATTGCCAGGCGAGGAACACCTTCAGAAATAAGATGCGATAACGGTACTAATTTTCATGGAGCCGAGAAAGAGCTAGCAGAGATGAACAAACAAGGACATGAACGCGTTGCAGAAGAATTCTCTAGTTCGGTGACTAAATGGATATTCAACTCTCCAGCAGCACCCCACATGGGCGGGAGCTGGGAGAGATTAGTTCAATCCGTTAAAAAGATACTCTACCAGATTTTACCAACGAGAAATCCTACTGATGAGCTACTTTATAGTATGTTATTGGAAGTCGAGAAGATCGTAAATAGCCGCCCGTTGACATATGTTCCGTTGCAAGAAGAAAGCGAAGAAGCCCTTACTCCAAATCACTTTCTATTGGGCTCTTCTAATGGCGAGAAAGCAGATGGCGTATTAATAGATGAACATGTTCTTTTGCGTAAGAATTGGCTTAAAGCTCAGCAATTTTCTAATGCCTTCTGGAAAAAATGGGTACGTGAGTACCTACCGACTCTGACAAGACGCACGAGGTGGTTCCAACCTGACGTAGTGATCATCGTGAGTGACACAGAACCTAGGAATTCATGGCCAAAAGGGAGAATCTTAGAAGTAACTAAAGGAATAGATGGTCAGGTACGGACTGCAACAGTACAGACATCCAAAGGAATCTACGTCAGACCAGCCGTCAAGTTAGCCGTTCTTAAAGTTCGTAAGGAGAGTACGCCCGACAGTCTGTCGACCATACGAAGGGGGAGTGTTAACAACACTGGTAATAGCTGTCACAAGTGTGGTTGTAGAGAACATCAAAAAGAATTGACGGCTGTCAAATAGCAAAAACCAGGAGGCGGCAAAATTGGGGTCTTTTCGGTCCTTTGCTTTTGATTCACACTCGCTAAGAATTACTTTAATAAAACGATTGAAATTCATCTTTAAATATTTGACTTGTCCAAAAAAAGAATTTTTTAGTGCATATCTATTTATGCATTCATACATAAATAAAACTTAAAAGATTCAAACAAAAACTAAAAAACACAAGTCGGAGTTTCAATATTTTTTTAATAATAATGAAACTTGGTATGGAGCTGCCACTTGGTAATGTCCATCTACTAGAAAACCTTCAGCCATTATTATTTTTATGAAGAGAACTTCTCAAATGCACTGTCGAATAGTGGCGTTCCAGAAATCGTTATCTACCCTATTTTTTATAGCATTCCGTACAAGGGCAAATCATTATATCATAGAAAAAACACGATAAAAGTTCAAGTAAATCTTTAATTTTATGCACCAAATGAAAGATTCTTACAATTTTCGAAGACAATTTTTTTCTAATAAACTATTTTTTTAACTTGTAAAACTCAAGGGGTGGGCCTTGTTATTTGAATCACAAAAATGGTTTTTAATTTTCGCGTAAAATTTAAACATTTTTTGCTGATAAGTGTTACAGTTTTTAAAAAGAGTTGAAAATTTGCAAATTTGAATTTAAATTAGTTTTACAATAAAAACAAATTTTGCTTCTAAAATTTCATTGTAATTAAAATTTTCGCAGTATTGAAGATATGTTAGTATTTGTGGTATCAAAATAGCGAAAATTTTTTTCATTTTACTAAATTTAAGAAACATTATATATTTTCAGCCGTATCCATATACGGCCATATAAAATATCTTCAAAAAACTTTAAAACGTTCAATACTTAAAAAGCTTTTTAATGCTAAAAAGTCTTTTAAAATTTTGTTATTCATAAAAATGTTGTAGCTGCTTTGTAGTTAAAATATGAACACTTTCGATTTGAAGTGGGAAGAGTGTCAATAATGGTTTGTGTATTTGATAAATTCAATGACTTTTGATTTATTTGTCACAATTTCGTCAACATTTTGATGTTTAAACATCGTTGTTTTTTCGAAGCTACTCTCTGCACTGAAAACATCGTCATTTTATTATCTTGTTTTGTAAATATTTTGAAATGTTTTGACCAATTTTCTTGTTTTTATTTTGTTTTTCTTTTGAATTTTTTTATAATTTTGAATTTTTTTGACATATTATCCAAATTTTTGAAGTATTTTTAATTATTTTTCACAATATTTGTCCTCAAATGAGAGCAAATAATTTTAAAAATGCTTTATGAGGGGTTTATTGGATTTATTGGATGTTCAGCCATTTTTAAAAATCCTCTCATTTATAAACAAACATTTTCAATAATTTTTTTTTTACATTTTCTGTATTTTTTAATTATATTATGAAACAATTTGATGTATTTTTGACATAATTTGTGCTCAGATGAAAACAAAATAAAATTTAAAAATGCTTTATTGAGGGTTTATTGAAGGTTTGCTCCATTTTGAAAATTATCTCATTTATAAAGCATTTAAAAAAGATTTTTAACGCTATTGAACGCTATTATGACACTATCTTTTAATTTTTCATTGATTACAATTATAATTGCATGATTTCGGAAAAAGGGACGTTTTGTGGGATTTTTAGTATAGCTGCTTTTATTGGCATCACCAAAATGACAGACGCACGATCTGTCAACGCAACATTTAGTTTTGCAAAGTTTGAGGTCGTCCGTTTTGACAGCTTATATCGTAAAGTTTTTACAACGGAGACCAAAGTACGGTCAAAGGCCGACCGACCTAACGCAGTATTGTAATTCAGCTATTATAACGAATACGATGCAAAGAGTGAAGTATGAGGAATACCAAATAAAGGGTGTTTTTTTTTTTGGGTTTGTTTTTCGAATAGAGATAAAACTGGCATTTTGTGGTCAAATTTTTATCGAGTGGAAATTTTATTGATTGCTGGAAAATTGCCTCTATAACTCCAGTGTTTAAGAGTGGGGTAAAATCTGATATTTCCAATTATCGGCCCATTTCAAAATTATCTAATGTCTCTAAATTATTTGAGTCTATAATTAAAGCAAAACTTTTCTTTTTAATGAAGAACTATATATGTAGTGAACAGCATGGGTTTGTTGCTGGTAGATCTACTGTAACTAACTTAGCACTGTTTTCAAATTTCTGCATTTCATCTTTTGAATTGGGCCATCAAGTGGATGTAGTGTACACTGATTTTTCGAAGGCTTTTGATAAAGTGCCTCATAGGGTGCTTTTGGCAAAGCTAGCTAGAATGGGATTTCACTCTACTTTTTTGATGTGGATTGAGTCTTATTTAGGTGGTAGAAAGTGCTTTGTTTCTATTAATAATGTTCAATCTGATTGTTATGTTGCATCTTCCGGTGTGCCACAAGGAAGCATTCTGGGCCCATTGTTTTTTTATTTTATTCATAAATGATATTAGTAAATGTTTTTGTAAGTCACAGTTTCTCCTGTATGCTGATGATTTGAAGTTATTCTCCAGAATTTGTAGTCCGGATGATATCACATCGCTGCAAGCGGACCTTAATAGGGTTTTTGATTGGAGTGTTCGCAATGGCTTGCCGCTTAACATTAAGAAATGCTCTCACGCTACTTTTAACAAATCTTTAACATCACTAACTTCAAATTATTTAGTTGCGGGGTTTCCTCTTGAAAAATTCAATATGGTTAAAGACCTGGGTGTCATTTTTGATTGCAAGTTTTCCTTCGTTGATCACTTAAATTATCTTTTGCCAAAAGTTTACTCACTTCTTGCTTTTATCCGTAGGAATACTTCAGAATTTCGTGATCCGCACACTCTCAAAGTTCTTTATAATAGTCTGGTTAGGTCGAGACTTGAATATGCTTCCATCATTTGGAGTCCATCTTATGCGATCCATACTTTGAGATTAGAAACAGTCCAGAAAACTGCCACCAGAGCAATGTTGAGATCTCTCTATAATCCTTTACCCACGTATAATGTGCGTTGTTTGTTAATGGGTTTGAAATCTTTGGAATCAAGAAGAAATATTCAATCTTTATTATTTATTCATGATATAATCTCTTCTAAAATTGATTGCCCAGCTTTGTTGCAGTTAATTGGATTTAATATTCCTGCGAGGCAGTTGCGGTATTTCAAAATATTTTTTATTAAACTAGTTCGTACTAATTATGCTCGAAATGAGCCAATTACAAGGGCTTTACTGCTTTTTAATGATTTGTCACTTAAGTTTTTTATTGATCTTTCTTTGCCTAAAGATAGTTTAAAGACCTTTTTGTTAAATATCTTATAATGCTTCTTGGTTTTATATGCTGCTTATTTTGAATTTTATGAGATGTATTGTATAATATTTTTAGTATAATTGTATTAGTTTTAGTTATATCTAGTCTGTAAGAATGTTATATTCATAGACTGAAATAAATAAATAAATAAATAAATAAAAAAATAAATAAAATCTGGCAACTCTAATGTCATTTATGTTCAGTTTGGTTTGCCATTTCATCATGAACAGGTTGACAAAAGAACAACGCTTGCAAATGGCCCGAAAATGAGATTGATCTCGATGCTGATTTTCATCGCAAAATTTTGTTCAGTGATGAGGCTCATTTTTGGTTGAATGGCTACGTCAACAAGCAAAATTGCCGCATTTGGAGTGAAGAGAATCCACATGAGATCCTTGAGACGCCATTACATTCACAAAAAGCTGACTGTTTGGTGTGCTCTATGGGCTGGTGGGGTCATTGGGCCATACTTCTTCCGAAATAATGCTGGAGAGTCAGTTACCGTTAATGGAAACCGATATAGAGCCATGATAACCGACTATTTTGTTCCCGAATTGGATGGCATGAATGTGGATGAGTTGTGGTTCCAACAAGACGGCGCTACATGCCAAACAGCGCACGTCACAATCGATTTATTGAAGGAAACATTCTATGAGCGCATAATTTCGCGGAATGGTCCTGTCAATTGGCCACCAAGATCGTGTGATTTGACACCATTGGATTATTTTCTTTGGGGATATGTGAAGTCGCTCGTCTACGCCAACAAACCAGAAACGTTAGGGGACTTGGAGGCCAACATTCGTGGCGTTATTGCCGACATACGGCCCCATATGCTCGAAAAAGTGGTTGAAAATTGGACCTGTAGAATTGGCTTTATTCGAGCCAGCCGCGGCGGCCACATGCCCGAAATCATATTTAAACATTAATGGCATAAAATTATCCTTCAAATAAAGCCAAATTGATGGACATTTAAACGATTTTCTTGTGTTTTATCTCTATTCGAAAAACAAACCCCTAAAAAAAACACCCTATATAAAGGAAGTACGAAATAGTACATACTTGGTACCATTAGATTTGTATGAAAATTTCATATAAACTGGATGGTACCATGGTTGAATAAATAAGGTTGTCTCGTGGCTGATCGTACTCTCTTCTCAGTACCCATTATTGTCAAAATCAATGCAAAACAACAACAACTTCATCGGCTTTACATGTTATCAATTTTCGTTTTCAGATTTTGTATGCGCTGTCAACTTCGATTTGACATTTATGGGAACTCGCTCTCACCCATGCGACAACCTTATTTATTCAACCATGGATGGTACCAAGTACGTTCCATATTTCGTATTCCTTTATATTTGGTATTCCTCGTACTTTCCTCATTGAAATGGTATTCCTTGTGTATTTTCTGTATCCCATACGTAAACAATCTTGGAACAGCTATGGAGTGCTGCCATGTAACTATAAAGAAAGTAAATCTAATGCACTGAACACATTGACGACGGCAAGGACATTACGACATCTGTCAAATTTTTTTACATGTATTTCTTATGGAGAGAATTTGGTCTAATGTCGCAATGTCGTGTCGTCGATTTAGAACTATTCCTAATTTGACAGCTTGTCGTCGCTGTCGTCGTCAATGTGTTCAGTACATAAAGATGTTTGGTAACACCAAGAACAAAATTCATAAGGGAAGGATGGAAATAAAATTGTACTACTACGAAAAGATTTACTTCGTATTTTAATAATAAAAAAGTATCCAAAATGGGACAAAAGTACGTACTTGTGCAACCTTGAAGTTGATCTTTTAAAGTTGTTCTGCCCGTCCGCAGTTGAATTGAATTTAATTTAGTTGTTTTAAATTAAGAAAATGAATATTACTAGCTCGGAGAGCGTTCAAGCTAATACCTTTCGTAATTATGTTAGTATGCTAGGTGATCCAATGGCAAAAGATGACATAAAACTTAAAGCATCACAAGAATTAAGTGAGCATTTTGAATCATTAGTTCAATGTTCATCATATCCGTCAGTTTTGGAACATTTATTAAAAGTGTTCTTAAGATTATTAGAAGAAAGTGCCCCACAATTCATTCAGGAAAGTGCATTGCAGAATGTAAGTTTTTTAACATAAGTTCAATATATACTTAAGACTAATTCTAAATTACGTTTAATTAAAATGGACGTGGTGTAATATATCATATCATTTTTAAAACTTATTTCAAAGTTGAGCGTGAATAAAATTAATTGTTTTCATTTGCTGTAACGCAGAAAACTTACAAGTCCTCAGAACGAATAGTGTTCAAAGTTGATGAAGTGCCTGACTAATAATTTTCCTTTTGCTGGCCTTTAAATCAGATACAAATACTCTTCAAGATATTCTGTTGGTTAAAATTAATCCTACATTGATCCAGAAAACTGCATCCGGAAATTTTTTACTAGTTAAGCAAATGTTTACAAACAAATATAAAACACAAATGTCATTCATAAACGTATCTCTCGTGGTAGGAAAGACAATACTGAGTTGAGCAGAATTTTCACTTATTCTTAAGAACATCCATGCTTAACTCTTCATGGTCACTTTTACATGTGCACTAGTATATCATTTTTATACTCTTAGTTTTGTTTATATCTTATTTATTGTAAAAATCATATATAAAAAAAAAACTGACTGAAGGCTTTGGAGGAATTATATGGTTTCCTACGCTAACCTGCGGGGCTTTACCTAAGGTCTACACGAGACAATTTGTTATAACAACTCCAATACACTCACATTTTTTACTAACACACTCACATTTTCTTTGTCGGCAGCTCAATTGTCTCAACAATCAGGCAGACAGTTGAACTAACAACGATTTGACGTGGGCTGACAATTTTTGACGTTTTCTGTTGAATAATAAGCAAACTTGGTATTTTTTTTTTGAAGTTTTCTGTATTGCTTCTTTCCACTTTCAAAAGAAACGTCTAATAAACTAAACAAATGTCGTTTATTGTCATGCAATTGTTAAGCCCACCTACGTCACAATAGACAATTTTCTTTGAATTGAAAAAAGTTTGACAACTAATATGAATTAAAAAAACTATTATAACAATTGTCTTGTGTAGACGCAGCGTTAGTACAAAACACTTTCATCAAAAATATTTATTATGAGAACACTTATGAGAACACTTATGAGAACACTTATGAGAACACTTATGAGAACATTTATGTGGCGTCCGTGCCGTAGTTGGTTAAAGTGCGTGGCCGCTATGTCAACGAACTTTGGAGACCCAGGTTCGAACCCCAGCAGCGACAGAAAATTATTTGAATTAAAATAATTTTTCTGTACGGCCGCCACCTCTCTGCAGACAATGGCAAACCTCAGAGAGTAATCAAAATGCCATGTAAAAGCTTCTTGAGAATAAGAACATTCCGTTCATCGCCGTTCGGAGTCGGCGTTAAGCATGTAGGTCCATTTCTCGGTCAATTGTGTACAAACTTAATAACACGCACAACACAATTGATCATAAGAAGCTAGGTCCAAGTCCTTTCAAGGGCTGAAATGGCCAGTTATTTATTTTTTTTTTTTTTTTATGAGAACACATGAGAACACTTATGAGAACACTTATGAGAACACTTATGAGAACACTTATGAGAACACTTATGAGAAATATTTATAATTAATATATGCCCCTATCACCGTCAGCGAATCGAATAAAAAAGTAGTAAAGTTCGAGAAGTTGGTATCACTGTTCTCGAATTGCATAGATGTGATTCGACTCAAACGTCAAAAACAGACGAGTACAAATATTTGGTGAGCAGCCGGCGAATTACAAGTTCTAATATCTTTATAAGAACAAAAAATGGAAAATAATAGAAGAAGGTAAGTTACTTTACTCTTTTAATGTTTGTTTTTGATTTTGAACCGATTTTTATTTACTTTTAGTATGAAAAAAACCAATAGCAGCCAGTTCCATAAAATGGTGCAGCTTATGGAGCAGAATGTTGATGTTGCAACTGGATTAGGCAAGTTCGGTTTACAAAAGTAAGCCACAAGGAGTCCTGCCAAAGTTTTGCAGTGGAACTGAATTCACTGGGACCTCCTTGGCGTTATGGAAAATAATGGCATAAGGTGAGTTGTGTAAATTTAACAATATATAAAAAAGGTACAAATGTAAATCATAGGTTTGGCTGGACTTGCGATTAAAAACTAAAAAAAGTTGTCGGCGATTCGATCCGAAGCAATAGAGACTGGTGGAGGACCCAACAGACAGCTAAGTCTTTCACCTTTGGAGCAGGCCGTCGATGCTCTCCTAAATTTGAGCCATGCTGCAACCCCCAGTGGACAAAGTTTTGGCGAAAACACAGTGGGGTTACTCTGTAACACGATGCGAATGTGAAATTTTTCGTATTCGAACATATGCTACCCTGTAATTCGATATTCGCATTAAAATATGCGATTTTAGAATTTGAATTTATCCCTTTTCGAAAAATTGAATTCGGAGCACTTTGTAACTCGAATGCGAATGTCAAAATAGCTCGATTTTCGGATATTCTATGCGTTAAGTGTCTAGTAAATGAATTCAATGCGAAACGATGTAAGTTTTTATAAAAACATTAAAATTTTTTTATAAATTTTAAAAATTTATTTATTTTGTTTGTTTTTCTTATTTTAAACATTTTTACTCGCAGGACTTCCACACAAAAACACTAGCCAAAGGCAATTTGAAGTAATTGTTGAGTTTATGACTGCTCACCCCGACTTGGCAAAAGGTCACATAAAGACCCCCAATGCGAAGACAGTTTCAAATAACCTTTGGAGTCGCTTGGCAGTGGAGTTAAATTCCAATGGGCCTCCAACGCGTGATGCGGCTTCATGGAAAAAGGTATGTTAGTTGGTTAATTCACAGAAAAACTTAATTATACGACAACTAAATGTATGTACATATGTAGGTTTGGGCTGACTACAAAACACACCTTAAATGCAAGCTAAGGAGGAATAAAGCCAGCATTTCCGGCACCGGCGGCGGCCCTTCGCGGTACTGCTCACTAAGTCCGCTGGAAGAGCAAGTCAGCCACTTGTTAAAAATGGAAGAAGCTGTGGATGGAATGAGGATAATGGAATACGGCTGCCAAGATTTTGCTCATACAGAAAATGCGAGCACCACACTTGAGGATGTAATCGAAGAATGCGTCAGCGAGGAGGATTTCGTTATAGATGATGGGAACACCAACACCACCAACGAGAATGTTCCAAGGTCATCAAATGGACAGCAACAAACTAAAGAAAGCAGAGATGCACTCCTTAAAAGACAAGTGAGCAACCAAATCTCTTACCAAGAGAAACATATAGAAATATTAAAAGAAATAAATTCAAATCTTTCGCAATTAATTCAACAAACAGAAAAATCAAATAACTTAAAAGAGAAAAAGTATAGATTGGCAAAAGAAAAGTTTGAGTATAAAATAAAATATAATTCAGAGAAAACTAAAATTAAAGTGGATAAACTAAAATATAAAAAGATGTAGATTTTTTTATAAAGCATATATTTGCTAATTTAATGTTCCTGTCAAGTCTGAAAGATCTGTGAATTAACTTTTAAGTTTTCTTTTAAATTAGTAAAGATTTTTATCATTTGTTAGTAAGAATGAATTAATGTTTTTGTTTATGTTTACTTTTACTTGTTTACTTTATATATACATAGTATTACTATATTCAAATAAAAAGCTTTTTGTTTTTGTTATATTGAAATCTTATTTTTTGTTTATTTGTTTATATTTGACGTAACGAAGTTACGTTTTACCGCGCAGGTTTCCAAAAAAGTTGAGAAATGCATTTTTTCAAAATTCATGAGCGTTGCATTGAATTGTTGCTCGCTGAGCAAAGAGCTATGACTAAAAAGATGGTACGACCATAAAGGTTAATTCTTTGACTTCATTATAAAAACAAAACAAAAATTCAAAACATCATCGGGACTCGGTGGGAACTGCTTAGCATCAACATCAACACCAATACCAATACCAACACCAACATCAACACCAACACCAACACCAACGCCAACGCCAACACCAACACCAACGCCAACGCCAACACAAAAACCAACACCAACACCAACAACAACAACAACAACAACAACAACAACATCAACATCAACAACAGCAACAAGAACCACAACCGATTATAAATGAAATAAACTTTTTTCTTTCTTTTATCTGAACATACTGTCTCTTATTTGGTCTCTTATAACTGATGCAGTTCTAAAATGATTTGAATTTTCTACATTATCATAATGAATAGTAGAAGTGTCATCTTCGTAATTTTGTATATCTGATGGTTGAGGTACTTTGTAAATTAAACTAATGTTATGCAGAGCACAGCACACATTTAAAATTTTAGATGTTTTCTCCGGCGCGTAATATAGCTCTCTCGCTGCCATCAAGCATCGAAAGCGACTCTTTAAAACACCAAAAACTCGTTCTATTATAGAGCGTACTTTAGAAAAATGTCCGTTAAAAATCGATTCTGCTGTGTGTTCAACGGTATTGCGATATGGCGTCAGAGTAGAGCAGGGTCCTAACTCTGTAACGCGATTCGAAAAGCAATGCGATTCGAAAATTAAATGCGATTCGAAAGTAAAATCGCACTGTGTAACTCTTTCCCGTCAATGACGATGATGTGAACTTTCCGTTTCGTCAAATATTCGGTTAAAGTGAGCATTACTGATAATTAAAAGTCAAAAATGCGAAAGTCAGTGTGAAGAAACAGAAGAAATAAACAAAAATTAAAAGTCAACATTATTGTTCAGACATTTTGTAAACAAAATATAATTTTTTTTTTACATATTTATAAAATGGATACAATAGCTTTGTGGTTCGATGATGAAAGCGACAACCAGGAAAGGATAGAGAGGAGAATCTTAAGGGATCGATCAAATGTTATGGAGCTCAGTGATTAAAGGTAATTAATATAGTTCATTTGTTGTTCATTGCATTAATTTTGTTTTTTTCAGTTTCATCAAAAATTTTCGTCTGAGTAAGGATGCTTTTTTGTATGTACTCAACAGCATCCATAATGAGTTAAGAGCTCCACAGAGATCGACAGCAGTTCCGGAAACAATAAAATTAGCGGCCGCCTTGAAGTTTCTTGGCCAGGGTGGATATCAACACGCAATTGGCAAGGATAGCCATCTAGGCTTAGCACGGCAAACCGTCTCTACATGTGTGTTTGAGGTTTGCTGTGCAATTGAAAAGTTCTCTGCGCAAGGCATATAACATTTGAAATGTCAGAGGCCGAAAAAAAGAATCTAAAAGGAACTTCTTTTTACAGTCCCAGATTCCAGGAGCAATTGGAGTGGTGGATGGCACCCATATCCAAATTATAAGACCCACTGAGAACGAGCATTTGTTTTTCAACAGGAAGTTAAAGCACAGTATGAATGCTTTGGTGGTAAATATAAAGGAAACTATTAAATTCCTTGAAGAATCTACTTTTTATACTTGTTTAGATATGCGATCAAAAAATGCTCATAAGAGCTGTAAATAGCAGATGTGGAGGTGCATGCCACGATTCCCATGTAAGGAATTTATCCAAAGAAGGCAGTATTTGGAAAGAAAATTTGAAGAGGTGAGAGAGGAACGTGGATTCTCGGTATGTTTTGATGTTTCATTTGTCCTTTAAAAATATTTGCAATTTTGTCTCACATGTGATTCTGGATATCCGCTAGAACCGTGGTTGTTAACGCCATTTCGGAATGCTGCGGAAAACTCTCCTGAAGCATTATTCAACGAAAAGCTCTCCAAAGCAAGATCGATCATTGAAAGAGTACTTGGGGTACTCAAAGGAAGATTTAGATGTCTGTTAGCTGCAAGAGAGCTACACTACTCTCCAAAAAAAGCAGTTCAAATTTTAAACGTTTGTTGTGCCCTCCATAACATATGTTTGTTGCATAACGTTGAACTGACTTGCGACATACCAGCCAAAACAGACGATTTATTTGCTTCTCTCAGGGCTGATACAGCGGTAGATGCAAATCTAAGAAATATTGCTACAAATATCAGAGAACAAATAAAAAATAACCTAATTTCAGAGAACTTCCAATAATGATAATAATAAAAAAAATATACTATTGTTGTGACCCGCACAACACTACCCTGTACACTTTGTACAGCCCGACCTCACACAAAGCCAGAATCTTCAATCGATTCTCTTTAAAACTCATACATAAATATCAATAAATATTGCCTCGGCATTTGCTGGCAAGATGTTGTGACCCGCACAACACTACCCTGTACACTTTGTACAGCCCGACCTCACACAAAGCCAGAATCTTCAATCGATTCTCTTTAAAACTCATACATAAATATCAATAAATATTGCCTCGGCATTTACTGGCAAAATTTATGACTATTATTTTCATGAACGACCAAGACCCAATTCAAGTGCAGTGACTCGAATTGCTGGCGTTCATGAAAAACTGACCTAATTTTAGCGCACGCTTAAAATTACCAAAATAAACAAAACCATTGCTTGTTTTTAGTTGTCAAGTGTTTCCGACTACAACGTCGGCGACAACAAAAAACAAAGCAATGAACTGTTTGGGTGCATCGGCATTAGCTTGCACGGTCAGCATAATAGCGATCATTTACCTACCCTAGTTGCTGCGCTGCTCGCAAAGTGCAATGCCTGCAGCTACGCAACATGTAAGACGTACGTGATCACGTATCGCAAAAGGGGAAGTAATATGTAAATAAATCCAAAGAATTTATGTATGCCATGTAATGTTTTGATTGGGTAGAATCGATACATAATTTCCACTTATTGGAAATTATGGGAATTGTGGGAGTTTCTGGAAGAAAGGAACCTCTTTGGAAAGTGAGGATTTTCCTTTATAAACCCGTCGCCGGCGCAGAAACGGACAGAGAGTTTTTAGAGTCATAAGAATAAACAACTAATAAGGTCGCAGCCTCGCCTAGACAGCGGGCCTTTTAGTTAAAATAAAATATTAATATAAACTTAAGTAAAACACAACATTGGTCGCAGCCTCGCCTAGACAGCGGGCCTATGTTGTAAATAAATAAAATTAACAACAAAATTAAACTAAATATCTTTTACTCGCTCTCCCGTCTCTGGTCTCTCTTCTCCTTGCGGAAAGCATGGAGGCCACGGACGTTAAACACAACATTTGGTGGCAGCGGTGGGATACAACTCCCTTAAACCAACAAAAAGGAAGCAACATTCTTTTAGTAACAAAAAATAAATAATAATATAATACAAACATTTAAAAAAAAAAAAATTCAAAAAAAAAAGCGTACCGAGGCTTCGACATCGGCAGTATTCTAAAAAAAATTTTTTTTAAATGAAAGCGTGCCGAGGCTAAAACATCGGTAGTAAAAGTAATAAAGTAGTAAAGAATAAAGTAAAGACCCATAAGAGTAAGACCTTGCATTAAGCATTTGGCAAAATTTGGGCAGTGAAAAAAAAAGACCAGGCTAACCAGCAAAGACGCGAAGTCTCCTGGCCCATCTTTAAACGAAGACCAGGGTAACCAGCTATAGGGCTCAAAGCCTCCTGGCAGCGTCAACAGCATCAACAACATCAACACCTTCAACAGCATCAAGTTTTCAACCAAAGTCACCAGCATCAACGATATCTAGAAAAGTTCAACGGCAACGACAGCATCAACTTTAAAAGACTTCAGGAGCTCCAGTAACAAAAAAAAAAAAAAGGAGTATCATAGTAAGCAAAAGTCTAAATTTTTTTATAAAAAAAAAAAAAAAAAAAAAATTACAATATATATATATATTCGAACACACTAAGTAGGCAATATTTAAAAAAAAAAAAAACAACAAAAATTTATTTTCAAAAAGCAAAATTAAAATTGATGTACTATTGAAAGTTTTTGTGAAAAAGAGAATTAAGTTTTACACACATTTCTGCTCAAAAAAAAAAAAAAAAAAAAAAAAAAATTTTTTTTCAAAATTCGTACACGTCAACACGCGGCTAAGGTAGTTCAGAACTTTGCTTCTCTACCATTTTTCGATTCTTCTTTTCGTTCTGACGCAGAAGATCCTGAGTTTTTAAATATGGATCTTAAATTCACTCTAAACGATATTTACAATATCGTTCCGGTTTTTAACGCCAATCCAGCCAATTTAAACAAATTTATCGCTTGCGGCAATATATTTTTTTCATCTGCTAAAACCGAGGCAGAGCATACATTTATTCTTGAAGTTGTAAAAACTCGATTGGAGGGTTCAGCCTTTGAACTCATCCAGTTCAAATCTTTTGCCAAATGGAATGATTTGGTACGAGATTTGGAGAAGGAGTTCAAGGACGAAAAATCGAGAACCACAGCCCAAAATGAACTTCTGACCAGCAAACAAAAAACACAAGAGTCAGTTAAAGAATTTGGTGAACGAATAGGAAAATTGCTACACGCACTAAATTCTGCCACATGTGCTAGTACCAGTGAAGAATCAGTCAGAGCGTATTTAAAGCTAGAAAATGACCGATTGGCCATTCAGGTATTTGAAGACGGTTTACGCAATCCAAATTTAAGACTGATAGTAAAAGCTCACAGTGAGCATGATTTGAAAAAGGCGAAAGCATATGCTGAAGAACATTCAGTGCGATTAGAAAAAACACCCCAATTCACGCCAACACAAAACAAACCTGCCTGTAGTTACTGTAAAAAGGTAGGGCATACGCAAGAAACTTGTTACAGGAAAAATAATTCTTCTTACCCCAACGACACTTCCAACTTTCGTCCCCAAAATATTCAAAATTTTTCTACTATCAAAAAAGAAGTTCAATCAATATTTTGTACATATTGTAAACGGCCGAATCACACGTATCAAGAGTGTAGATCTCGACAGCGAAGCGCCGGAAACTTTCAAAACCGAAGAATAAACGATGGCTCAAATGCATATTACAACCCTTTCAGAGGTAAATACAGCCAACCTAATCAAACTCACCATGCTAACAATTCATCGGGAAACGGGATAGCTCGGGAAGAAACCAGCGGCACTTCTCCCCGGATGCAGATAAAAGCCGATGTGCACCAAGCACCCCAGTAACGTATTCAATAATAATAGATTTTTGTGAGGGATCCGAAGAGCCAGTGCTTCGTATCAAACTCGAACCCTCAGACAAAAAAACCACTTCGCTTTTAATTGACACGGGCGCACAAATTAGCTTACTTAAAGGCGCTGAACAACAGTACACAATAAATAGAAAAAATAGACATAAGGTCTCAACCATTGCTGGTAATGTAGTGCAAACTTTAGGAGAACAAACAAAAACAATAAATGTCCCATATAATGATCAAATGATTACACTAAGTCACAATTTTCATATTTTAAATGATAATATTAATTTATCCTACGATGGAATTTTAGGAAGCGATTTCCTTAAAAAATTTAACTGTAAAATTGACTTTAAAAATAAACAATTAGTAATACCGGTAGACTGCTTAAAAACAGCAGTTAGTAAAACCTATATAAAACCACATATTGAAGAGGATTGTAAAAACACAGAAAAGGAAAGCAATGTGTTGCCTACGGGTAACAAAGGGAATTGTGAAAATAGGAAAGAGGAGCAGAAGTATGCGCCGAATGGCTTAAGTCATACTGACAATCCTCAACCTAATGTCTACGGGCCGCAATCCATCACATTGGTACCTCAAAGTGAAGATAAAATCATCAAAGATAATGTGAAGGCAAATAAAGAGGAAACCAAGGCATTATTCTTGGATAATGAAAGGATTTGTAAAAATAGGATTGAGCAAACTCAACCTAATGTCTACGGGCTACAATCCATAACCTTACAACCTCGGTGCAAACAACTTGTCGAGATCCCTTTTGCTTATAAAAAAGACGCAGTGATCCACAAGAAACAAATAAACCCAGGAGTATATTTGGCGGAAACCCTGGTACGCCCAATCCAAAATAAAGTAAAAGTTCTTTTCATGAACACAACAGAAGAAATAAAAAAAGTCAATATAAATAAAATTCAATATGAGTGGGAAAAGATAGAAAATTTCAATGAAATCAAATTAGATAAAACAAAAGATTTAATAAAGGATAAATTGAGAAAGGTAGAAACAGCCATAGACCTGAATCATTGTAACTTAGAAGAAAAAAAAACAATCTTAGAAATTTGCAGACAATACAACGATTTATTTTATTTCGAGGGAGATCACCTCACATTTACCGACACTGCAAGTCATGAAATCATTACAGAAAAAGATAAACCTCCCTTATTTGTTAGACCATACAGACTTCCTGAAAGTCAGCGGCAAGAAATACATAAGCAAGTCAATGAAATGTTGAACGATGACATTATCCGTGCAAGTTCGAGTCCATGGAACTCACCTTTGTTGTTAGTACCCAAAAAGGCAGACTCAGAAGGCAAAAAGCGCTGGAGAGTCGTAGTAGACTTTAGAAAATTAAACGACCTAACCGTTGGGGACGCATACCCTTTGCCCAACATAACTGACATACTTGACCAGTTGGGAAGAGCAAAATATTTTAGCACATTAGATTTAGCCAAAGGATTTCACCAGATTCCCGTTAAAGAATCTGACAAATGTAAAACAGCTTTTAGCACACCTTTTGGACACTACGAATATAATAGGATGCCATTTGGGTTGAAAAACGCCCCCGCTACTTTTCAAAGACTAATGAATAATGTTCTAATGGGATTACAAGGATTCGAATGCTTTGTCTACGTCGATGACATTGTAGTTTACGGGTACGACTTAAAAGACCATAATAATAAATTGACTAAAATATTTGACAGACTACGCCAGCATAGTTTAAAGTTGCAACCAGATAACTGTAATTTTCTCAAACAAGAGCTCACTTACTTAGGCCATATTATTTCTGAAGACGGAATAAAACCTGATCCCGGAAAAATCAAGGTGGTAAAAACTTACCCCACGCCAATTAACGCAAAAGGAATTAAGTCTTTCTTAGGGTTTGCAGGTTATTATAGAAGATTTATCGACAATTTTTCAAGTATAGCGAAACCACTTACAAAACTTCTGAAAAAAGATACTAAATTTAACTGGGATGCATTCTGCGATGAAGCATTTGCAAAATTAAAAGACAAATGAATTAATCCTCCAATATTAGCATATCCTGACTTTAATCAAGAATTCATAGTAACTACAGATGCGAGTGATGCAGGACTTGGAGCAGTTTTATCCCAAGATATAATTGGAAAAGACAGGCCAATATGTTTCGCAAGTAGAACCTTGAACGATGCAGAGACACGCTATAGCACCACGGAAAAAGAACTGCTAGCAATTGTTTTTGCAGTCAAACAGTTCCGACCTTATATTTACGGTAAAAAATTCACCATCCTCACCGATCACAAACCGCTCGAATGGTTAATGAAGTTAAAAGACCCTATGTCAAGACTGGCAAGATGGAGAATTCTACTATCGGAATATGAATACACGATCAAATACAAGGCAGGGAAATGTAATACAAATGCAGACGCTCTCAGTAGACTACAAGAAAACAACAATTGCATCTTAAATGAAAACAACGTAAGAGTCGTAACGCGACAAATGGCGAACAAACAAATACCCAATAAATGTATTCAAACAAAAGTAAAACAGCCAGAGAATACAAGGAGCGACAAGATGCTTAACATAATAGAAAACAGAGAACCAATTTATGCTAATAAAGAAGCCAAGCTAAAATTATTAATATTACCTGTAATAGAATCAATTGAAGAAAAAGAGATAATAAAGAAAATACCACAATTTATAAAACCTCTCATAGCAGAAATAGAAACATATATCCATAATAATGAAAATTTATACATTACTACATTACTATTACCTTTCAGAACTACTAAAGACAAAGAAAAGGCAAAAGAAATACTACAAAAAATAAAAAACGAAAAGCTTACACAGGATCAAAAATCCATCGCAATAGCAATTCCCAGATTTAACTCCCCATTTAAAGAAGAATTCAAAACAATGCTCACGGAAATATTTTTTAACATGAAAATTTATTTACATATAAACAATAGAACAATTTTGGAAAACACAGAACAAATAGAGAGAATTTTAACAGAATGCCACAAATCACCACTCGGAGGACACCAAGGTATAAATCGAACCTTGAAGAGACTAAAAACAAATTACTACTGGCCTACAATGAAAAAAGATATACAAAAGCTCATTCAAAAGTGCGAATCATGTCAGAAGAATAAACTCAACAAATCGCCAAAAGTACCGATGAAAATTACCACAACAAGCTCTTCTCCTTTCGAACGAGTAGCATTAGATATAGTCGGTCCACTTCCAGTAACATACAAAAGCAACAAATATATCTTAACCTTTCAGGATGATTTAACCAAATTTACAGAAGCGATACCTTTAGAAAACGCAGAAGCAACAACAGTTGCACGGGCTTTCGTTGAACAAATACTTTGTAGATTTGGATTTCCAGATTCTCTTTTAACCGATCAAGGCACAAATTTCCTCAGCGAATTATTTAAAGAAATATGCAAATTGCTAAAGATTAAAAAACTACAAACTACTCCATATCACCCACAAACAAACGGTGCACTTGAGCGAAGCCATCGCACTTTAGCGGAATACCTTAGGCATTATGTCAATAATGACCCGCTCACTTGGGACGATTGGATCCCATATGCAACATTCGTTTTTAATAATACACCTCATAGCAGCACAAACTACAGCCCTCATGAATTACTGTACGGATACCCAGCAAAAATTCCTTCCAACTTACAAAAAGATCCATCCATAAATTATAACTATGAAAATTACGCCAACGAACTTAAGGCAAGACTACAACATGGATTTAAAATTGCTGGACAAACTTTAAAAGAGAAAAAGGAAAAGTCTAAAGAATATTATGACAAAGGTGCGAAACCGAAAACATTTAACGTAGGTGAAAAAGTTTTGATTAGAAACCAAACCAGGAAGAATAAATTTTCATCTCTATGGGAAGGTCCATACGAAGTAATTAAAATAGTATCACCCGAAAACACTGCCATAAAAATGCGTAACAAAATTAAAGTCATACATAATAATAATTTAAAACTTTTTTCTAATTAAAAAACAACATTTGATGGTCCATTTAAACACAACATTTACAACAAAGTCAAAGTAATTAAAAACACAAATAACACACATACACAAAACACTTTTATATAACCGAAAACATGGCAAACACTTTACATCAATACACCTAGCATAATTTTCTACGACAATTTTGGAAACGCAACTACTCTTATTTTCCAGACAATAATGCTGGTCATTCTCATAATCCTGGCACCATTTGCATACGGGTCTATAAAGATAACACCAATCGAACACAACCCAGGCATTTACTTCGAAGAAATCGGAAACCTTCAACTATATACAAATGAATGGACAATAGTGGCGTACTATAACATAACGGATTTAACCCGAGGAATAAATAATATGGCTACGACTATTGAAAGCATAAACCAAATTTGTAACCAAATAAGTGCGGACAATGAACTTTCAACTATATGCAATAGCACTGTCTTCGAAATTAACCACATAACTACAGAGCTTCGTCAAAAAATGGATGTAATACAACCAAACTACAGATCCAGAAGAGCTCTATTTAGTGCAATTGGGACGATAGAAAAAACTTTATTTGGAACACTAAGCGAGGAAGATGCAGAACATTACAATACTCAAATCGATAAACTGAAACAAAATGAACACCACTTACTCGATCTAATCAAAAAACAAACTCTGATTATTGACACAACAAACAACATATTTAATAAGTCAAAAACAAATTTAGATCATCAAGTAATAGCGATGAACAATAGAATAGACAATATACAACAACAAATGAAGTATATTTTGAAATCGAAACATGATGCCAGAGCACCACTCCAAATGGAGGCTCTCACTTCACTTACAACCCTAATGTTAATGCGATATCAAAACGTTGTGGACAACCTGCTTGACCTAATGTCAAGAGCAAAACACGGCAAGCCACACCCATCAGCCTGAACAACTATCAATAATACTTACCACCATAAGAAAGTCCTTACCATCCAATCTAAAGCTGCCTTCCACACTTAACAATAACATAGTAACACTTTACCAAATATCGACAATGCATTCAAAAATAATAGGCAACAAGATAATTTACAAAATCACCATACATCTGCCATTTAGTACAACATACCAAATATACAACATTATACCTTTTCCGACAGCACACTCTAATAAACTCATTTTTATAAATTCCGATATCAAACAAATTGCCATTGATTACGAGAGAGAACACTATTACGAGGTTGCCGCGGAAGAACTACGAAACTGCATAAAAACAGAAAATAAACAATATCTTTGTCACACAGAACACCCAGTCTACACCATTAACAATCAAAAAACGAACTGCGTAGTCAATCTACTTACAAATGAGCAAACCCTGCCAAAAAATTGCGATATCAGAAAGACAGACACAGGTATAGTCTGGATACAGCTAGCTCAGGCAAACCGATGGATCTACTCGACAATTGATGAATATCAAATAAATGTCATATGTGAAGACAAAGTCACACCGGTAACCCTGACGAACTCAGCTATAATAGACCTTGACGAAAATTGCTACATAAAGTCAAAAGACTTAACGCTAAGAAGTTCAACCACTAAAATATCCAAGGTTAATAATCACTACCTCCCGCCGTTAAACATAACTAAATTCATTCCTCAGCAACAACAAGAAACCATTCCGTTAAAAAATATTTCAAAACAAACAGTTTTCCTTGACACTGCAACTCAGCCGGAGGAATTAAAGAAACTCTCCACTCTGATAGCCGATGAGACATCTGCAGAAAATCTTGACCTTAACCGAGTAAGCATGCATGATGTGCATCACTACAGCCTGATATATGGGATCTTGTTCTTATTAACCCTTTTTGCCAGTTATAAAATATACATACGTTGCACACATGGAAAAAACAAAAAAACCATTACAACAGAACTCACAGAAGGTAACTACGCCCAGCCAAGATTTGTCTTGCCGACATAAACACTTCACATATAGCACGCAAAAAAAAAAAAAAAAAAAAAAGGGCAATAAAAATAAAGAAAATTATGAACATATTCTAACTCGCTCAGCACAAATTAAAAAAAAAACAACACTCAGCTAAATTTTCTTCCTCGCCTTTATATAAAAGCCTGAAGAAGACAACCAAAATTATTCAGTACACAACACGAACGTTAAATGCAAAACATGGACAACGCCACCTCATCCGACGAAGCCAAAGTCCGGGCCATGAAAATGGTCTGGACCTACATAGGAAAAACCAGCAGAACGCCTACGGTGGAGGACTACTATAACCTGGACACGTTAGAGGAAGAAACTCTAGCGATGATCCAGGCAACTAAGGAACTCCACACAATACAAAAATTTGCAGAAATAGAAAGAAATCCTGTTCTCGGCGACGACGAGGACACGGCAGACTTCACCAGGGAGTACCAAAGAGTACTGCAAGCGAGGCAGCGGAGACTTAAAAGATTCAACTAAATTACTATAAACATTGAAAAAAAAAAATAAAAAAAAAAAATAAATTAAATGAAATTTTATCTTTTTTTCACTTCTTTCGAACAGGAAAAAGAAAATTTTTTGTAGGCATTTTTAAAGAAAAAAAAATATAGCCATATTTTCCGCGCCGTAACGCAGACTTTGTTGTTCTCCATCCAATTTTGGTAGATGAAAATAAAAATATTGCCAAACGATCTTAAGCAATAAAACTACGACAATTTTTTTTCTCTTCTCTTCTCTCAAAAGAACTTTCAGCTATTTTTTATGTATGAAAAAAAAAATATATATAAAAATCTTTCTATCGCAAAAGCTTTCTAATATGAATCAAACACAAAACAAACAAAAAAAAAAATTTAATTTTTTTAAAAACATTTTAATAACAAACGAAACAAAAAGTTCAACAAAAAGACAAATATATATATATAAAGCATTTAATTCAAAAAAAAAAAAGAAAAAAAAAATAATAATAAGTTCTATAAAATATTTTTATTTATTAAATTCATATAATAAATTTAAATTCAATTTCCTTTTAAGCTACTAAATATAACGTATAATTTTTAACGCTGTAAAATAGTAAAATATTCATTTACAATACATAAACTATATATGTATATCACATTAGAAAATTAATAATGTACATATGTATATTTAAGTTTTACAAAAAATGTAAATACTCTATGCTCATTTCTGCTCAACCGGTCAGTAACGCGACAGAAAATTTTTCAACCTCTTCAAGGAGAAAAATTTTCTTTTATAAGGGGGGAGGGATGTTGTGACCCGCACAACACTACCCTGTACACTTTGTACAGCCCGACCTCACACAAAGCCAGAATCTTCAACCGATTCTCTTTAAAACTCATACATAAATATCAATAAATATTGCCTCGGCATTTGCTGGCAAGATGTTGTGACCCGCACAACACTACCCTGTACACTTTGTACAGCCCGACCTCACACAAAGCCAGAATCTTCAATCGATTCTCTTTAAAACTCATACATAAATATCAATAAATATTGCCTCGGCATTTGCTGGCAAAATTTATGACTATTATTTTCATGAACGACCAAGACCCAATTCAAGTGCAGTGACTCGAATTGCTGGCGTTCATGAAAAACTGACCTAATTTTAGCGCACGCTTAAAATTACCAAAATAAACAAAACCATTGCTTGTTTTTAGTTGTCAAGTGTTTCCGACTACAACGTCGGCGACAACAAAAAACAAAGCAATGAACTGTTTGGGTGCATCGGCATTAGCTTGCATGGTCAGCATAATAGCGATCATTTACCTACCCTAGTTGCTGCGCTGCTCGCAAAGTGTAATGCCTGCAGCTACGCAACATGTAAGACGTACGTGATCACGTATCGCAAAAGGGGAAGTAATATGTAAATAAATGCAAAGAATTTATGTATGACATGTAATGTTTTGATTGGGTAGAATCGATACGTAATTTCCACTTATTGGAAATTATGGGAATTGTGGGAGTTTCTGGAAGAAAGGAACCTCTTTGGAAAGTGAGGATTTTCCTTTATAAACCCGTCGCCGGCGCAGAAACGGACAAGGAGTTTTTAGAGTCATAAGAATAAACAACTAATAAGGTCGCAGCCTCGCCTAGACAGCGGGCCTTTTAGTTAAAATAAAATATTAATATAAACTTAAGTAAAACACAACATTGGTCGCAGCCTCGCCTAGACGGCGGGCCTATGTTGTAAATAAATAAAATTAACAACAAAATTAAACTAAATATCTTTTACTCGCTCTCCCGTCTCTGGTCTCTCTTCTCCTTGCGGAAAGCACGGAGGCCACGGACGTTAAATACAACACTATTATTAAAATACATGTCTAATAATTTACTTATATCAAAATTCTAGAAGACAGAGTTTTAGGGGGTTTGTTCTTTCATTTTATAATTAAATTAATGATATATAATTAATTATATTTATACATAAATATAATAATTTATAACAAAAACAAAATATTTTCAGCTATGGAGTTCATAAACGCACTTCACTTTTTTCACCCAAAATGCATTTTGAATTTTATCATTCTTATGTGCCTCAAACCAAGAACCAATGACAGCTTAGTATTTTTGTAAATTCATTTTATTTATATTTATATGGATAATATGTTTTGATACAAAACAAAAAAAGGGAGGACTTTTAAAATCCAAAAAACATAAATAATGATTAATTCATTTCATAAAAAAATAACTAATAGCTTTTTATACTATTATAAATTTTGATACATTATGACATTTCAACAAAAAAACTGCCACATTACTCTATTTGCTTATATTCCATTTTAAGTGTTTGTTTTTTTATTTCCAGTTTGGATATTTTTAATTTTTTTCATTATCAATTTTTTTTTTTATATTCAAATTTTTCTTTCGAAAGATTGTATATTTTTTCATCCAGCTGTAACTTTTTTTTATTGTGAGCGTAAACCATCGCGTATATCTTTTAGAACCTTAATGCAATTCTCATGGTATTTCATCTGATTTTCGACTTGGTTCCGCAGAAGGTTTTCTTTGCCCTTAGTAGTAGACATAGATCGGTGCGGCTGCGGTGTGCATGTGCCAAGGTTAGCGTTCTCAGATGTTGTGCTGTTCATCCTGGCTCTGCCCGAAGTAGTTTCCTGCTCAATATCTTGAGGGTGTATGGAGGTGCTGGAAGCTTGTTTTGCACCAAACTCCATGACACCGTCTAAACCGTTGATCGCTTCGTCCATGGAGAGCAACTGCGTCACTTGCTCCTCCAATGAGGTAAGTGGAAGAAATTTTGATGGGCCGCCACCAGTACCTGCTATGGAAAGCTTGTTTCGACGCAGCTTCGAACGTAGGTGATTTTTATAGTCTGCCCAAACCTATGCGTTTTGTTGTTAGCTTACTCGGAATGTATTTAAAACGGACTAAATGCTTACCTTCTTCCATCCAACAACGTCTCGAGAAGGTGGCCCGGCAGAATTTAAATCACCTGTCAGTCTCTGCCACATATTGTTGGCACACGTTTTGGCTGTGGAAGTCTTCAAATGTCCTTTTGCCAAGTCGGCATGTTCTGACAAAAAATCAATTAAAATTTGAAACTGCCGGGGCTTCGTGAAAGCGTTCTTTGACATAGAGTCCCTGTTAATTAAGTAAATAAATGTTTTAATACTAAATAATCATATTTATAAAAATACAAACTTACATTGGTATCAATTTTGTTCTTTTGCGCAAGCCAACAACCTATCGAATCAAATTTCCGAAAATCGAACGAGTCTGACATTCGCATTCGCGTTGCTAAGTGCCGAAAATGCGATATACGAAGAGGGATAAAATGAAATGCGAATGTCAGATTTTTTTAATGCGAAAGTCTGATTACAGAGTGTCATTTTTCCGAAATCGAACAATTTCACGTTCGAATCGCGTTACAGAGTATAGCCCTAACCAAAATAGACGAAACGAGACGATTGTAACTTGCCGAACGTTTGCATTCCTTACGTCTGTTTTGACATTCAACCCAAAATGAAACGAGTACCTCCAATCGTCTGAAAAAAGAAGAAGACTACTCTGCACAGCTGTTGCTAACGAGTTGTGTATATAGTAAAGGAAATAAAACACACTCATTTTTTTTCTTTCGGGAAAAAAGTTGAAGCTCAAAAAACCCGACATTTATTGTTTGACCTTTCCTCTCTGATGGTCTTTCTAGAACTGAAACTCTAAATGACTGGCTGTCGCTTACAAAGCCTTCAACGACAGTCAATCGCAAAGCGACAAAACTGCATTAAAACTCATTCATGCTTCAAATTCAAGCTACAATAAATGAGTTTTATACACTGCCGCCGAAAACATCTGTTTTCCTATATATAATATAAATTAACAATCACATAATAAATACTGTAACGAAGCTGCCGGTCTTCCGGCTTTATAGCTGAGATATGCTCAGCCGCTGTCCAGGACTCGTCACAAAAATTTATAATTTGGGATATTTTTGTTAAAAGTATAGTTTATTTAGAAAATATTTAGTTTTCCTTATCTTACAAATGTGATCAAAACAAGTTGGTGTGGCGAGCGATGTGGTGTTGGTGCGGCGAGAGATATATTGTTAGTCGAAATCGGCTGTGCGTTTCGCGAATCAGGAGTTATCGCTTTGGCTGATGTCCGTGGTGCTAGTCCGGTAGTTATGCTTTTCCCTGACTACCCACTTACGCCCTGACCGTCAAACTCTAGTCTTGTTGGGGCGATCTGACGATGCGCCTTCTAGGTGTCTTTTCCCTCCCGTGCGACCTGACAGTGCGCTTAATATAATTCTGTAAAATCACGTCCACGATCAAACGACCTGACGGTGCACTTCCTAACCTTCACTTGCCCACCCGTGCGACCTGACGGTGCGCCTTAGCAAATATACTACTACTACTCTTTAGCTTGAACACTGCGACCTGACGGTGCGTTTCCTGGCCTGAACTTTACCACCCGTGCGACCTGACGGTGCGCCTTAGCAAATACGCTAGCTCTTAGACTCAATCAAGCGACCTGACGGTGCGCCTTAGCAAATACGCTAGCTCTTAGACTCAATCAAGCGACCTGACGGTGCGCTTCCTATCTACTTGACCACCCGTGCGACCTAACGGTGCGCCTTAGCAAATATTCTACCACTATTCCCACAACAAAATATATACCTTGTATTCGTCCTCAGCCTCCGCTGTCAATCCTTCTTGATCCTCCGTATTTGCCGCGACCTCTTCCGTTGAGAGTCCTCAGCTACTTGCTTGGTATTAACCTCCTTCTTTGATGGTCAGTCAGCTACTGCTTTTCTATTCAAATCCTCTTCTGTTGGTGGTCCGTCAGCAACTCGTTCTTCTAATAACTTCCTTCTTCGATGGTCCGTCAGCTACTGCTTTTTCAATCCACTCACTGCTTCAATCGTACCTCTTGTTAGACTATGCTTGCTGGCACCTCGAGTTGTATTTGTGTTTGCATGTGTCTCTCGTTAGGCTATGCTTGCTGGTAACTCGAGTTGTATTTGTATTTTCATGTGCCTCTCGTTAGCTATGCTTGCTGGTAACTCGAGTTGTATTTGTATTTTCATGTATCTCTCGTTGCGCTATGCTTGCTGATAATTCGAGTTGTATTTGTATTTTCATGTGCCTCTCGTTAAGTTATGCTTGCTGGTAACTCGAGTTGTATTTGTATTTTTGCTTGTGTCTCGCGTCAAGTTTGTGCTTGTGTCAACTGTTTGTGTTAGGATTAGATCGCTGGTAGGAGAAATACTGGTTTTCAACGTGTGTTTCTCTCTTTCTCTGGCTGATGCTCAATTACTATGTTTCCATGGCGAGTTAACTCGGGGTTTACTCGGGGTTAACACGCGGGTTAACACGGGTTAACATGTTATGTTGAACTGTTGAAATCGTATGATAAGCTTTGTTGTACTTTTGCCGCATTGACCGCTGCTCACACCAACAAAATA
The DNA here is from genome assembly GCA_943735915.1 of Pherbina coryleti. Lineage (NCBI taxonomy): Eukaryota > Metazoa > Arthropoda > Insecta > Diptera > Sciomyzidae > Pherbina > Pherbina coryleti. The sequence continues at coordinate 103,044,521 of OX030950.1, forward strand.
TATATACCTTATACTATGAGTTTATGCTGGCACAGGGTGCTTAGTTACATTCTATATCTAATTTAATTAATTTAACATAGTTTAATAATTCAGTAATTCAATTAAATATTAGAATAAAAATAATTTAAAGGCAAGTATTGTAATAATAATAAATAATTTAATCCAAAATAATTCAGTTTCTGCTTTGATGATGGAAAACGTGTGCACCCAAAATTGACTGCTGGTTTTTTTTTTTTATTTTTTTTTTATTTTTTTTTTTTATTTCTTCATTAGTAATACAAAAGCCATTTTTTGGCCAAAAACTATATGACAAGCATGTATCTATATTCGAGAGATATCTTAATTAATCTAATTTAATATGTGTAGTACACATTGTGTACCTATTTACGACTTCCCTTACATCTATACGAACTATGAAAAATTATTGGATTTAGGGTATATCCCATGTCAGCAGCGACAAATATTAAGATGAACAAAAGATTTAAAATTTATAGGTCATCGGTAACGGTTATAAAGGTCATCAATATTTTTATTGTGTATTCAAATGTGTTTCAGAAGTTTGATTTTGTAACTGTTTGAAGTGCCAAAAAAGGTTCGCATAGCAACCTTGGGTCGTCACAATACATACATAAATACATGTGGGAATAGGCCAAACGGACGACGAACCAACAATACGGACTGTATCCAATACGGAGGATAGACTACACGGGCGGTACTCGACACGGGCGATGGACATGCAACACGGGTTACAAGAAGCGGACTTAAATATTAAAGGACAACACTGACTTGACGAACGAGCAAAAGTAACGCAAAACGGACAAATGATTTCAAAAATAATGAACGAAGCGTTGCAGTAGAAAAAGGGCAATGAATAAGAAAAGATGTGAGCTCTTATAAGTATATTATAATATTCTAAACTAAATCTTGTGTGAGTAATAATTAAGCTAATATTATAACAGTAATAATAAATTTAATAATAAAAGTACTAATAAAAGTTTGATTTATTGAGTGAAACTACATACATGATATGATAAATGATACATATATATTTCTACAATCTCTCTGCTTCAACCGGTACGATGCAGATCTTCTGTACTGCTCTTCTAAGTATGTTCGTGGGCATGCGCACCAAGACCGATCGGACCTTTCCATCATCGCTCAAAATCAATTGTTCAATTCTACCCATTGCCCAGTGTGCAGGTGGAAAATGCTCACTCTTAAGTAGCACCAACTGTCCAACTTTCAAACTTTCTTTCTCTCTTCTCCATTTCTTTCTTTCTTGTACCGTAGTTGAATATTCTGTCTTTCTTTCCACAGCTTCACACCAACGGAAGATGACGGCTGCGTAGTATCAAAAGGTAAAGGCAGAACCAATGGCTCGCCTACCAAATAGTGACCTGGAGTTAAAGCCTGTATGTCTTTCGTATCATCGTTAATTAGATGGATTGGACGCGAATTCAATCTGTGAAAGAAGGGTTAATAAATGTTCATATAATAAAACTTTCTGTCCAACTACTCTGACAAGATGATATTTCATCAACTTAACTGCTGCTTCATAGATTCCAGCTTGATGTGGTGCAGCTGGACTCATAAATTTCCATTCTGTCCCCTTACTAGCTAAATGTCTTAGAGCCACATGATTGCCCCAACTACTCTATCTTACTTCTTTCCGCTATGTTCTGTCCTCTTTCCAACGCCGTTAATTCAGCATTAGTATTCCTCTTGTGTCTCTCTTAAAATAAATTTCATAGCCATGCTTCTTTCCTCAGCTGTTGGTATCTCAATTCTGTCCATTCTCGGTCTAATTATTTTTCTACCAGGCTTTGAGCGTAATGCATTCATGAAACGGACCACATATGCCAGAATATTAGCTGTGCTCTCTAACATTCTACTATATGCCAACAAAAGTTTACACAGTTTCAAACCTTGAAACAACACTGACTTGACGAACGAGCAAAAGTAACGCAAAACGGACAAATGATTTCAAAAATAATGAACGAAGCGTTGCAGTAGAAAAAGGGCAATGAATAAGAAAAGATGTGAGCTCTTATAAGTATATTATAATATTCTAAACTAAATCTTGTGTGAGTAATAATTAAGCTAATATTATAACAGTAATAATAAATTTAATAATAAAAGTACTAATAAAAGTTTGATTTATTGAGTGAAACTACATACATGATATGATAAATGATACATCATCCCGATGAATGAATCCCGATGATACAATCATCCCGATGAATTTCTGCATTTGTTTAACTGTTTCTGGTTTTGGATAGTTAACAATGCATTGAATTCTATCGGGAGATGGTTGTATGCCTTTGTTTGAAATGTCATAACTTAAAAAATTTATTCTGTCTACGCCGAAAATACATTTGTTTGGTTTGATGTTTAGTCCGTAATTGTCTAGTCGTTCAAAAACTAAATTTAGATGTTTAACGTGTTCTTCTTCTGTCTCGCTGGCCACAAGAATGTCGTCGAGGTATACAAATACGAAGTCTAGTTCACGTAATACTTCGTTGATAAATCGTTGGAATGTTTGAGCTGCATTTCTTAAACCGAATGGCATTCTCAGAAACTCAAACATTCCGAACGGTGTTGTAATCGCGGTTTTATGTATGTCTTGTGTGGCCATGGGGATTTGGTGGTATGCTCTAACTAGATCTAATTTTGAAAATATGTGTTTGTTGTGTAAGTCAATAGATAGGTCGTGTATGTGTGGTAGAGGGTAGCGGTCTGGGACTGTAATGGCATTTAGTCTTCTATAGTCACCACAGGGTCTCCAGTCGTTCACATCTTTTTTGGGTACTAGATGTAGTGGAGAAGCTGACATGGAGTCTGAAGGACGGCAGATACCTGCTTTGATTAAGAAATCAAATTCCTGTTTGGCAATTTTGTATTTATTGGAGTCAAGGCGTCTTGGTCTTGAAAAAGGTAACTGTCCTTCTGTAGTTATGTGGTGTTCTGTTTTGTGTTTAACTGGTTTGTTGTAGTCGGGTTCTGCTGTTAGTGATGGGTAATCTTTTAGTATATTTGTATATTTGTTGTCTAGTGTAATTAGTTTGGGTAGTGATGTTTCTGTAAATGCTGTGATTGCGTTAACTGATAGTTGTGTAAGTGGATCAATGAGTTTCTTGTGTTTTAAGTCTATCAAGAGTCCATATTTCGTAAGGAAATCTGCTCCTATGATGGGTCTTGTAATGTCTGCTAGTATAAATGTAAAAGGAAAATCGCGTCTTAGTTTTAAATTTACGTTGAGTAATTTCTTGCCGAAAGTTGAGATTGTGCTACCGTTAGCTGCTGTTAGAATTAAGTCAGAATTTTTCTTGTGGGCTTTGAATTTATTTACTGGAAGTACGGAAACTTCTGCTCCACTGTCTATCAAAAAGTTTATATGATTGTCGTTATCGTAAATAAAAAGGCGGCGTGTGAGTATTGTTTGACTTCCATCATTAGCCGTCGCAATGGAGTCACTTAGTTTGTTGAGTTATGTTGTGTTGTGTTGTGTAAGGTGTCGTTTTGACCGAATGAGCATGGTTGTTCGCATTGTCTAGCTGCCCTTCCGAACCTAAAATGGTATCTACATACCCAGTTGGCAGGTCCTTGTCGTGACACACTTCTTGACGGGGATCTACGTCTTGAAAATCTTCGAAAATTAGTTTCTCTCGAGTTCGAACGTGAATTATTCCGGTATCGTTCGTTTTTTAATTCTTGGACCTCAATTGCTAGTTTGCTGAAACTTTCTAGAATTTTTGACGTTGTGTCATCAAACGATTGCGTTATCATCGCAAGCTCGGAGTTTTGGGTGTTTTTTGTCATGCGCTGGGCATTATTGCCAAATGAAGCGACTTCGGATTCTGACATAACTTCCCACAAATTGTCAGCTAGTTTCAATAGTTCCTCTAGCTCTCTATGACTAGATCCGGTCAAAGCAATATTAAGGCTTTTGGGGAGCTTGCGAAGCCAAATTTTATAAACTAAGTCGCTATCGACTGTAGTACCGGCTAACATAATTAGTGACCTATAAAATTGAGATGGCTTTTGGTCACCCATCTCGGTGCCAGACAAAATTTTGTCGAACCTCTTGGCTTCACTTAAAGAGTGTCGGTCAATCAAAGTTCTCTTTAAGCCTTCATACAAATTTGAGGAAGGAGGTTTCTGTATGAAGTCTAGTACTGTTATAATTACCTCTTGAGGTAGAGCGGTTACGAGGTACTCATACTTTGTCTTGTCAGTAGTAATTCCTTTTGCCTGAAATTGTATTTCTGCATGGGCAAACCATGCATCGGGACAAGTGGTCCAAAATTGTGGCAATTTAACTGACGTTGCTTGTACTTCTGGATGCATTGGTGCATCAAATGGATTGGCTAGATTCGGTTGGAATTGTATGAGAGGGCGATGGTCACCTTCGCCGAAATGAGAGAGATGTGAGAGAGGGTTAGAAGTATGTAAGGGAGTGGGGGGTTGTCTGGGGTGGGGTGGTGGTGTGTGTGAAAGACTCATCGTGTACCTCAAAATGTGTCTCCTAAAGAATGTTTCCTAAAATGTGTTTCCTAAAATGTGTTTCCTAAAATGTGTTTCCTAGTGCAGTGGAGTGCCTACGTATGTGAGAATCTAGGTTTCTTCCGACCCTATATTCTTACGTACGTTTCAGAAACTACGTTGTGTGCCTCGTGATAAACTAAATTGAAAAGCAACCTGTAAAAAATTTTATAACATGTCAAAAAAAAAATTACAAATTTTGATACAATTTTTTGAAATAATAAAATAATGAATATGCCAGTCTTTTGTTGTTGTAGCTGTTGTTGTTGTTGTTGTTGTTGTTGTTGTTGTTGTTGTTGTTGTTGTTGTTGTTGTTGTTGTTGTTGTTGTTGTTGTTGTTGTTGTTGTTGTTGTTGTTGTTGTTGTTGTTGTTGTTGTTGTTGTTGTTGTTGTTCTTAATTTTGCTGCTGCTGTTGTTATTGTTGTTTTTGTTGTTGTTGTTGTAAATTATTTTGCTGCTGTTGTTGTTATTTTTGTTGCTGCTGCTGCTATATATTATTGCTTTCTGTTGTTGTTTATTCTGCAGTTATTGTTAATGTTGCTGTTGTTGCCTGTTCCACCTTACCGGCAGGTGTAGGGTCTTGTTTGTTGTCGTTGTTATGACGTTGTTGTTGATGTTGTTGTTGTTATGACGTTGTTGTTAATGTTGTTGTTGTTCCGTTATCTTACCGGCAGATATAGGGTCTTGTTTGTTGTTGGACGATGATGTTGTTGATGCTGACGATGGTAGCGGCGAGCGTTTCAGTTGCTGTAATTGTTGTTGTTCTAGATGCTGTTGCTGCTGTGCCTGAACTACCAAATTACTGGGTGGCGTTAGTTTTTGTAGTTGCTGCTGCTGTTGTTGTTCGGTGATAGTGATATTCCGATCTTCGGTTCAAAAGGTCTCTTCAATATAGGTGAAATTTCTCTTTTTGGTGAGCTGGACTTTGATCGGATAAGCCTTGGAGTAATTTCAACTTTTGGTTCTTGCAACCTTAAAAATGTTCTTTTGTTTTTGCACTGGTAGGATCGCCAGTTGTGGTGGACACAAAAATAAACTTTTATTTTATTCAAATATATTTTATTTATATTTTATTTTTTTGAATATATTTTTTGAACTATAGTCAACAAACACAATTTTATAACTAATTTAAAATACAAAATTTTTGATAAATAAAAATTGACAATTTTGAAATCTTAAATAATAATTTTTTAAATAAATGTGTAAGTGAATATTTGTAAAGTTTGTATGTGGTGGTGTCGGTGTTTATATGTGGTGGTATTGAGTCACCACATCCTTATGTCAGTAAATAACCTTGCTAACAACTCAGCTGCCGCCAATTCCAACCTTGGTACAGTAACCGTATGTAAAGGAGCTACTCTTATCTTTGACACTAACATCTTTGATGTCACCTTTCCATTTGGCAATTTGTCCTAATGTAAACCACAGCACCATAAACTGCTAATGAAGCATCAGAAAAATCCTGTATCTGTACACTAACATCTTCGGTTGTACCTATCCATATGTCAATTCTTAATTTTTCCAATAATATAATTTCTCTCCAAAATTCTGTCCACCTCTTTTTTAACTCAACTGGGACCTATCCCAACCTATCCCTGACCTCCATAAGTCTTGAATTAAAATCTTTCCGCCTTTTACAACAGGTGAAATATAACCGTTTGGATCATAAAGCTGAGCTACGCAGTTCACAATCTTTTTCTTTGTAAAATCTTTCTCCAATTGCGGATTTTTTACCGAAAACGCAAATTGGTCTGTTGCAATTAACCAATTCAAGCCTAAAATGCTTGACCCTTACTTGCTTGTATTCTACCAATGGTAGTATCTGTCCAATATATTCATGTATTCTCTCAGATTGTCCACCTAAAGCAACAACACCAAGCTTTGTTTGCAAAAAGATTGTATCATTCATCGGTTTTGTTAGAACCGATTCTATGATTTTTGCCACAAAACTTACTCCAAACAGCATGTGTACCACATCTGGTTTCCAATATTCTGGATCGACCGATTTGAAAATTGAAGACATGCCACCGTATCGTGGTGTTAACATCTTTGACGAGAATATTGGCCGCCATTAGCTTTCTCAGGGTTATACCTAGAATTCTCCAGGAACATGATTCATACCATGAACAAATCTTAAGATTAACTTTCCTCTCTATAGCAAACGGCTTTCCGTCTATCCCAACCATTTTCCTAGCTAAAGGTAAATATGGTTATTTGAATTTCTGACGTAACGCATAGCTAATAAGATTCGGTTGTGCATCAGTGTCTAATAAAACTAACTGAACCGAAAAATCCTTCAATCATCTCTACCCTTACTATAGGTGTTGGCAATAAGGCCACCCTTTCCTCTATTGTTATGTTTAAAGCCTGTTCATGCTGTATGAAGGCTTCTTCCGGCCTGTTCTTTTTATTTTATCTTCTTTCTTACAAAAAACTTGTCTGTCCTTAACAAAATCAATATATTCATTAGCCGCTTTCTTGTTGTCTGTCCTCTTTTTGTTTTTTTTTTTGGTTCGGCTAGTCATTTTTTTGCTACCCTCTTTTGCTGTTTCTTCTTTGTCTGTCCATATACGGCTGCTGGGCCAAAAATTCTATTCTTTGGAAAACTTTCCAAATAGCTTTTTTCCTTCATCTTTGGACTGCACTACCAAGACTGTTTCTTTCTTTCAATCTTTCAGCGGACACAGCAATCTGTTGTGGCAAGGCTTGCCTGGACAACGAACGCATCCACCCAAGAAACAGGCGTTTGCACCATGTCCTCTTTTAAGGCAGTTTGGTCACAAACTACGTCTCTCCACAAATTCTTTCCTGCCTAGCGAATTTATCCAAAAATTCTTGACATACCCTTCTCCGTGTGGACTGTATTTTTTTTTTAACTTGTCGCGATCTCGTCGCGTTTACCAGAGCTGCCGCCAGTCTGTCCAAAAATTCTACATGCTTTATGGTGGCTTCCGCAAACTTTCCTTCTTCGGCTAATGCTGCAAATCTAGTGATAGCCTCTGCATTCTCCTTGTATTGATTCTGCTCCGTAATTTCATGCTGTATCAATAATAAAAGATAAAATCGATAAATATTCTGTCCAACATTTTTGTATTTTGTTTTTATTTTCTTTAAACTACTTCATAATTTTCCAAATAAAATTCTGTCCAATATATTTTCCAATCTATTGCTCCTTTTGTGCTCATTTGAATGTCCGTTGAATCCTGTTTTTTTTTTTAAATTTCTTCTTTCAATTTCTACTTTCCTTTGCTAACTAAAAATTATCTTTCTATTTTTCCATTAAAATGATCTTTCAATTCTTTCATCTTTCTTTGCTAATTAAAATTATGCTTTAATCTTTCCATTGGTTTGTAAATTGAAACCATCTATCAATTTTCCATCTTTCTGTGCATTTAGATAATTTCCAAAATGTTGCTCTTTTTGCACACTCAAATTTTTTCCTTTTTTTATAAACTTTCGACTTTCAATTTCTCCTCACCTCTGTACATTCAAATTTTTCTAACAAACTTTCGATTTTCAATCTGTCCTCTCCTCTGTACATTCAAATTTTTCTAACAAACTCGATTTTCAATCTGTCCTCTCCTCTGTACATTCAAATTTTCTAACAACTTTCGACTTTCAATCTGTCCTCTCCTCTGTACATTCAAATTTTATAACAACTTTTGGGCTCTCAATTTGTACTCTTCTCTGTCCATTCAAATTTTCTAACAAACTTTCTACTTTCAATCTATCCTCTCCTCTGTACATTCAAATTTTTCTAACAGCCTTTCGACATTCAATATGTCCTCTCCTCTGTATATTCAAATTTTTCTAACAACCTTTGGCTCTTAATTTGTACTCTTCTCTGTACATTCAAATTTTCTAAGAAACTTTCGACTTTCAATCTGTCCTCTCCTCTGTACATTCAAATTTTTCTAACAGCCTTTCGACATTCAATATGTCCTCTCCTCTGTAGTTTTTTTTTTTTAGTATGTATTTTTTTTTTTTTAGTATGTATTTTTTTTTCTCTCTGTCCATCAGCATCTTTCTTTGCGTTCAAAAAAATAGCTACCTAAACGTTTTTCTAATGCACACGCATATTTTGATGCTATTTGTGCTTCTTTCTTTCTTTTCTTTTCTTTTGTTTTCACTGTTTTTCTTTGTGTTCATGTGCTCAAATAATAAATGCCCAAATCTTTCCACTGATTTTTTTATTATGCGCAATTACCTGCATATTTTGATGCTAAAGCACTTCTTTCTGTTTTCTTTCTCTTTGCAAAACATTTCTTTCCCCTGTCATTTGTCCAAAGCATGCTTTACTCTTTCCACTACTGCTTAAGGTGTATGCTTATTCCTGCATCTTTGTGCTAAAGACATACCCTTGCTCTTTCTCTTTGTGTCTTTCCTATGATTGCTTTCGGTGTACGCTTATACTCGAATTTTTGTGCTAAAGTCATAGCCTTGCTCTTTCTCTTTTTCTTTCTGTCCAATAACACATCTACACACATAAATAACGAATAACTTCTGTTCGCCGCTGCTGCGTGCTGCAACAACAAACAGAACACGCCATTCAATATGTATATATGTGAATACTTATTTCCAAGCATGCTCGCTGCAACTGCGTAGCACCGTTATAGCGCAGCAGCGCATTGAGTGCCCTTGAATATTTCGCTTATGTATATGCAATCAATTTGCGCAGAATTTATTGCACAGAAACGAAAAATATTAATTTCTTTCAAAATCTGTCCACTTTTTTCTTTTTCAAAATTCTTATTTAAGATCTGTACACTTTTCTTTCCAATTCTGTCCACTTTTACTCTACTTTCTTCTGTAAAAAAATTAACACATTCTTTCCACTTCTTACTTTAAATATATTAAAATTGTATCACTTTCCACTCACCACTACATCAATTTCAGATTTTTAATTGTTTATTATTTATTTTGTTTTATGTATATTTAAACTCTTTATACTCAACTTTGTTGTGTTCTTTTCCGTCCTCCTTTCCTTTCCTTTTCATAGATCTGTCCATATTTGGCTCGAAGCCGAACAAAATGTATAAATTAATGGAAATAAAACACACTCATTTTTTTTCTTTCGGGAAAAAAGCCGAAGCTCAAAAAAACCCGACATTTATTGTTTGACCTTTCCTCTCTGATGGTCTTTCTAGAACTGAAACTCTAAATGACTGGCTGTCGCTTACAAAGCCTTCAACGACAGTCAATCGCATAGCGACAAAACTGCATTAAAACTCATTCATGCTTCAAATTCAAGCTACAATAAATGAGTTTTATACAAGCTGAGACGCGAAAAGTTCGGTTCTTACGGAAAAAACCGTCTCGTCACACCGTTTCGTTCAGTTCGTTGAGTTTATGTTTGCTTATTTTGGGTAACAACATTGAATTGCATTTAAGCGAACATTTTTGTCTTCATTCGTTACGTAGCGACTCGTCTATTTTGGTTAGGCCTTAAGGCCCCAGATTAGCTGAGTCGTCGAAAATAATTTCAGAGCAGAATAGAGCCGTTTTTTCAAAGAACAAAAAAAGATCAAGTTTGAGTAAACTGTCAAAAGTCACTTATTAATTACTGCACCATATCTTTCTCACCATTGCCACATTCCTGCTCAATGAAGGAATGAGTCTGAAAACGTTCAAAAGTTAACTAGTTAAGCAATAAAAAAAATCTAATAAATACCTTTTTATAAGCCATCTTTGCAGTTTCTATTTTTCAAACTTTCTATTTTTCTAACAAGAGCCAAAACAGCTGATTGGTTTGTTACTGCTCTAACTTACACCACAAAAAATAGTAGTGTAGAAAAGAGCAAAAAGCGCAACTTATAGCAGCTTAAAAAAACAAAGATCAAGAGCAAGTGAGAGCAGCTAAGAGCAGAAATAGGAACTCATCGACCACTTTGAGCTGATCTGGAGCAGAAATTTCAATCTAGAACAGTCATCGAACACAGCTAATAAAAAATTAATACATATTGTCATAAAATCATTAAAAACCATAAAACCTACTTTAGAAAGCTAAGATCTTTTTATTAAGTGTAATATAATCTGCGAAATAATGAAAAGTGTACATATTAATGTGAAAATTCGGACTAGAAGCTTCAAAATAAAGTAACGCTTTCCAATTTAATGATAAAATGTGAAATTAAATTAAAATTTAAAATGCAATTTCTGGAAACACATTTCAGTTTTTATGGCAAAAAATTTTTCTTTGATTAATCGATATTTTTATATATATACTAGCAATACCCGGCGCGCGTTGCTTCACCCGGCAAGTATATTGAAAAATAATAGTTAATTAGCGATACCCGGCGCTCGTTGCTACACCCGACGTTTATTACCAAAGCTATTCGATATCGAAAATTTTGTTTGTATGGTCGGAGCCAGAACCCCTTTTCCAATGCCCGTTCCAGTTCTCTTGTAGAAGGACATCAGCAAGTGGTATCTCCATTCTCTGTTACAATGTTGCTACTTTTACTTCCATAGCTATTTTGAATCGAAAATTTGGCTTGTATGGGCGAAGCCACGCCTCTTTTACAATTCCCGTGCCAGTTTTCCAGTAGTATCTGGTAATATCTGGCTAATTAGTAACTCCATACTGAGTAACATTGTTGTGCAATATTTAGATCCAAAGATATTCTATATCAAAAATTTAGCTTGTATGGGCGGAACCACACCCTCTTTTCCAAAGGCCTTCTCAGTTTTCTAATACATAGAAGGACATCACCCAATAGTAATTCCATTCTGAGTTTTATTGTTATGCGACATTTAGTTTCAAAGTTATTCGATATCATATTTTTGAATTATATGGGCGGTGTCACACCCTCTTGTCCAATGCTTGTTCAATTTTGCTAGTCGAAGGACGCGATTAAATAGTACGCTCTTACCAAGTTGCATTGATGTGTGACTTATAGCTTGAAAGTTATACCGAAAATTTTGTCTGGTGAAAAAGTGCCACGCCCCACGTCCAACGCCCATAAAATTTTACATGTGGAACGGCACTTGTAAATTGAGGTAGAACACCGAATTCCGATGCTATGTGACCTATAACTTCAAGGCTATTCGCTATCGTAGATTTGAGTTATATGGGAGGTGCCACGCCCCCTTGCCCAATGTTCCGTGAATTTTTTCCAAAACCTTCGCGAAACTATTACAAACAAACTCATAGAAGGAAGTATCCAATTTGGTCCAGCCGTTTTCTAGTTTTAAGCATCCGAACAAACCAAGATTAATTTTTATATATTAAGATAGATAGAATATAGATAAGATATATTTCACACAGCTTCCATTTATTGAAATGAACTCGTTTTACCCAAATTTATTCTCAAAATTAAATACCCTTTTTAACGAACAAAAAGACTACTCTAAATGTAATAGATTTCGTGTATTAGCTCGCCGCGCATTTGACTGACTTCGTAGACCTATGTCAGGCTCGTCTTCTCCTTGGAGTTGTAATGAACACTGTACGACACGAAAAATTACCAATTTCAATTCTTTCGATTGTATCGCTTTGCGTTCTTCCTTTTTTTTTCTTTTTTCCTACACCACATCAGTATTGAGGCGAACAAAAAAATTATTAAAATCGTCCGAGCCATTTCCGAGTTTTAGCAAGACTAACGCACTGCAATTGATATTTATATATTCAGAAGATAGAAGATAAGAATAAGACGAAAAACAACATTGGAAAATGAAATAAAAAATTTTTGTAATACATTTCAATTTGAATAAAAATAGTCAGCTCAACCGTCAGTTTTGAAGCCATGACGTGGTCCAAGGATTGATCCTCACAATTGGCAAACAAATAATTTTTTTTTTTTATTTATTGAAATTACAGCTTTTGTTTCATTTTTGAAGTAAAAAGTAAATATGTTGGATCTTTCTTCAAGTAGGGTTTATTAAGTGCTTAAATTGAATTTATCAACGAAAAGAAATTGAATGAAATATATTCAAATAACGGAGTTATTTTCATCGAAAGTAAGAAATACGAAGTTCTGATAGTTTTTTGTTATTCTATGCAAACTATGTTTTTAAAAAAAGACGCTGTACTAAAATTTTGTGCATTTTTGAAGATATGTGAATGTTTTTGGTGTTAAAATAACAAAATTTTCTTTAAATTAATTAGACGAACAGTTTCGCCAATAAAATTACGCCAGTAGGCTAATTTGCGTTTCTTGTAAAGGGGCGGAAGAGGCGTGATCAAAACAAAGTATGCCATAACCTAATCTAGGACTCAAATAATATGTGTGCTGAATTTGAGTTAAATCCGTCCAGCCGTTAAGATTTGTTGGCTATTTAAAGTATTCTGATGTGGCAATCCCCATACAAACTTACCAATTTCGATTTTTCCGCTGTTCCTTTGGGTTTTTTGTAATTTTCTTTCTTTCTAAACCATGTCTGTATTAAGGCAAACAATACAAAAAAAGAATCTATATATTAATAGGCAAACAAAAAGTTTGTGTTCCCTTTTTTTTTGTGTTACCTTCAACATATTCACATAATACTTATGTATATCGATGGATAGGTATTTTCGAGTAGATTTGCACAATATAATTTTTATTCGAATATGCTGTCATTAATGCTATGTTCACACAGAGAGTTTAGTTTGAGTTGCCAGTACAAGTTGAGTTTACTTTGTACTGGAAACTCAAACTAAACTCTCTGTGTGAACATAGCATAAGATGGTTAAAACTGAGCAAATGTAAAATGCTTTTTTTACCAATGGGACAATGAGAAACTGCAAAGCGACAAAGCTCTGTTAAACATTGCTGCTGTAGCTTACAAAACAAGAGTAGAATGCGGGAGCGACGCAAACATTTAAAAAGAGCTGAGTAGCATTATTGTTATTGCTGTTGTTGTGGTTGTTGCTTTCTCTTAATTTCTCTCAGCGTTAAAAAAACAGTTAAACTGCTGCTTGCTTCTATTATCTTGAGAATTATCATTTATCTTGATTTATTTGTTATACTTTTCTACCGGTTATTTACTTACTTTACTTTTAATTTATTTATTTACTTTAAATGAATATTATATGTTGAATGAATTTTTGTTATTGACGCATATGCTTCCTTTTTTGTTGTCCTTTACCACTATTTTCCTCATAGCGTCAAGGTAAGCATTAATAATTTACATGCAAATTAATAACAATTCATTATGTGAAAAACAACTTGAGTTTCGTTACCTTATAGAAACATATGGCCGAATTTCGAGCACGGCGATACTAGTTATTAAAATTGGCCGAGACGTTTCTGAGCCTTAGCAAGACTAACAACGCACACGCATTTGATTTTTATATATAAGATATGTATATGTATATTGTTTTTTTTTTTTTATAAAATGTGATGTCATTATTTTTCTTGTTTATGTCAAAATTACTGCTATTTATTTTTATTATTACTGTTAATTTTTGCCGAAATTTTTGCAAATTTTGAGAGCAAAATGTAGGAAATTTCGTCAACGAAAGCAAGTTGGAAATATGTATGGAAATATTCATGTAAATATTCATGTAAATTTGTGTATAGAAGTTTTTTGGTACGGTGCGTGATTTGGGGCAATTTCAATCAATTTTTATCCACCTTGAACACCAGAGGGCGCTTAAGTACAAATTTTAAGAAAATCGGTATATGATGGTTTTCATGTACGTGTTTTGCTGCTATCTTTTTTGAACCATATTGAACACCAGAATGCGCTGTAGTACAATTCTTTATGCGATTAGATTTAATGTTGGTATATTGTGGTTTTGAAGTACGGTGAGTATTTTGGCGCTATATTATTTGATCCAGCTTGGACACCAGTTGGTGCTGTAGTACAAATTTTTTACAAAATCGCCTAAAACTACAATATCGCTACAATAGGCGTTTTATAAGTGAATAGGCAATATTTACAAAATAGAAAATTTTTCTTAAATTTAGTAAAATGAAAATTTATTTATTTATTTATTTATTGGGAAATATTTTACAAATTAATTTATAAAATATTTGGAGGTGCAGGGCTACTATGGCCATGTTGCACCGATGTTAATTTATATTTCAGAGAGTAGATTTTGTTTTCTTAAAGCACTTTTAACAGAATCAAAAGCTTCTTTTCTACTACAGTCCAGCAGGTATTCCAGTTGCATGTTACATTTCGATAGGGGGCATTCTGTCAAAATGTGATGAACAGACATAGTTGTATCGCAAAGGTTACATTTCATAGGTTCAGTTTTCGTGAATATATGTTTGGTACTAAATAATGTTTTGCCGAGTCTTATTCTAGCAAGAGTGATACAATCATTACGCGTAAAGTTTACGTTGTATTTTGGTCTTGAAAGCTTCTCGTTGTGACTTCTTAAAAAGGAGTTTGAAGATTCCCAAGATTGTCGAGATTCAAGATTTTGTGTTGCAAAGAAATTTTTTGTAATAATTAATTTTGTAAAATGAAAATAATTTTCGTTATTTTGATACCACAAATACTAACATATTTTAATACTGCGAAAATTCTAATTACAATGAAATTTTGGAAGCGAAAATTGTTTTTATTTTAAAACTAAGTTAAATTCAAATTTGCAAATTTTCAACTCTTTTTAAAAACTGTAACACTTATAAGCAAAAATTGTTTCAATTTTACGCAAAAATTAAAGACCTTTTTTGTGATTCAAATAACAGGGCCTACCCCTTGATTTTTACAACTTAAAAAAATAATTTATTAGAAAAAATTATCTTAGAATATTGTAAGAAAACACGTTAGTAAATCATAAAAAAGTGTAAAAATTCTTCTCGGACTCAGAGACGATTATTTGTTAAGGAATTTCTGGCTAACGGGGTATTTATAGTAAGTTTTATTTTTTATTTAAAAACTACTAGTAACGAAAATTTTTGAGTACAAATATTTCATTTTAATATGAAACTAGTAAGAAATGATCTTCGACTGGGCCGAAGTTAAAATACCCCACGGCCGAACCAAAGTATATTCAAAGTCTTAAGCAATCAATAAAATGTTTATCTGTAAAAACGTTTTCGTTATATTTTTAACAGAAAATATTCGCTTTTGTTTTTTGATAAAGTCGCTTTGTATGGGAGGTGGGCGTGGTTTTCACTCAATTTAGTTGAATTCCATACACATAGTACACGTTATATATCAAAGTGTATATGCAAAATTTGAAGTCCATACATTAATTTTTGTGGATTTTAGAGAAATTTTACCTTTTTGATAAAGTTACTTTGTATGGGAGGTAGGCGTGGTTTTTATCCGATTTGGTTGAATTTCATACATAGAGTGTATTTTAAACATCAAAACTCATATGCAAAATTGCAAGTCCATATATTAATTTTTGTTGAATTCTAAGAGATTTTACCGTTTTGATAAAGTCACTTTGTATGGGAGGTAGGCGTGGTTTTCATCCGATTTGGCTCATTTACGAACTTGACCTTCATTTTTTAGATAAAAGCTTAAATATTGAATTTCGTGATGATAGCTTTAAAATTACGGCTGTAATCGTGATCACAGACAGACGGACAGACGGACAGACGGACATGGCTAAATCAACTCGGGTGGTGATGCTGATCTAGAATATATATACTTTTCTATACCTACCACGCCTCCTTATGGGCGTTACAAACGGAGTGACAAATTTAATATACCCCCATTTACGTTTTTTAAACGTGGGGGTATAAAAATCGCACCTCTAATTTTCTTATTCTTTGAAAGTGTTATATTTATCATTTCATTCTTATTATGCTTTTATATTTATCATTTGACATTTTGTGGGCAATTGCAAATCTTCTTAGCAGCAATAAATTTGCATGTACTATTATTGTTTCAAAGTAAAAATACAACATTCCTTTGTGTGTTATATTATTCAAACACTTATATTAAGGGTATTCGTCCTTAACCAACCACATTAAAATATCTAATTGCCCAATATATAAGTTTGCCATTTTGCATGAATACCCTTATCATATTATTTATAATATCACGAATTCCACGAAAAAGTCAACCTCATAGGCCAAAAATCAAATTGTAAAGAGAGAAGAGAAACTATATAGAATATATTCTATCGAATTCGGACAACACGTTTTAAGTTGAATTTTTCAAGATAACGGTAGTTTTTCTGTGTTTTTTTTACTTTCACGTGGTTAATAAGTTGAGCGAAAATTTTGCAGTTTTATTGTGATATTTGCCGTGAGGGCGTGCGCTGTTTATTACAACAATTAAAAAAAAAATATTTGCTTCAAATTTTTTAATATTTTCCTAATAATCATACATATATATGAATAAATAATTATCAACGACATACCGTGGTGAGAGCAGTTAAATAAATTAAGAAAATATGTAGCATGTGCGTGACAATATTGATATATTTTTCAATGCAGACTCTAATATAAGAAATTTTTCGCGGAAAATGCTATTATGTGTAGATATTGAGCTGGCAAACCAGATTGCAAAAAATTTTTTTTACTATTTCCATTGAAAAAAATTCCACGCGTTTCGCACATGTTACACTTTTTTCTATACAACAATGTAGTTTTTACACACTACGGGGTCGTTCATAAATTACGTCACCAATTTAGAGGGGAGGAGGGGCTTTAAAATGTATTACGATTAGTAATGATATGGGTGGTCTCATATATAGCAAAGTGACCAAAAATAAAACAACTTAAAAAATTGAAATTAATAGATACACCCTTCTTTTAAAAATGTCCATCCTTACATCTGCATTATACGGTCAAACGTCTAAATTGACGGTTAACTATTGACAAGTGTCAATATGAATTCTCATAAGTGAGTTTTATTTAATTTAACCCTTAAATGCCCAGTGTATCTTTTTGGATACAACGGAGAAAATAAGCTATTTATTTTAAAATATTGCAAAAATTGAAATGCTGGATATGTAATTTCACTCAGAAAATTTCAAATATAAAACAAAAATTTATTATTGGCATAACTTTGTTGGTTTGGGAAATATTGACCGTCAAATTAAAAAGTTTTTTCATTTTTATGGAAAGTTCGGTTTTTGACATGAAATACCTTTTAAACTATTTACAATTTTAGAGTATCATTTAACAAACAAATTTAGAGTTATCATACAAAGAATCGCTTTCTACGTTTTTGCCAACCAAGCTGATTGATGGTATACGTCGGAATGTCCACTGTATCTATTTTGATACAACCATGTTTTCTTTAAACAAAAATTTTTTCCAAAAAAAATAAAAACGGGGTCGTGTTCAGGGGATAATTTAGCACAACATAATTTTAATGATATCGGTGTTGTTGGGCATTTAAGGGTTAAAATAAATCGGAATATAAATTATTATTCAAATAAATCCATTTTAAGGAATCATATTCACAAAAACACTGAACTTGGTGATGTACGGGTGCAGCCTTTACGGGTACTCTCTCAAAGGCCAGGCGAATTTCTTTACATAAGAAATGAGAATACACCTGAATAGGTCCACATGGAATCTGTTGAAGAATTTGAAGAGTCCCCAAAGTTCCAGCTCCTTCAATTCCAGTGATTGAGAGCATCGACTTTTGGATCGAATAGAATGGAATAGTTTTTATCGATTAAAATAATTGATTTTTTGATTTTTTTTTCTTAAATGTATCTAGTAATGACACAAAAGAGATTAAAAAAAAATAAAATAAGAAATTTTTAATCCTTTTGTTCTGTATTTCAGTTTTTAGTAAATATGGTCGAAGGTAACAGTAATATGAACGTACGGTGTAATTGTGCGTGACGAATGTAACATGTGCGTGACGGTGTTTAAAGTTGAAAAAATTGTTTTATAATTTTTGTTTCTCAAATAACTTAACTACTAATATAATCTAGGATAACCTCTTATTTCTGTAAAAAAATATGAAAATTCTATCTGAAGTCAATTCGCAGAAATTTCAGATAGAAGCTGACATCAAATTTTTAAAGGGAAAATTTTGTAGCACGTGCGTACGCTACATTTTGCTTAATATCACCGAAATTCATAAGTGGATTCATAAAACTTTTACCCATTTTAAATAGACCGTAAAATTAATTAATAAAAATTGCAAATCAGTTTTCGCAAAAATTTCTTCTTAAGTAAATCAGTTGCAATTATTCGCAAGCTGTAACAGTGCGTGACATGGAATTCATGATATACTAAAAAATGTATAAATTTTAATAGGATATACAATTGAATAATATTAATATCATGCTAAATTCATCAAAATCATTACTATACTACTTAAGCAGCATGTTAATTTAAAAAATTTTATCAATTTAAAAAAAAAAACTCGCATCAAAATATAAATTCCCACGATAATCCTATGAAAATGTTAGTTTCCATCGAAATCATTTCAAACTTCTTTGAAATAAATAAAAACTATTGGAATGGAAACCAGATATATGGAGTTAATTGAAATATTATCTAAAAATCTTTAGCATGTCATCTTCATTCTCGATGCTCCATATTAAACAAACGATTTTATTTGACAATTTACACAATATAGTCCGAAAAGAGTTCCCGTACTTTCTTGTGTTTTTCTCTATTTTTGAGAGATTTTTCCTTACTCTCGCGTTTTTGACAGTTTTACCATTTTTAGTCCAAAAAGTACGGGAACAGACCTAATTCTTTTACCTTGTTTTAGACGAGTTAAATCGTAGTAGTTAGTAACATGATCACTAAATGGCGTTAAGAAATAATAAAAAAATATTGAATATATGGTAACCACTGACCCTGAAAGTGTTTAAGCGTACGGGGTATATTAAGTTTGTCACTCCGTTTCTAACGTCTATAAGTAAGATTGGGAAGGCTGTGTGCTATTCGAAATTTTTTCACTCGGGTGATGAAATTTTGAAAGTCTGAACGAGTATATTCAGGATATTCAACGTCTTCCTGCAAGGATGAAAACGGGAATCTAGTGACATATCCAGAATACACTGATGATGTGGAGGGAACACTTCTCTAGGCTTCTGATAGAGATGATATCAGAGTCGCCAATAGAGATGATATCAGAGTCGAGTTTTGACTGTGCTAACGCTCGGACGTGTTTTTCTTCTTTCGCGTGCACTATGCATAATAATTTAATTTGTGATTAATGTAAAGCCGTATGTAAGGCTACTTCAAATAAGCTTGACTGCGTTAAATGTGCATCATTTTGCGGTCGCTCATTTCATGTTTAATGTGCTGGTTTATCAGACACTATTTTTGATATATTATTAAAATCGTCAAATTTAATGTGGCAATGTAATTCGTGTATTGCGCCGTCAAAAAGTTTCGACCTTCTCTCTTCACAAATCAAAACAATGCAAAATAAATTTGATAATTTTGAAGACAAGCTCTCTAATGTAGAGTCGTGAATCCAGAAGTCAACGTACTCCACTGCGGTAACTCAATCCAATAAAGAGAACCGTAGCGCTGACAAGAATAGTATGCCGTTTGTCTCTATCGCCAACGAACCGAAGTCATTAACTCCAACTCTTTCTCCTTCCCTCTCTGGAAATATATTTGAGAAGTTCGATGATAAAATTATTGACATTGCTGCTGGGAGTGAGTGGGCTACAGTAAAAAATAAAAACACAAAAAATCGCACAAGAAATAATAACAAAAGCAACGTCATGGGAACTGAAACTGTATGCGATGCTTTCCATGTTGTGCATACTATGAAGTTTATACACTTATCTAAATTCAGCATTCAAACAGAGCCTGAAGCGATTCAAAAATACGTTGCTGAAAAGCTTAACATTGATGTGAAATTGTAGTCTTGTTATTAATTAATAAAAAGAGATGCTGACGGTTCTAAATTAAAATTCATTAACTTTAAGCTAGGTCTGCCAGAACCACTGTTTGATAGTGTTCAATAAAAAATTGTGGGCTTTATCAGTTAAATTGAGTCGCTTTGTTAATAAGCCAAAAAACTGCGAAGAGATGACAAAATTGCCTTCACTCCTTCGAGTAGAAACGAGTTCTGTTGTCTTGGCCCCGCACACTCCATGCCACTTACGCAGACACAAACACAAACTCCTGAGCTAGTAGAAAAGCGTATTCTACGACCAAAAGCCAAATAGATTGCTCTTCCTCATCTAATTCGCAACATGCACACTCATCTGATGGTGCTCTGCTTTGCAGTGACCCGTTGTTTTCATTTTGTATGCACTCTTCGCTTTTTTCTTCTCCGACTCTTCTGTCAACAAAATTGCACTCTTCTCACCACACAAAGTTTCTCTTTCTTCAACTTCTTTGACTCCTCCGGTGTCTACACTTACGCTTTCTTCTGTATCATCGCCCACAATAGCTGTTCTGCAACCTTACGTAACCTATAACGAGGATTCTGCAACTGTAGCAGCACAAAGTCAGCGTAATCAAATTTCTTTCTCTATTTATTATCAAAAAGCTGGTGGAACTCGGACGAAGACATCTGAAATCTATTTTGCCATGTCTCTCCATGAGTACGATATAATTACGTTAACTGAGACTTGACTTCACGAAGAAATTTCGACAGCTGAATTATTCGATAGTTTCTACTGTGTTTATCTTTTCGATCGTAATCCGCTTGCTTCGGGACTTGAAAGAGGTGGTGGCGTATTGATTGCAGTGAGATCAAATCTTCCCAGCCAAATTTATCTTCCCAGCAAATTTCATTTACCTGAACATGATGGCTGTGTTGAACAACTTTGTGTTCAAGTAAATTTTTCTATTAATTATTCAATTTTTATTTTTGTATCATATATATTCCACCGAATAGTGTTATAGATTTATTTGATAAGCATTTGCAAAATATTAACTCTATTACTAATTTATTAGATGAAAAGTGCCATTGCTTTGTTTTAGGCGACTTTAATTTGGGAAATGTTACATGGGCGTTTGTTGAAAATAATTTATTGCCATTCAATATCAAAACTGATGTTGAGTCAATGGTAATGGATTATTTCTTTCGAACGATTTCCAACAATTAAATTTCATAAAAAATTACCTAAATCGAATTTTGGACTTAATTTATGTTACAAACGATTAAATAGCGACTTGTGATAAAAATTTAGCACCAATTTTAAATAACAGCATGCATCATAAGGCATTAACAATAAAATTTGAATTTTATGAATACAATAATACAATGAATGATTTTTCTAATGAATTTGACTTCTTTAACGGTAACTTTATTGAAATTAATGATGCTCTAAAAAATGTTGATTGTACTTCAATGAATACCTTATTGGACCCTGATGACACATACAATTTTATATGCGCTGAGTTTATATAAGAAAATGTTATAAGAAAATGTTATAAGACAGTTTGTTGCCAAAAAAAGAAAATATAAAAATTTAAGAGACAAACCTCCGTGGCTTACCTCTAGTTTAGCACATTGTAAAAACCTTAAAAATAAAGGGTTAAAGAAATTAAAACAAAAAAATTCAGTTTATGCAAGTTTATATGGTTGTGTAGTTCATACAAGCTCGCGATAAATTTGATAATTTGCATAAATCTCTCTACAACAACTATGTTTTAAAAATTGAAGCAAATTTTAAAGCAACTCCTTTATATTTTTGGCAATATATAAATTCAAAGCGCAAAACTAATGGTTTTCCTTCTAGTATGGAATTGGATGGGATTAAATCCAACAACACACTAGAGTCCTGTAATCTTTTTGCTGATTTCTTTTAGAAAGTGTACGAAATATATGATAATTCGACCAATTATGAGAATACTCTAAATTTTATCACCCCAAATCTGTCTAACCTTAGCATTGAAGTCTCAGCTAAGGATGTTTTCTTAGCTATTTCCAGTCTTAAATCAAGTTTTAAATTTTAACGTGGCGGTTTTCCACCCAAGTTCTTCAAACTTTGTATAGACAATATTTTTGAGGCCATTTCAATCCTTTTCATTTCATTTATTTCATTTCATCAAACAGAGTGTGACTCTTACAGACTACTTAAGATACAATATAAATTATTTAAAACTAATTATAAGGAATATTAAGCGAATGAATTTAATTATTTAAGATTAACAGGGAAGCAAAATAATAAAAAAATTTATAAAATTTGAACTCATATAATAGAAAAAAAAAAGAATGATGAAGAAGATCAAGGCACTCGCGCCATAATGCTTAGTACAAGGTTATTTTTAAAAGTAATTCTAGAAATATCACAAAATAGGTCAACTACGTTAAGCAATTCATTGGTTTCCCGAATACTGCGTGCATATTGCGACAATAATTTGAACTAAGGAACGACTCACGGAAGTGAAATTGGCTGCGAAGATATCGAGATGGAGTATAGAACTCAAGCTGAGAAAGCAGTT
The DNA here is from genome assembly GCA_943735915.1 of Pherbina coryleti. Classification (NCBI taxonomy): domain Eukaryota; kingdom Metazoa; phylum Arthropoda; class Insecta; order Diptera; family Sciomyzidae; genus Pherbina; species Pherbina coryleti. Next base: position 103,067,291 of record OX030950.1, read on the forward strand.
CAGGACATTGGATGTTGTTGGTAAGATCCCAATAAGCATAACAGAGAATATTTTACGGCAAACAGAAAGAGGCGTGAGGCAAACAAACGCACACCGGGTACTGTATTGAGGCACAGAGGATAGATTCCAATTTAATGTATACCACATGAATCTAGTGAAGTTACGTTGGACTGATTCTAATCTATTGGAGTGAAGTTGGTAACAAGGGTTCCAAATCGTTGAGCAATATTCAAGATGCGGACGCACTAAAGCAGAATAGAGTGTCTTGAGAGTATAGGGATCAGAGAAATCTTTAGAATTCCTTTTTAATAACCTAACATTGAGTTTGCTTTAGTAATGATAAGTTCGATATGATTTCTGAAAGATAGTTTTGGGTCCAATAAAACACCCAAGTCCTTTTTGCAGGACACTCTTTCAAGTGAAGTAGAATTAATGGAATAGTTCCAATAGATAGGGGAGGAAGACCTAGAAAAAGAGAGACACTGACATTTTCAAATGTTAAGTGGAAGATTATTCATAAGGCACCAATTAGCAACCGATTTAAGGTCATGTTGAAGAAGTCTAAAATCATAGTCAGAATAGATTGACCGAAAAAGTTTCAAGTCATCGGCAAAAAGAAGGCATCTTGAGTGCTTAACTACAACAGTAGCTCGTTCTTGTAACTCTTATCGATCGTAGTTACCGATCGAAGTTACCGATTTGACGTCACTGTGACGTAATTATCACCTACACTGTTTGTGTAATAATCTGAATCGATTCCCGTTCAATTCATTCGTTCCAAATCGATAAGTTGTCACATGTTCCGATTCCACTTCAATGGAATCTTTAAAAAAAGTGTTTGTGTAAGAAAAGTGAATCGATAAAAATGTGTCACTTTTCTCACTGCCTTTGCGGCAAGTGAGAACTCTACCGATTTGAATAAATGACAGTAATGTTGTGCACATATGAAATAAAAAGTACTCGCAATTACTATTTTGAAACGGGTACTTTCGCTTAAGTTACATTTTTAACTGATTTTAATATTTTTATTTGTTTTAAAAGTTATAGTTTTCAATGTAATGTGATTTAAAATGAATGCTCATTTATATCATGGTATAATAATATAAGGTAGTATTGACAGTTGCTTGGGCAACGACCATCTGTCAAAAAAAATGTCTAGAAAGAGAGCGTTCAATTATTTCTTATGTTTTCGCCATTGTTTATGTTTCAGCGCTTGCAAATAACCAAACATTTTCTTACAAAATATTGCCAATTTTATTTAATCAATAGTGAATTATTATTACTACAACGAAGATAACTTGTGAACTTTGTGTTATTAAGTGCAAACATAAGTGTTGACGCAAAAGCTAAATTGCTTCCGCGGAATCGTCGGAAAGAAAAAAGCGTATTTTCGATTTGATTAACAAAAGACGAATGACTTTATTTTTCAATTGCTTAACTTGCAAACCTAACAGTCTGACAATTTCACTTTGAGAGCAAGTTTGCTGCATAATAACTGTGCTTTATTATATAACTTAATACACTAAGCATATATGTACAGAAGTAAGTAATGAAAAGAGAAGCAATGCAGTTATGCACAGTGAAGCTGCTACATAAATTTAAGAACAAAACACAGTGGTGGCGCAAACATACTCCACGGCTTGAAAGTACCTGCGTGCTTTCAATATCTAATTTTCAATATAATATAATTCATGTTTACCAAAAATTTCATTACATGAGCTTAAATTGATAAATCTTAACCTAAAGCTTGTCTTCATTGGACTTATATTCATTTACATATTCAGTGAAATTCGTAAAATAAATAAACTTTAAGTAACAAAAAAAATGTTTTTTTTTATATTTGAAATGTAAATGCTATTTGCTACTTTATACTTTCGGTGCCTAGTGGCAATGGACAAATTCTATGAATATTTCTTTTGATGATACCGGAAGTGGTACGGATGGTGACCACCCTCACTAAATCGTCCTGGCCATGTATCAAAGTTTCGATACGTCCTAGTAACCATTTGCATGGTGGCAAATTATCTTCGGCAACTAATACTAAAGTGCCAATCTGAACGTTATTTGTCGCACTTCTCCACTTGACGCGTTGCTGCATTGACAGCAGATATTCGTTAGTCCAACGACGCCAGAACAGTTGTTTTATGTGCTGAACTCTTTTCCATCTATTCACTGGAGGTATTTCTAAGTCCTTGTCACACGGCTCAGGGATAGAATTGAGTGGGCGTCCAATTAAAAAATGCCCTGGGGTGAGCGCCTCCAAATCATTGGGATCTGACGATATCGGATATAAAGGCCTTGAATTCATAATCCCTTCGACTTCAGTAACTACGGTTGAAAGTTCTTCGTAGGTAAGCGATGCGCCGTTGATGTAGTGGGTAAGCATGGACTTAGCTACCTTAATCGCGCTCTCCCATAACCCTCCCATGTGTGGTGAATGAGGGGGGATGAAATGAAAATTGACGCCTCGTGCTACGCATTCCTTCTCAATCTTCTCCTTTGCGTCCTTGTCGAACATTTCCAAATACTCGCCTAATTTACGAGCTGCGCCTGTGAAATTAGTTGCATTGTCACAGTACAAGTCGGAACTAAGCCCGCGACGAGCGAAGAAGCGTTTAAGTGCACAAAGGAAGGCCGGCGTCGACAAGTCAGAAACCACTTCGAGGTGACAGGCTTTTGTGACGAAACAGACAAAAAGAGCTAAATATGCTTTGACTGGTCTTTTACCGCGAAGTTTGAAATGTATCATAATAGGCCCAGCAAAATCCATACCAGATTTTTGAAACGGATATGTCCTACCATCGACACGATCGCGCGGTAAAGCACCCATAAGTTGACTCACAGCCGTTGGTCGTTTTTTGAAACAAGCGATACAATTCCTTACAACTCTTCGCGCTAACTTTCTTCCGTTGAGCACCCAAAACCGTTGCCTTAAAAAAGCTAAAAGAGCTAAAGGTCCTGCATGTAAATTAATCTTATGCAAATAAGTTGCTAGAGCTCTAGTGTAGGGATGATCACAAGGTAAAATTACAGGATGCTTAGTAGGAAACGACAAATCTGATTTAACGAGCCTACCACCAACGCGCATCAAGGGAACGTTCCCCGACTCATCGAGAAAAGGGCTTAATGACTGAATTTTTGAGGATTTACAGATAAGCTTTGCCTTGACTGCCTGAATTTCTGACGGAAATGCGATCTGCTGAACATTGAACAATATGTAATTCAAGCCCATCCTTAACTCATAAACAGTAAGTGATATACCCAGGAGTACTGAACGGCCTGCCAGTTTGCGTCTAGCGTTATTTGCCCATCGAAATATAAACCCAAAGGCTCGATTCAGCTTTAAAAAGTCATTGGCTAAGCTTAAACTAGATACGACGTCTTCTCTGGACTCAATTTTAGAAAAAAGGGCGAAGCTTTTTCCACGGCGCTCATCTAATACTGAATGGTCTTCAGCTCTCATAATTGAATGCTGTGAAGGCCAAGCTAAATTATTTGAACCTAAGAAGGGCGGCCCTTTAAACCAAAGCGAACTGTTTTTTAATTCAATGGGCCACATGCCTCTTGAAACAATATCCGCTGGATTGGATTTGGAATCTATTTTACGCCAATTTGAAACTTCGGACAATTCATGAATTAAAGCAACTCGATTTGCAATGAACGTCACCCAGCGAGATGGGTGCGCAGAAAGCCAATTCAGGACTATGGTAGAGTCTGTCCACAAATATATTGTTTTAAATTCCAATAAGCTAGTCACCTTAACTCGATTCACCAACTTAGCTAACATCACAGCTCCTTGGAGTTCTAGACGTGGCAATGAAAGAACTTTAAGTGGAGCCACTCGAGATTTTGCAGTAAGCAAGTTAATTGAAATATTTCCATAGCTATCTATAGCTCGCAAGTACAGAACGCAACCATAAGCCCGATTAGAGGCATCAGAAAATCCGTGAAGCTCTACCGTTGCAGCTGAATACAAATCTGAAACATACCTTGGAAAACTAAATTCCGAAATCAGGGGCAGCTCCTGGCGATATTTTTGCCATTTCTCATACAAGTTCTGTGGCAAGGATTCGTCCCAGTCTAATCGAAGCAACCATATTTCCTGCATAAACACTTTTCCTAAAACAATTATTGGATTTATTAGTCCTAAAGGATCAAAAAGCTGAGCCAACTCAGACAGGACAACTCTTTTTGTAATTTTTGGAGAAGTTTTGGCAGAATAGGAAAATTTAAAAACATCCTGGGATGAATACCATTGAACTCCTAAAGTTTTGGTGCAATCATCTGTCAGTATCTGCAAGGGCTCCTGCTCTAATGCGGTGGTGAAAGCCTGATCGATAGCCGAAGAACTCATTCTCCATTTATGAAGCTCAAATTTGCCGAAACTTAGTAACTCAGTCATTTGGCGTTTTAAACTCAACAGCTCGGGTAAAGTGTTAGCACCGGCTAACATGTCATCCATGTAAAAATTCCTATTAACCGCTTGGCTTGCGACAGGGCAATTTTCATAGTAAGTGTCAGCTAAGTACTTAAGACAGCGTACTGCCAAGTACGGAGCTGAACTGGTCCCATAAGTGACCGTTTTGAGTCGTAAAATTTCCATGGGTTGTGAGCTATCACTACGCCATAGAATGCATTGCCAGTTACAATCCTTAATCTGAATTAGGACTTGCCGATACATTTTAGAAATATCGGCTGTCAATGCATATCGAAATAGCCGAAATCTTATTAAAATATCAAAAAGTTCAGGTTGTATTCGAGGGCCAACCAGTAAATTATCGTTGAGTGAAACTCCATTCTCAGATTTACAAGAAGCGTCGAATACAACCCTAAGCTTAGTTGACAAACTTTCAGGCCTTAAGACAGCATGATGGGGCATAATATACTTGACTTCACTCTGTAACAATGGCGAAACACATTCCAAATGCCCTAATAGTCGATACTCCTCAATAAAGTTTACGTATTCGGATTTAAGTTCTGAATTATGTTTAAATTTCTTTTCAAGACTCTCAAATCGCTTAAGAGCAATTTTATAAGACCCTCCGATGTTAGGAGGAAACTTTTTAAAAGGTAGACCTACTACCATCCGGCCGTTGGAGTCGTGTTGAAACTTTGACAAAAACAATTTCTCGCAAAGCTCATCATCAGGCGTTAATTTAGTTGCGTCTTGCTCAAGAGATTCACAAACCCAAAATTTTTCTACTAACTGCGACAGATCGCTTCCTTTAACTGCATTATTAGCTATTATCTGAGTGGCGCTATCAGCTGAATGGCGATATTCACCAGCTAAAATCCAACCAAGCAAAGACTTTTGCAAAATAGGTTTATTTTCCCCCAAAGTGATCTGCCCTACAGATAAAAGTCTAAAAAAAGTAGAAACTCCTATTAGCATATCAATCTCTCTGGATTCATTAAATTTAGGGTCAGCCAACTTCACATTTTTCGGCACATGCCATTGATCAATATTAATGGAAACATTTGGAGAATATTGAGTTATACTTGGCAACACTAAAAATTCTAAAACTTCTGAAAAATTGGTTACTCTTGACCTAACAATAGCCTCCACCTTACCAATAGATTCGGTTGTAGCGTTACCTATGCCCTTAATAGCTGCATTATTTGGATGCAGAGTTAATCCTAAATTTTTTGCCAGTTTTTCAGAAATGAAGTTCAGCTGACTTCCTGAGTCCAAAATTGCTCTGGCCTCCACAAAGGTTTTAGAAGAATCTTTAATTAATAATACAGCAGTTGCTAAAAACTTTATTGAATTTGACACAATTAATGAATTATAAAGAACATTTGATGAAGAAGGATCAACAGATCGATTAGCCGCATCACCGACTACTGTTATGCTATCGGGATGAACTACATGAACGGCAGCGTCATGAACAGCACCGCCACTAGAAATTTTTTTATTTCCTCTATGCAATAATTTATGATGCCTGCCATTACATTCCGAGCAATGAGCACATCCACAGTCTCGAGTAGAATGATTCTTTGACAAACACAAAAGGCAATGCGAATATTTTTTTGCTTCAAAATATCGCTGCATAGGAGATAATTTTAAAAATCTGGGACAACTAGACAAATAATGATTGCCCTTGCAACTAGGACATAACAGCCCGTCTCGTTGTGCCATTAATGACACAGGGGAAAATCTCTTAGATTTCTCATTGGGAGTAGTGGAGCTAACGGATAACAAATTGAGGTCTCTATTTTCCATTGCAACACACCGCTTTGCTAGAAAACTTGACAAGCTTTGCCATGATGGTAACTCTTCACATTTGAAATTATCCTCCCACTTTTTCAAACTATCGGTATCAATTTTAGACCGAATAAGATAATAAATGGTTACGTTAGCAACATCTTCCATGCTGCCTAACGATTTAAGTGCCCTTAAGTGCGAGTTGACGTTATCTATTAATTCCCTTAAACTTGAAGGATTTTGTCGTGACAGCCGCGGTAACTCAAACAACTCTTTGATATGAGCCTGAAAAATTATAGTTTTGTTTTCAAATCTTTCTTTAAGAAGACCCAACGCGTGTGAATAATTCTCAGCGGTCATCTCTAATGATTCTATAGTTCGCAACGGAATGGGTCCCAAGGCTGAACGCAAATGAACAAATTTAGATAGCTTATCCAAATCACCATCGTTATCAATAAATGAAACAAAAGTGCTGAACCAATTGGTCCAATCCGTATATTTTCCGGAAAATATCGGTATGCGAATTTTAGGCAAGCTCGCCAAACGAGCAAAGGCTGTGGAATTATTGGAAGCTAACGAACTCATGTTGTGAGAAGAATCAAAAACCGTAGATTGCAAACGATTGTGTGCAGCAATGGCGCTGACTATTCGAGACTTCACGTCAAAGTACAACTCTTCATATATTTGGCGCTTACTTCGCATGGGTTCGACACCATTTTGTTCGATTTCTTTTTGAGTTAGGTTAAGTTGAGCAAAAATGGAGTTGACCATATCTGCACGTGTCTCTAACTCACAAATAGTCAGCTCCTTTGCTTTTTTTTCTACAATACCTTTTATCCGCTCGAGTGAATTTATCAAGCTTTCCAGCGTAGGATTTAAGTCTGGGTTATTCTTTTTGGGGCTCATTATCACCTTTAACAAAAACGCACAAGCCCTAATGATACCTACACTGGGAAATGAGCACTATAAAAAATTTAATTATTCGCTACCAATTGAAAAATTCGTCACAATTGCCTGCACTCTTTTGGCACTTTATATCTAAACCGTACCCACCTTGTACACGAAAAACTCACTTCTCGATGAAACTTTATTTCAGGAACTTTATTTTGTGGCCCAATAAATTTGATGCTGCGGCGACTTAGCTGACCGCAACCTTGTACACGAAAAACTCACTTCTCGGTGAAACTTTATTTCAGGAACTTTCTTTTGTGGCCCAATAAATTTGATGCTGCGGCGACTTAGCTGACCGCAACCTTGCTCTGCTACCAAATGTTGACGCAAAAGCTAATTTGCTTCCGCGGAATCGTCGGAAAGAAAAAAGCGTATTTTCGATTTGATTAACAAAAGACGAATGACTTTATTTTTCAATTGCTTAACTTGCAAACCTAACAGTCTGACAATTTCACTTTGAGAGCAAGTTTGCTGCATAATAAATGTGCTTTATTATATAACTTAATACACTAAGCATATATGTACAGAAGTAAGTAATGAAAAGAGAAGCAATGCAGTTATGCACAGTGAAGCTGCTACATAAATTTAAGAACAAAACACAGTGGTGGCGCAAACAATAAGAAAAAATGTTGAAAACGTTCAAATGTAGCAACCTCAGCAGCTGCAGATGCATATGGACGAAATTAAAGAAGTTTCCAATTATTATTAAAACACCACGGCTGGAAAACGTTAAACACATATCACACATAATTTTTTCACAACTTTCATTATTATAATTGTGTATTTAACGCACATAATTTGCGGAATTTATTTATTTTTACATTCGTTTAATTCTTGTTGCACGAACAACTGTTTTTGACAGATGGTCGTTGCCTTGTTGCTGAGAAAATCTATACTTGTCAATGCTACCTGTATAATTGTATCATGATTTATATAAAAAATATAAATTTAAGCAGAAAAAAGTATTTGTTGGATCAATGCAAAAATACCCGGATGAAAATATTTGTTTACTTTTCATTGCACATCACTAACTGTGAAAATATTAAATTTCATAAATATCAAAAATCGGCAAATATCAAACATCATAAAAACAATCGTTCATAATGGAAAGAAATAATGAGAAGGTCTGAAACAATAATTCATGTTAGAATTTATTTATTTAAACAACAAACAATCACTTTTTATTACCTTTTTAAGATAAAATATTTGCGCACATAAAATGAAACAAATGTAAATAAACAGCTGTTTGTCATTTGATTCAATTTCACAAAGTTTCTTATCGATTTGTGTTCTTTTCCATCATGGACCAAATTATTACCGATTTGAACGTACACAAACACTAGTTATCACAAAATCGGTAACTTAGGATCGATACAGTGTGACGTCACACAAATCGGTAACTTACCGATTTTTTTACACGAACGAGCCACAGGTAGGTAATGAATAAAGAGAAGAAATAAAAGAGGGCCAAGATGACTCCCTTGAGGTACACCAGATGTGACCTGTATGGCGGAAGACAAACATTCATTAATTTTAACGTTTTGCCATCGATTAAGAAGATAAGATTTTAACCATGAAAAAAGACTAGAATGCAGAAAGCTTAAGGAGAAGCGTTTCGTGATTGACTTTATCAAACGCCTTAGCGAAGTCCGTGAAGATAACATCAGTCTGCAAACTGTTTGAGAAATTACTAATTATAAAATAACAAAAAATATTTAAATTTGTGGCTGTTGATCTCCCAGATATAAAGCCATGTTGATTCGTAGAAATAATATTCTTTACGTAAAACGCTAATTTATCGTAAACAATTTTTTCAAAAACTTTGAGCACACACAAAATTTTACTTATAGGTCTGTAATTGCAGACATCTTGCTTTGTACCTGATTTGTGGATAGGAACAATGTATGAGACGTTCCATTCGTCCAGAAACGTGCCACTAGAAAGCGATTTATTGAATATAATAGTTAGTGGGCAAGAAATTACGGCCGCACATCTTTTTAGTAAAATCGGAGCAATATCATCATGACCAGCCGTAGAAGTTGATTTAATGTTCGATAGTGAACTTACAACCTCAGATTCCCTTATGGTGAGGTTACCAATATTCAATAAAGAAATGGGATTAAAAATAACAGACGACGTGGAAGTGGTTTGTGCTCCCGAGTAAACTGATTTAAAATAATCTGCAAAAAAATTACAAATAGTGAGAGTATCCTCAGAACTGGATCCCTTATACGACATGGAATTAGGAATACCACTTGATTTCCTCTTCAAGTTTATGAAGGACCAGAAGAATTTACTATTCTTTTTAAGTTTATCTTCCATTGATATGATATAGGATTTAAAAAGAAATTTGTTAAGAGTCTTGAATTCATAAAGACCAGTCAAATAAAGCTGCTTAAGTTGCATATTATACTTAGAGCTTCTAAACCTTTTATAAGCTTTATTCAATTTGTTCTTTAAGTTGCCTAGCCTACGATTAAACCAAACCGGATTACTAGATCTACGAGTGTGCTGCTTAGGGACAAAACTTCTAACTAGATCATCAAGGACAGAACGAAATAACACATACATTTCAGCCAATTCTAATCCCGAAAAAGCATTAAACCAATGAATAGATTCAAGACCTGCCTGAATAGCACCATAATTAGCACCATAATAAAAATTAAACATAAAATTCTAGATCATTAAATTTATCATTTATCTGGACTAGATCATATTGAAAGAAAAAGTCAATTATATGCGCGTCTATTTCCGATAGAACATCGAACGGTAAAAGATAAAATTCATCACAAACAGACTTCCAGCTAACATTACAAAAGTTAAAATCGCCTGTCAGAATAACATGATCGGATTGATTTAAGTTATCAAGAAAAGGACGAATATTATCGAGATGAATAGAGTATAATTCGAGAGGGCTTCTTGGTGGGATATAGCTCACCATTACAAAAATAGTACAATTATTATTCAAAAAGACTTTTGTAATTAATTGATCAACATCTAGTGTAGTATGACTATTAGCATTTAAATGAGGTAGAGATATCTGAGAGCACGAAAGATTAGAGCGGATAGCAATTAAAACACCTCCACCTCGTGAGAGTCCCGAGGTATTACGACAACGGTCTTTCCGGAAGACATTATAGGATGAACTGAGGAATAATTCCGAGCTTAAGTGATTAACTGTAAGCCATGTTTCAGTTAACACAATTATATCATAATTTAGAGATTGAGAAGATACGAATATATCATTCAGTTTAGTTCGAAGCCCTCCGACATTTTGATAGTATAAATAATAACTTAAGTTAGAGTTAGATGTAAACTGAGCACTAGGTGCCACATTACTTAGTTTTTTTGAAAGAGATTTGCAAATTTTCTCTCGCAGGACGAATCGTTTAAGCCAAAAGTCTTTTGAAACAAGTATGTTAAAGATTATTGCAGCAGTGTAGACCTTAAACGATAAGATTTCCCTCTGAGTATGCGTGTTAAGTGTAACACATTTAATATACGAGGTAGCAAGCTGTATCTTACTCGATATAAATGATAAGACAGCATCAACAGTGGTAGATTCTTCTAGGCGAGATAGAAAAATTGTATTCCAATATATTGTCTTAGTTGTTTTCTTCATTAACATACTTGGCCTAAAGCTCAACAATTAGTTTCAATAAAATTTAATGAAAGGGTCACATTGAATTTAATATTGAGTTTTGAGTTAATGTCAAATATTAATTTAGAAAAGAAAATATTTATAAACCAAGATTTGTAATTTACAAATACAATTCCATACTTGAAGCAGAAAAGCAATAGTATGTTTATTTTAATGAGTCTATATCGTTGGCTTAATATAGAAAAGGCGTAACTCGATTTTTTGTTACCTTGCAGAAGAAGAAAAGAGCTGAATAAAATCTGGAAAACTTTGGTTATAAAAACTTTTTTAATGCAGTTTTTATTTAAAATAGGTAACAACAACAACGAAAACGCACATTGATTTTTTTTAAGAGAGGTGTATTTCAGAGTGGTCTCCCGGAATATATTGAAAATGCGATTTCGATAAAAAACGAGATACGCCTTTTCTATATTAAGCCATCGATATGTGGCTATAGGAACACTTATCTTCCTTACTAGATCTTTAATATTTTTATCTGCAAAGGTACTTCAACGCATGCGAATACCACTGAGAAAAATTTAAAATATATACATGACTTGTTTAATATGTACCACACGGATGATTAATCAGAGACGTTTTCTTGGCCATCCATCTTATAACTATTTTGATCCTTAAAACCATTGGCGATTAGTGGGCAAGATCATATTATTCCGCGGGTGGTTCTAATTTCTGAAATGTTTCTGGACTTTTTTTTTTAAAGATATTAAGAAGAATAGAATGAAACTGGTTAAAAAATGTATGTTAACACAAAAGAATTTTTTATTTATGCATTCATATTTAATGTTTTTTTAACATAAAACTTATATAATTCCCCAATTTATATTTATATCAATATTCTTAATAAATAAAGAAACGTCCAGAAATTAGAACCAGGTTCGAGCGTTCAATATTGAAATGGCAGGTTCTAATTTCTGGAATGTTCGAATTTGTGAGAGTTCTAATTTGTGAGATTGTACTGTATTCTATTCCAATATTAATAAACGTCGAAAGTTCTTGATATATAACAGCTAGTATTACATTATTTTAATATCTTTCAGATTCGAAAACTTGTTCTGGAAATGATCCATCGTTTGCCAATATGCGAAAGCTTACGACAACATGTAAAACCCATAATCTCGCTTATGCTTAAACTTCTTAAAGTTGAAAATGAGGAGAACGTCCTTGTGTGTCTAAGGATTATAATTGAGCTACATAAAAACTTCCGACCATCTTTTAACTCGGAGGTAAGTCAGATAGTACTTTTTCTAATTTGATAAAAAGTGTCACATTTTCAACGTGTTAGACTAATATGTAATTGAATTGCAAATTAATAAACAATTAAGTTACAGTTTTATTGAAGACGCAGAACTTTAAATTTAAATAAAACACAGAAAAATGTTTTTAAAATCCATGGAATAAACATTTAGGTATAATAAACTTATAGAAGGAGAGCTGGTAGACATTTATGGGTACGTGTTTGAGGCACTCTAAAAACTTGTGTAATACTTCCTTTGTGATATCGTCTCGCCTTGCATATGCCGGAGGTAGACCCCTTCCATCTACCCTTGCATATGTGAGCTTTGCTCTAATCCCTGTTTACATAAATCTACACACATTTTAGAACTTCATAATCAGCCTCACATATGTGAGCACTGCTCTAATCAATTGATCTATTAATATCAAGATGTTGATCCGGAATATATACAATCTAACATCATACCTGGCAATTTATTTTTACTATTATATATTAAATCTGAAATCCTTTAAATTAATATTAAAATGTATAATGAAATGTTTAGTATATAAGTTAAATTCAACAATTTGGAATTTTTTAAAATGCTACAAAGCCTTAGGGCCTAGCATCTAAATAAATAATAATAATAATAATGATAATAATAATAATAATGATAATAATAATAATAATGATAATAATAATAATACTGATAATAATAATAATACTGATAAAAATAATAATAATGATAATAATAATAATAACGATAATAATAATAATAATAATAATAATAATAATGATAATAATAATAATAATGATAATAATAATAATAATGATAATAATAATAATAATGATAATAATAATAATAATGATAATAATAATAATAATGATAATAATAATAATAATGATAATGATAATGATAATGATAATGATAATGATAATGATAATGATAATGATAATGATAATGATAATGATAATGATAATGATAATGATAATGATAATGATAATGATAATGATAATGATAATGATAATGATAATGATAATAATGATAATGATAATGATAATAATAATGATAATGATAATGATAATGATAATGATAATGATAATGATAATGATAATGATAATGATAATGATAATGATAATGATAATGATAATGATAATGATAATGATGATAACGATAATGATAATGATAATGATAATGATGTAGCGTGACAATGCAAATCAATACATACTTCGTTCATACTACATATAAACTCATATTGCACTTATCACCCTAAGTGTAAGTGCAGTATCAAATAGCGCGGAATTTATTCAACTCCAAATACCACAATAACTTATTAAAGTTATTGACCGCGTCATATTTCGGAATTTATTGAACTCCAAATTCCACAATAAATTACACAGTGTGACGAAATCGACCAAAAAAAAAAGCACAACCAAACTTTATAGAAATTCTTAAAGACGGACATGTTGTGAGTCCATCGCACTTAGTCTGACCTCTCAATGTCGTCACAATTTTGTTTAATTCGTTTTTAAAGTTGAAGGGTTCGATTTTTGTTGCGCCGACGTTCATTGAATTTTTACAGCTATTTGCCTTGTTGGAAATGAAAAACAAATTCCACTTCTTTTCAGTAGAATTTCACGTAGAATAAGGCTATGTAAAAATAAATACGATAAAATACAAAATGAAGCGTGTAGCGAACCAAATTCCTTAATTTTTCTCTAATTTCATCAAAAAAAATAATGTTTGTATAAATTTAAATGATATAATGCTGCATGAATGACATCTTTTTTTCACAAAAATTCATTGCACGTAAAAATACCTTTTCATTGAATCCAAAACCATCAATATCGGTTGAGAACTGGCAAAATGGCGGCAGTTTTAACGATTTTTTTGTCAGAAAACACTGACTTCCATGTATATGTTGCTATCGTACAAAGTGCTGTAATTTTGTCAAATCTTATTCGATTTTGAACATCTTTAGCTCATTGGAAAGAAAATATGATGGGTAACATACATCTGGAACATTGTAATATCGATCTTTGATAAATATAAAAGTTACTATGGAACGAATAAACATATTTTTACTTTCAAAAGAATTGTTATATGAATGAATGTGTACGAGTGCATTAGACCGTAACGGAAAAAAGTAAGCTGCACACCTTCTAATCTGAAGCATTTTTTTAAGAAAATTTCGAAAAAAACAATGTTTTTTTGTTTGTTTTTTCCCGAACGTTTAAGTCTTTCTTCATATCTTCGGCATTTACAGACCTATCTTGACCATGAATGATATATCAATATTTCTATTTCGAGGCGTCCAAATTTTTTGCTCTAAAAGACATTGGGGTCGAGGATCCCTTTCTAGTACTTACCAGATTTCAACTTTTACAACATGAATTAAAAAAATAAGTGTCAAATCAAAAAAAGTCCTTTTGAGTCGTTGCCCAAAACCTTGAAAGTCCTCAATTCAATTTTTATTTGCATTTTTGTATCTTTAAAATAAAACACAGAACTTTATTAGTGGGTAAGATTTTGCTAAAAAGTCACTTTAATTATTTTAATAAGCTACTTTTCACAAATAAAAATGTAGGGTAAGTTTACCTACCGTACACTTTCTCGTGGGTAAGTGCTAGAACGGGGTGATTAATCTCAATGACCTTTAGGGCAAAAAAGTTGGAGTTCTCGAAATAAAAATATTTATATATCTTTCTTTAATGGCGTTTTCTTTTCTTGGCAAAAAATTCTGCCCTCTGAGAATGCAGAATATTTTACATTTTGACTTGCACTCAAAAAATGTTGAGAAAAGATCAGAAAAATGCAACATTTTTTCAACGATGTTGTGTTGGTTGTACTGTTGCTTACTTTTAAGAACAATTTTTATAATATTTATTTTGTCATCCGTGAAAAAGCTCAAATTTTAATGAAATGTCAATAATAACATTTAATATTTTCCTAACACGTCACTTTTTTTGTTCATTCAGTTGGTAGCATTTGAGGGCAGAATTTAAAATCGTCGATCTTGAGAGTGAAAAATTCTGCATTTTTTTTACTTTCAAGGTCAACATTGTCGAGAAAAGAACTCGATTTAATTTACAGGTCTGAATTTATTTGAGAAAAAAAGCACATAAAGGGCAGAGTTCTCAAGAGGGCAGAAAAAATGCAGAATTTTTTTGAGAAAAGTAAACGCCATAAGATAGGACAGTAAATGCCGAAGATAAACTTAAATGCTCGACAATTTTTTTCACAAAAATGTTTCAGATTATATGGTGTGCAGCGTACTTTTTTTTATACACTCGTACACATTCATTCATATAAAAATTCTATTGGAAATAAAAATATGTTTATTCGTTCCATAGTAGCTTTTACATTTTTCAAATATCTATATTGCAATGCCATAGATATATGTTACTCATCATATTTTCTTTCCAATGAGCTAAAGATGTCCAAAATCGGTTAAGATTTGACAAAATAACAGCACTTTGTACGATAGCAACATATACATGGGAGTCAGTGTTTTCTGACAAAAATAAAATCGTTAAAACTGCCGCCATTTTGCCAATTCTCAACCGATATTGATGGTTTTGGATTCAATGAAAAGGTATTTTTACGTGCAATGAATTTTTGTGAAAAATATATGTCATTCATGCAGCATTATATCATTTAAATTTAAAGAAACATTAATTTTTTTGATGAAATTAGAGAAAAATTAAGGAATTTGGTTCGCTATACGCTTCATTTTGTATTTTATCGTATTTATTTTTACACAGCCTTATTCTACGTGAAATTCTACTGAAAAGAAGTGGAATTTGTTTTTCATTTCCAACAAGGCAAATAGCTGTAAAAATTCAATGAACGTCGGCGCAACAAAAATCGAACCCTTCAACTTTAAAAACGAATTTAAAAAATTTGTGACGACATTGAGAGGTCAGACCAAGTGCGATGGACTCACAACATGTCCCTCTTTAAGAATTTCTATAAAGTTTGGTTGTGCTTTTTTAGTCGTCACACTGTGTTATTAAAGTTAATGACCGGGTCATATTTCGTTTATTCTGATAGTTTCGCGTTTAGTCATTGAACTCAAGTATCAATGTCGAATTGTATCGATACTTGACTTTCTACTTTTGTCACGTACACCCTTCTTCTTAATTTTTTTTTAGATTAAGACTAGCATAAGAAGTCAGTCAAGGAGTGTAACTGTATTGAAAATGTTTGGTCACTCGCGATCTAACCGAAATAAATAAAATTAAAACTAAAATTAAATATTGTGTTTTTTTTTGGACTTCAATAGCAACCAAGCTATCCTAACAATGATAATGATAATGATAATGATAATGATAATGATAATGATAATGATAATGATAATGATAATGATAATGATAATGATAATGATAATGATAATGATAATGATAATGATAATGATAATGATAATGATAATATAATGATAAAAATAATGATAAAAATAATGATAATGATAATGATAATGATAATGATAACGATAATGATAATGATAATGATAATGATAATGATGTAGCGTGACAATGCAAATGAATACATACTTCGTTCATACTACATATAAACTCATATTGCACTTATCACCCTAAGTGTAAGTGCAGTATCAAATAGCGCGGAATTTATTCAACTCCAAATTCCACAATAACTTATTAAAGTTATTGACCGCGTCATATTTCGGAATTTATTGAACTCCAAATTCCAAAATAAATTATTAAAGTTAATGACCGGGTCATATTTCGTTTATTCTCATAGTTTCGCGTTTAGTCATTGAACTCAAGTATCAATGTCGAATTGCATCGATACTTGACTTTCTACTTTTGTCACGTACACCCTTCTTCGTAAGTTTCTTTTTAGATTAAGACTAGCATAAGAAGTCAGTCAAGGAGTGTAACTGTATTGAAAATGTTTGGTCACTCGCGATCTAACCGAAATAAATAAAATTAAAACTAAAATTAAATATTGTGTGTTTTTTTTTACTTCAATAGCAACCAAACTATCCTAACATGGCGATCCTGCCAGTCCTGAATCCTTATGATCCGCAGTCAGTAAATTATTAAAAACAAAAAAAAATGCCCTGCAATAAAACTACCAAAAGTGTACAGTGAAAAAAAAAGAACATAATCATCAGAAGTGTAAAGATTATTGGTTCAAACATTATAATGAAAAAGATAAGACTTTCATTCCACACAAAAATAAATTCGAAACAAATTACACAAAGACTAATATAAAACTGTTTAAGTTAAATTTTTGCAAAAAAAAAAAAAAAATAAAAACAAGACCAACTACAAATACCCATATAACAACAACCACCAACAACAACATCAGCAATAAAACAAGTTTCCCAACATCAAAATCGAAGCGGGGCAATTTGACGCCAATGAATTTGTAACAACGACGCAAATTAAATCAAACGATCGGTTGATTGCAACTCTAACCGATGAACAGCTGAATGTTATACAACTGCAGCAGCATTAGCACGCAACAACAATGAGCTGCACATCAACAATAGCAGTGGCAGCAATAATAGCAACAATATGCATATGACGACAACAACAACAACTGCTGCAGATGATAGCTTTACAATTCATTTTTAGCGCAAATAACACAGCAAAATAATTGGGCCTATTCGGCGAAATCTGTTATTCTGTTACGCATTTTCTGTTATCAATCGTAACAGATGCCGATCATAAAAGATCTGTTAAAATTGGTATTCAGTATATCGAACTTTTATGGCAACCTGTTATCAATCTTCGAAAATAAAAATCTATTACAATTCCGTTAACTTCTGTTATGAAACAGCTGATTATTGTAAATAAATTTATTCAAGCAAACAAAATGCAGAGCGAAAAGGTAAGTTAAGGGATATAGTATATTTCAGTCCAACAACTGATCCAGCTGTGGGCTTCAAGGATGCTGCCGCTGCCTTCATGGTTGGTTCAATGCCATATAAGAAGGGTATGGAACGCAAGGATTTGCTCTCGGCGAACGTGAAAATGCATAAGATGCAGGGACAGGCGGTGGATCCACATGCACGCAAGGATGTTAAGGTACACATATTGCTGTAAAAAAATTAATTTTTCGACTAAATTCCCTTATTCTAGCAATGAGACAGTGTGCACAAAATCAGTCTGGGATGCCGACTTACTGCAAGGAGTATTTGATGAGACGGTGCAAAAGCGTGGTGATGCTTAAATTTAATTCAAATTTTAAATTTTGAATTTTCGTTCATCTTCAATTATACCAAATTTTTTAAGGTTTGCAGATAATTGATTTTGCAAAGTCTAGAGAGTCGAGAAGGAACACGAAGCAATGACTGTGCAATCCAGATAATTGTAGATAAAAAAGAAAAAAAACTTTAGTAATAATTTTAAATACACCTTATATTTTAGATTAAGTTGCAACACGCAATGGGTGTTGGCTAAAGCATTTGTATTTTGTATTTTATACTAAAAGTTTATACATTTTTATACTGTGTTATGAAAACTATAAATGCAAGTTTAAGAATAAAATGTTTTTATAGAACTGTTAAATATTTAAAAGTAGTAAGAAATGATCTTCGACTATATCTGTAACCAAAGTATATTCAAAGTCTTAAGCAGCCAATAAAATGTTTTTTTGCAGAAACATTGACCAAGTTCATTTTGATTAAATTGGTTACGTGTTCAATTGACCTCGATGTGCTGGGATGAGACAGTCCAATAATTTTGTTGCTTGCTATTGAGGCTTGGTAGGATCCATATCCATAAAAATGCAGCGCTGTTAGTAGATATAATGATTTTAAAAATTTAATATGTATTAACACAACAAATACAGACCTGAATTTTAAAAGGTATGTTTGTGGCTACTAAAAATGGTTCCAATTTGTTCATGAGTAGTCAAGCATTCACCTTATCCAATCAAAATAGATTCACGAAGAGCACGTCAGGAAACTCGAGTGGTTTGCTTTTAAGGCGCGACTCTAGCATATTTGCTCGATAGTTCCTTCTAAAAACAGTAAATTGAACACTTTATATAATATATTTATACTTAAAAATTACTTAACTTACATTTTTCGCCTTTTTTCGGAATTTCTTATTGAAATTCTCAGATAGATATCAATTTCAGAAATAAAATGTCACTATTTGTTATGATAAAAGACTCAAAAATCTTTCTGTTATTCTGTTATGGTTTTTAACAGATTTCATAACAGATTTTGTCGCGCTGAATACCAATTATAGAATTTGGAATAGATTTTTTGACAGTTCGAAAATCTGTTATGATTTATAACAGATTTCATAACAGATTTTGTCATGCAGAATATGAATTTAGAAAGCATAGCAGATTTTTTGACAGCTAAAAAATTTGTATGGGAAATCATAACAGAATAACAGAATTTTTTCATAAAAGATTGCGCAGAATAGGCCCAAATATATTGGTAACTACAACAGGGAAATTCAAGCACCAACTTTAATTTCTTCAAACGTCATCATCATCATTAACACCTGTACCAGAACTACAACAGCATTCAACTTTGACTTAGCAGAAAATATATTAACTACGCAAACAACTCGAAATGGCATACATTTCCGATGGTCTGCCAAGTGAAATAGCCAAAAAATATTCAACACAAACGGCCGTTAAATCACTTACCAAAAATGCCAAATCGGACAAAGCTAAATTATTATTACAGGCAGGGACTTTCAATCAGCTTAGCGATGTTGTTACTAAATTTGTTGAACTAAGCAACGAATCAGAAGATGTGTTCAGAGTAAATATGGTACGGTATAAACCAAACTACCGCAATAATCGTAACCAAAATTCAAACAGGGGTAGTAGCAAGTATAATTTCTGCGTTAGAGGTGGTCGTTATAATAACAACAATAATCAACAGCAGTGAAGATCCTTTAACCAGAATAATCCACAAAATCGCAATAACAATCAGAATCAAAACAATGATAGAAACGGTAACAGAAACGTGAGAGCAATCGATGCTGATTCGGAAAACGGTTACAGACCCCAGCAAGCCCAACTGGGGACTTATCAGGAATAAATAACACATGCACATTACTTAACGTAAACCTAAAGTTCTGCAATTATGTGATTGTCGAGAGTTCTAATAATGACTCGTCAAACGCATTTTTGTTAGACACTGGCTCCGATATAAGCATAATAAAACAAAAATTTATTAACAATATAATATTGAATACAGATTTTACTTATAAGCTAACAGGTATTGGGGAAGGCACAATAGCAACTTTGGGATACATTGAAAATACGTTATTTTTCAAAAATTTTAAACTAAAGCATAACCTACAGGAGGTTGAAGACAATTTTCCTATACCTTGTGATGGTATTATTGGATTGGATTTCATCAAAAAGTTTAATTGTGTTTTAGATTATAATTCATCTAAAAGTTTGTTTATCATTAGACCAGTTTTTTCAAATTCGTGTGAAATTCTCCAAATCCTTGATGCTCCAAAATTAAATGCCATATCTTTACCAGCAAGAGCAGAAGTTATCAGAAAGATCACTGTTAATATCAATGAGGAAGAATTCTTAATCCCAAATCAAGAAATAGCCCCAGGAATATTTGTATCAAATACATATGTCAAAATTTGTCAAAATTTTAAACACAACACATCAAAATATTTTGCTAGAAGATTACAAAATTGCAGGTGAAAGTTTAGAATCATATACCATATTGCAGATAGACCCAATCAAAAAAAGTGATGAAAGAGACAAAATTATTTTACAAAAACTTGAAGGTAATTGTCCTTTGATATTTAGAGAAAAATTATTAGATTTGTGCAGAAATTATACAGACATTTTTGCAGTTGAAACAGACAAAGTTACATGCAACAATTTTTACAAACAAAAATTAAAGCTGAAAGACGATACACCCGTCTATATAAAAAATTATCGATTACCCCAAGTTTACAAACCCGAAATAGAAAAACAAATTAATAAAATGATTGAAGATGATATCATTGAACCTTCAGCGTCAGAATACAATAGCCCTATACTCCTTGTTCCCAAAAAGTCATTACCGGCGTCGGCAGTAAAAAAATGGAGATTAGTAATTGACTTTCGTCAGTTGAACAAAAAACTAACATCAGATAAATACCCCTTGCCTCGTATTGATGACATTCTAGACCAGTTAGGTCGAGCTAAATATTTTTCCTGCTTAGATCTTATTTCAGGCTTTCATCAAATAGAACTAGATGCTTCATCCAGAGACTTAACTTCATTTTCCAGTATAAATGGATCATTTAGATTTAAAAGATTACCATTTGGACTCAAAATAGCTCCGAACTCCTTCCAACGCATGATGCAGATAGCATTTTCAGGTCTAGGTCCAAGCAAAGCGTTCGTATACATGGATGATCTTATTGCAATAGGTTGTTCGGAAGAACATATGATCAGTAACTTAAAATCACTTTTCGAAATATGTAGAAAAACTAATCTTAAACTACATCCAGATAAATGTACCTTCTTTTCATCGGAAGTGACCTTCTTAGGGCATAAATGCACCGACAAGGGCATACTGCCAGACGAATCGAAATTTGAAAAAAATTTAAATTACCCGAAACCATCTAACGCAGACGAAATTAAAAGATTCGTAGCTTTCGTCAACTATTACAGAAGATTCATTCCCAATTTCTCTCTTTACTCTATACATTTGACTAGGCTTACACGAAAAAAAGCACAATTCAACTGGACTGAAGATTGCGAAAAATCATTTGACTATTTGAAAAATTCCCTTATGAATCCCAACATTTTAAAATATCCAGATTTCAACAAACAATTCTGTATAACCACAGATGCCAGCAAAATAGCATGTGGCGCTGTCCTAAGTCAGGAATACGATGGCTTACAACTTCCAGTTGCATTCGCATCCAAAACTTTCACGAAAATCGAAAGTAACAAATCAGTAATTGAACAGGAACTCACTACCATTCATTGGGCAGTAAAATTTTTCAAGCCATACATCTATGGTACTAAATTTTTAAACAGAAGTGATCACAAACCCTTGACGTATCTTTTTGCTTTAAAGAACCCATCATCTAAACTCACCCGTATGCGTCTTGATCTCGAAGAATTCGATTTCGATATTGAATATATAAAAGATAAAGACAACTGTGGCGCTGATGCATTATCGCGTATTGATTTTGGGCTTATCAAATGCCTTAATGTAGATAACGCACAGATTTGTGCATTGCAAACAAGATCAAAATCCCATCAAAACGTAAA
Organism: Pherbina coryleti; assembly: GCA_943735915.1. Classification (NCBI taxonomy): domain Eukaryota; kingdom Metazoa; phylum Arthropoda; class Insecta; order Diptera; family Sciomyzidae; genus Pherbina; species Pherbina coryleti. The sequence goes on from OX030950.1 coordinate 103,089,561, forward strand.
ACAAATGAAATTAGACAACAAATATATGAAACGATAACTCACAAAGAAATGAAAAAAAAACCTTGCCTTAAATTAAATGAAAGCATGCAGAAACTACTCATTATGAAAGGAAAAATAAAACTTCTAGAAGTATATGTCAAAAACCTAATTGTTCAAGGGAAAATTTTACTAGAGAAATTCTTCCCTAGACTTGAAAAATTAGTCAACAAAATAGGTTTAAGCAACATAAAAATTGCATTAAATGATGACCCTTTTTAAATATACAAGAGTATACAATTTTAAAGAAGTAGGCAACGAGTTATTAAAGAAAATGAAAATTGCGTTAACGCCAGAAATTAAAACAATAACTGAACCAAATGAAAAAACTGAAATTTTAATTAAATTCCACAATGATCCAAGCCTAGGTGGACATAGCGGAATTAACCGACTATTAACAAAAATTAGAAAATATTACACATGGAAAAATATAACCTATGATGTGCGTAAATTTGTGAAGAATTGCGAAAAATGCAAATTAAACAAGTCAGGCATAAAATCCAAAGAACCATTGGTAATAACTCAAACACCTCAAAAGCCTTTTGACAGAATACAAATTGATACAATAGGTCCATTACCAATATCGATCTTGGGTAATGAATACGCAGTAACAATCATGTGTGAACTTACAAAATATCTCATAGCAATTCCAGTTACAAACAAGTCAGCCAAAACTATAGCAAAAGCAATCGTCGACAATTGTATTTTGATATACGGCTCAGTTAAAGAAATACTCACCGATTTAGGAACTGAGTATAAAAATCAAATATTTGCAGAGATATGTAAACTTCTAAATATAAACCAAATTAATTCAACCCCTTATCACCATCAAACTTTAGGAATGGTCGAAAGGAGTCATAGAACCTTTAATGAGTACATACGATCGTACCTTTCCCCTGATAAAGCCGATTGGGACGAATGGTTAACGTATTTTGTATATTGTTACAATACAACACCATCGTCAGTTCATGGCTACGCTCCGTTTGAGCTAGTATTTGGAAAAACACCACAGCCCTATAGCTTTATGAATAAGAAAACATCACCAATTTATAACTTTGAAGCATATGATAAAGAGCTGAAATTTAGACTTCAAGAAGCTCACAAGCGCGCTTTAAAACTTGTAAATCATGCAAAGCTAAAATCAAAAGAACTATATGACAGAAATTGTTCAGGGCAATCAATTCAACTAAATGAAAAGGTCTATTTGTACGACGATGCTAGTCACAAACTAGACAACGTCTTCAAGGGTCCTTATCAAGTGATTGAAATGGATAACAGAGGAAATTGCAAAATTACAAACGGTTCAAAAACATTAAATGTACACAAAAATAGATTAAAATTAGGATAATCATGAAAATTTCTATCTACATAATAATTATAAACATTTGAGCTCAAATTTACCACCATTACTGTATTTTTAATAATCTCAAATTTACCTACATTAGTTCATTTTACTGTAGTATTAATAAAAAAAAAAAAATGTTTATCCTGTATTCAAAAACATTAAATAAGAATTTTATTCAGTAAATATTAATATTTGTACATAATTTCTTTATTCAACATTTTTCAAAAATAGCGTGGCAATGTAAATCAATATATACTTCGTTCATACTACATATAAACTCATATTGCACTTATCACCCTAAGTGTAAGTGCAGTATCAAATAGCGCGGAATTTATTCAACTCCAAATTCCACAATAACTTATTAAAGTTATTGACCGCGTCATATTTCGGAATTTATTGAACTCCAAATTCCACAATAAATTATTAAAGTTAATGACCGGGTCATATTTCGTTTATTCTCATAGTTTCGCGTTTAGTCATTGAACTCAAGTATCAATGTCGAATTGCATCGATACTTGACTTTTTACTTTTGTCACGTACACCCTTCTTCGTAAGTTTCTTTTTAGATTAAGACTAGCATAAGAAGTCAGTCAAGGAGTGTAACTGTATTGAAAATGTTTGGTCACTCGCGATCTAACCGAAATAAATAAAATTAAAACTAAAATTAAATATTGTTTTTTTTTTACTTCAATAGCAACCAAGCTATCCTAACAATGATAATGATAATGATAATGATAATGATAATGATAATGAAATTCAAAAACCAAAACCTGGCTGAGGGGTAGTGGGTCCTAACCAACAATTTTTTTTTTAAACAAGAAAAATATTTCACGCAAAAAATATTTTTGGGGCATTTTGAAACTTTTATACTTTTAAATTTCGTATTTGAAGATTGCAAAAATAAACAAGCCAGATTATTTAGTCGGGTCTAAAACCTTGCCAGGTGTTTGTAAAATTATATTAAAAATAAATCGAAAAAATATATTTGAGGCACATTAAAATTTTAACTGCATATAATTTTTAACTAAAAATAAATGTTTTCAAAAAGACAGGTCATTTCGGTGGGACATTCTATCTGCCAGGTGATCGAGAATGTTAGAAATTTTCGACATTGCTTACTTATTTAAATTTAATTGTATTATTCTTAATTAACTTAATTAATAAATAATAACAAAATAAAATTTAATTCAATTAACTAATAATATACGTAAAAAGATAATATATTTTTCACTCAGCGTCAGAATTTCTTAGTTTTTCATCTTCAGCGAACTCTTCATTAGACCTTCGTTAGAACATTAAACCTGTCCAATTTTCAATGCATGTTTTGCAATAAACATTTCATAAACAAAAGTTAAGAAAGAACAAAATAAAATACTTTCGTTGATTTATAACCACAGCGTATACAATCCAGCGACTACGCTGGCTAGGTCATGTCTATCGTATGGATGACGATACTCCAGCGAAAAAGGCCTCCGATGGATTCGAAGAGACCAGGTCGAGGAAGCCCTAACCGCGCTTTGTGAAACCTATTGGAAAAGGCACGCATGAAGTAGCCTGGCGAGAGCTGACGAGGTCGGCTGAAACCCGACGACGGATTGCGATGGCCACCTAAGTAAGGTAGTAAGATACGGTCTAATGTACACCATGGACCGTAATAAAACCGTAATAAGACCATGTAATATGGTCTGCTATAAAATTGTTAGAATAGGTTTCTCACTTGAGAATCGAACAAGTGTTAGTTTACCACTCTTTGGCAAGAGAATGTTATAGTTTGACCGTGTCTAAGAGACCGAGAGAAAAAATGAAATCCTTAAACCTTGAGCCCAAGTGATGGCAATATTCGCTGTAAAATAAAAATCTTTTTTCAAAAAATGTCCGGGATACGAACCAAAGCTGAAGATATTTTTAAATTTACATCTGATGATCAATTTGATGTCTTTGTATTTGTGGAAACGTTCAATACAGACTTTTTTTGACGATGAATTCCTCGACTCTCCGATTTATAAAGTTTTTTGAAAAGATAGAGATTATCTGAAAACGGTTGTACGCGTGGTGGTTGAGTGTTGGTAGCCTTAAAATGATCCTTACGTTGCTCTTCATATATGCTGCAAAATGCGGAGTCTCTAATCGACCAACTTGATGTTGTTATTTATGATCTGTTGGAGGCTCTTTATATCGCGGTCTTCTACATTCCTCCTCTCAGTTCAAATTATATTTACTCAGCACTGCCGATAATATTTTTATCTCTTTGCTCAAAGTTAGATAATTAAAAATAAAATAAATAACTGGCCATTTCAGCCCTTGAAAGGACTTTGGACCTAGCTCTTATGATCAATTGTGTTGTGCGTGTTATTAAGTTTGTACACAATTGACCGAGAAATGGACCTACAGGCTTAACGCCGACTCCGAACGGCGATGAACGGAATGTTCTTATTCTCAAGAAGCTTTACATGGCATTTTGATTACTCTCTGAGGTTTGCCATTGTCTGCAGAGAGGTGGCGGCCGTACAGAAAAATTATTTTAATTCAAATAATTTTCTGTCGCTGCTGGGGTTCGAACCTGCGTCTCCAGATTCGTTGACATAGCGGCCACGCACTTTAACCAATTACGCCACGGACGCCACAAGTTAGATAATTATAATCATTTATTTGTTCTTGATGATTTCAATTTAAGGCATGTTGCTACTTGGCGCGTTCGGTATTCGAGTGAAAATTTAAAATTTTTTTGTAGGAAAACGGTAAGAGATGATGGAAAAATTTTTTTGAAGTGAATAAATACACTAACAAATTATTTACGAAACATTTTTTTATTAATACTTAACAATTGTTATGTATGAAACTTTAATTTGAATCGATATCGGAAAGATCTGATGGTTACCATAATGGCAGCACCTAGAAAAAAAAGAATTCAAAATGATATGAGTATGGTTATCGTGTGAATTAAACTTTTTAAGTTTGGCAAGAAAATATAAAAATTATGAAGAAATATCAGAAATTCGCAAAATCTATCTTCCGGACAAATCAAATCAATTTATGGTCCCTCACTTCAAAATGGTATCAAGACATAAACCAGATCAAAACAAATACAAACAGCTTTCTCAAATTACGCCATCAAGAAGCTTCTCGACTTGATTTAGTTAAATTTGAGCGCCTAAGACTCGGCCACACCAAATTGACCCACTCGCATATTATTGAAAGAAATGCTCCCTTTCCTCTTTGTGAGCACTGCAACCCCCCCCACACAAATTACTATCAACCACTTCCTAGTAGAATGTCCAACTTTCGACACAAACAGAAAACAGATTTTCTCCAACTGTGATCCTATCTCATTCCTTTCCCAACCCAACTTAGAATCCATTAAAAAGATAATACTCTTTCTTAAATCCTGTAACCTATATAACAAAATTTAAACTCTCATCACCATTTAAATATATATAATAATACATTTTCTTTATTCATACTATATATTAATTAATTATCCTTTTAGTTAGGTATATTTCTATATTCATATTATAGTTTTGGTTTTTTTTTAAGATCTTGTTAGTAATTAAGCTGAAAGCCACGCTACTATTGCTTTTTCTATTAGCTTATAGTTAAGAATTATGAGTTAATAAATAAATAATAATAATAATAATAATGAAGATTAAAAAAAAACATCGTAAAAAACGCAAGTTTTTTCTGGATTGAAAATTTAAAAATTTTTTTTTTGTGGAAAGTATGCGGTTCAAATTTTGAGATAATCGGACAAGGTAATTTTGTGTAACGATAGTAACCAAGTTTAAAAATGTGAAAAACTTCAAATTAAAGTTTCATACATAAAAAACGTCAAAAATTAATAAAACATTTATTAATTTATTATTATAATATACTAATTATAATATATGTACTTTACTTATAAACAATACTCAAAAAGCAGGTTTGAGTGTATTTATTCACACAAAAACAAAAACTTTGAATTATCTCTTACCATTTTCCTGAAAAAAATTTTAAATTTGCACTCGAATACTGAGCGCTGCAAGTAGGAACATGCATTGAGTAAGAATGTATGGACTTATTTTGTAAATGTGCTAACAGCTTCTAATTTAAATTTTCCACACGAAATTTAAGTGCTGTTAAGAACCAAAACGGTTTCAACAATAAATGTAGCGCCTTTAGTAGAGCACACATTTTTGGACCTATTAGTGTAGGTTATGCAGTATTTGCAGGTTATGTTAAAAACACTATTGTCGCTTTCAATGCTTATCATATATTAATTAATTATGTCCTTATTTCTTTGCTTTGTATTTTATTTTGTAAAATATCTTTTTGCTTAATTATATTAAGTAATATTTGGTATTATTTTTGCTAAACATGTAATAATAAACTTTCACATTCATTCTTATGTAAAAATTGATTTTGTACTATAATGATTAATAAACATATTATTCATTACGTAAAACCAAGTCAAAGTGTTTTAAGTATTCAAGCCCAGCGTAAAAGGTTTCAAGTGCCAATTAAGTGTTTTATCAAATCAAACTAAAACCCTGCTTAATTGGTTCCAAGTGCTCATTAAGCGCTCGTCTTTATCAATTCAAGTATTGATAAAGGTTCTGTTGAAATTATCAAAGATTCCAACATTTTGGTGACCCCGACGTGATGGCGATAGAGCCTTCAATCAAATCAGCCGAACATCGCCAGTGGACATCTATATTCATCATCAACCACGGGTCGTTTGAACCTAACCTAACCCGAAAGTCCTTGCACTTCAGATTTTTTTTTTGCAGAACTGTGCCCTATTTCACCATGTTACAAATTTGTGAATTGTAAGAAAATTTCAACAAAATTGTAAAAAAATCAATAATTTTCGTATCACCACTATTGTACAAATTGTGAATTAAAGTTGTAAAATACAAATCACAAATTTGTGTTTTATAACAAATTTGTTGATATTTGTTTCACCAAATGCGACTTGAAGTTGTAGATTACAACTCACAATTATGTAAATTGTTTACAAATTTTTTGTTTCCCGTTTCACCAAACTGTTATTTGATCACAAATTTATACAATTTGTATGAATTTTTTACAAGAAAAAAATTGTGTGTAAATTATTTACAAGTTAGTTGCGCTGGCTAATACATAGCAGCTCGAGTAATAGCAGTGAAGAGGAGACCTAAATATCCAATATAAAAGTTTATAGACAGCGAATAAATTTCTAAATAAATAATTTTTTCCAGTTAAATGAAAAATTTCGTTTAAGTACTTCAAAAGGAGAAAATCTTGTTTCAATTATTGGGCCCCACGTTTAAAAAATGTAAAAGTGGCATATAAAATTTGTTACTCCGTTCGTAACGCCCATAAAGAGGCTTGGTAGGTATAGTAAAGTATATATATTCTTGACCAGCATCACCACCCGAGTCGATTTAGTCATGTCCGTCTGTCTGTCCGTCTGTCTGTGTGTGATCACGACTATCGCCACAATTTTCAAGCTATGTATCATCACAAAATTCGATATTAAAGCTTCTATCTAAAAAATAAAGATCAAGTTCGAAAATGAGCCAAATCGGATGAAAACCACGCCTACCTGCAATACAAAATGACTTTATCAAAAAAGTAAAATGTCTTTTAATATCACAAAAATTAATATATGGACTTGAAATTTTTCAAATGAGCTTTGATATTTAATATGTACTTTGAGTATGAAATTCAATGAAATTGGGTGTAAAACACGCCTACCTCTGATACAAAGTGACTTTATCAAAAACAAAGCGAATATTTTACGTTAAAACTACGACGAAAATGTTTTTACAGATTTATATTATATTGGCTGCTAAAGACTTTGAATTTACTTTCGGTTCGGCCGTGGAGGTATTTTCAGCCCAGTCGAAGATTGTTTCTTACAAGTTATATCATGAAACAGAAAAAAAAAATTTAATTTTCTCAGAAAATTTTCAAAAAAGTATTTCTATACTGTTTTTAGTACGCTTTATTTTGTCGGCTCATACAAAATACATACCCACTGACTTCCACAAATTTGTAAAAACTGCTTTTGCTTACATGTTTCTCTTAATTTTGGAGAAACGGTAAAAATTGTTGAATTGTAATTCACAGTTTTATTTTTACAACTTGTAGCTTGGTAATTACAAACTTGTGAAATTGCTTCTTATTTTGTGAAATATTGATTTGTGATTCGTGCAATAAATTTGACGCTTCACAAATTTGTAATTGTGATTAACAAGTACAATTTTGTGATTGTAATTTGTATTTGGTGAAATAGGGCACTGGTCTTCGAGGTATGAATTTATGGAAAAATAATTTTCCCAAATCGAACAACGAGCTATTTCAGTTTATGCGCCATTTGAAAAATATAATGTTTGGTTCAAAATTGTTTTTTTTACAGTGTAGGAAAAAGATGTTTGTATGTGCGTGTACGCGTCTTCGTTCTTCCCATATGAGTATACGGGCACCCTGAAACACACACAAGCCCATAAAAATGCTCCTACACATACACGCACTGGCACAGAACAATCCCAACAAGAGCGCGCTCCACAGCACGTGTAACAAGCAGTTTAAGAAAACAAGAGGCTATAATTGAGTCATTGCAACGTCAACTTTCATCAATACCGGCACAATTTGAACTTACTAACTCTCAATTTTGGGAGGTCAAGATTCAAACTATAACAAAACTCTGGGAGCAAGTCGAACAGCTACACTATGCAATTCATGATATATACCAAAATCCCACTGAATTTAACTACAATCTAGAAGCATACATTGAGCTTGATGATTACACACAAACCAAGCTCATTGCTATGGCACACAACATAAAAATAATCAACGTACCATCAAATACAAATAACTATGAAAGAAATCTTTCGAAAATAGCTATACCTAAATTTGACGGAAATAACCTGAACTGGCGCTAATTCCTCGATTTATTCAGCGAAATCATTCACAAGAAGTCAATGCCAAATATAACAAAATTTTGGTATCTGAAGGCAAATCTATCTGGTGAAGCGGAAAAAATAATCAACCACCTCTCGTTAACAGAAGAAAACTACCATACGGCTGGGTCACAGGCTCTTTTCGCATGCAGGCAGCTCCTACAACAATCAGCAACTGATCGTATCAAGTTTGTTTAATCGCAACGACTTTGTACAAACTGTCTTAAAGCTGGGCATAAACAACAGGCTTGCACAAGTAGAACCTGCAGCAAGTGTAACATGAAACACAATACATTCTTACGTATCGATGGGAGAGCAACACAACCGCCACCATCGCCATCAACCGATTCTAACAAAGCACCATCGTCGGTATCACTAAGCACATCGAGTAAACCAACGAAAAGAGGGTACGTTTTACTCATCACAGCACACGAGTGATTCTGGAATCTACATCTGAATAAACAATTGAATGCAGAGCAATCCTAGATTCCGGTTCACAAGTTAACATTATATCCGAGCGAATTATCAAAATATTGGGAATAAGTTTCAAACAAATATCTCTTCATATTGAAGGAATAGGAGATGGGAGAAAAATTGCCCACAAAAGAGTGTTCCTCACACTAAGATCCAGGCTAAATAAATTTGCTGCACCTTTTGAGGCCTTTGCGTTACCCAACATTGTTTCCGGTCAACCAACACACAAGTTTAATTCATTAAATTGGAATATTCTAACAAACATAGATACAAAGAAAAAATGCCGATACAAAGTTTTATCAACCAGGCAAGATTGATGTTCTTTTGGAAGCAGAATTCTTTTTCCAAAAACCAACGAGCGGAAAATTGAAAATCAATAATAATGGGCCAACTCTTCAAAACATAGTCTTTGGATGGATTGCCTTCGGAAAGATGGGCAGCTCTTCACAACAAGTGGCCACCTGCGGCATCGCTACTGAGACCGACGAGAACCTCACAATCAGCGGAAGAAATTCTGGGAATAAGAAGAAATCACCTCAACCCACGATTAGTTTACGGAATCTTAACATAAATGTAGACGCCTCTTCATCCTATAAACAAAAAGAAATAGAAAAGCACGCTTCATCGTAAGGTTTCCATTCATGGAACATTCTGCATTAGGAGATTCCATACACATAGCCACTAATCGTTTTTATGCATTAGAAAAACGACTAGATCAAAAACCTCAAGCTAAGGCAGCATACATACAGTTCATGAGGGATTATGAAACACTTGAACATATGCAAAAGTTAGACAAAAATCCTGTCAACGTATTATTGTATACAATTTCATTATGTACTTAAACCAGAAAATTCCACAACGACGTTGAGGGTTATATTCAACGCGTCCATAAAAACTTCATCAGGCTATTCGTCAAATGGACCTCAGGGCCCTTAGAAGAGCTAAAAGACAATCGTGGAAATCTTTCTGTGAATCCATTGAGAACACTAGCGAGGCGGCCCGACTACGCAAAATCCTATCGAAGGATCTGGTAGCCCCGGGCTACCTTAAACGCTCAGACAACTCGTGGACGGAAACATGCCAGGAGACAGTGACACTACTCATGGAAGCCCACTTCCCTGGCTGTACTGATCCCCCAATACATGTGAACCCGTACATATCAAGAAGTATCTTCCCAGAAACCCACAATGATATACCCAATTTAATAACAGAGCACACAATAGAGTGGGCGATTAAATCTTCCAAGCCGTATAAATCGGCTGGACCCGATGGTATCACCCCCGCTATGCTTCAGCACGCTCTCCCGGCTATCTCAACCTACCTTTTAAAAATTTTTAATAGGTGCCTAAGGCTAGGTTACGTGCCCGTAAATTGGAGAGAGGTGAAAGTAGTCTTCATACCAAAAGCTGGGAAAGCTACTCACTCCACCGCAAAAGATTATAGACCCATTAGTCTTTCTTCTTTCTTACTGAAAACATTAGAAAGAATTCTGGATAAACAAATAAGATCGCTCCTCAATGACCGAAACCTGTGTAGCAAACAACACGCCTACCTTAAAGGTAAGTCGGTGGAAACAGCCCTACATGAGGTAATCTCGGTAATTGAGAGAAACCTCCACTTCAAAGATTACACCCTAGTGCCTTTCTTGATATCGAAGGGGCTTTCAACAACGTAAGCACAGAATCAATAAGGGCAGCTCTTGAAAATATGCAAGTGGAAGAAAAGATAACCAAGTGGATTGTTGAAATGCTGAAAATCAGTATAATCAACACACAAATCCGAAGCAGTAAAATAAGGAAAACAACTTCAAGAGGAACACCTCAAGGTGGAGTCATATCTGCCTTGCTTTGGATCATAGTTGTAAACGAACTGCTGACTACCGTCACCGAGAAAGGCTTAAAAGTGACAGCATACGCTGACGACGTCGTGCTTCTGGTGAGAGGGAAGCATCTCTCAACCATCAGCAACATGATAGAAACAGCACTTAAAGAAACTGTCTCGTGGGCAGTACCAAACGGCCTAGGGGTCAACCCCGATAAAACCGAACTGGTGCTATTCACAAAAAAAAAAAATTGAAAATTTTTGCCTCCCAAAAATAAATGGCAAAACCCTGCAGCTATCCAATAAAGCAAAATATCTCGGAGTAATCCTTGACTCAAAGCTCACTTGGAAAAGCAACACAGAAGAGAGAATAAAGAAAGCAACCAGTGCCTTTTACGCTTGCAAGAAAACCTTCGGTACCAAATGGGGGATGAGACCCAATGTCATCCATTGGATGTACACGGCTATCGTCAGGCCCATACTAACCTATGGCTCGATTGTATGGTGGAAAGCCACTGAGAAGACAAGCTACCTCAGCTCACTCTCTAGAGTACAGATATTGGCCTGTCTAGGAATAACAGGTGCACAACGATCAACGCCTCAGGGAGGCCTGGAGGTCATATTGAACCTCCTCCCCCTGGACGAGTTCATGAAAACCACTGCAACCAAAGCGGCGTTTCGACTTAAGGAAGCTAAACTTTGGAGGCACTGGACGCATGGACACGCCTCTATACTCACAAAGTATAGTCCTGAGGATCTAGCCACCACCTCCGATTACATCACCCCGGAAATAGATTTTCGGCAGAACATGTCATTCTCCTTTAAAAAAAGATAAAAATGGGATTCGAAACACCCTTTTAGTGAACACGATATCCAGATCTTCACTGATGGATCCAAAATTCAGAATGGCACAGAAGCCGGAGTCTACTGTAATACACTACAAATATCCCTGTCATACAGACTTCCAGATTACTGTAGTGTCTTTCAAGCAGAAATTTTTGCGATCGAGAAAGCAGCTACAACAATCCAAACAAGGAACATCAATCCATCAAGGATTACAATCTTTGTGGACTGCCAGGCTGCGATAAAAGCACTCCGCAGCGAAACAACGAAATCGAAATTTGTACTGAGCTGCCGGCAAGCTCTCATCAGAATCAGTCCTCCCCACAAGATCAATATCTGCTGGGTTCCCAGTCATCGTGACATAGAGGGAAACGAAATAGCAGACAGACTGGCTAGGGAGGGCTCTGAACTAGAAAGAAGTTCTGTGATTGGGTCGATCATGGCTCCAATCGGAGAATTCAAGAAGAAAATAAATGATAAAGCCAGAAATAACACAAATAACTCTTGGTAAAATAGAGACGACTGTGTTATCTCTCGCCATCTCTGGCTTAAACTCAGCGAAAAAAGGACCCAATTCCTACTTTCAATGATTAAAAATGAAACTCGCATCTTAATAGGGGTCCTCATGGGGCATTGTTGTATAGGCACAATGGCCTCGCGACTAGGAATCCCGCATCCAGACTTCTGCAGAAGCTGTGGAGATGTCGAGGAAACAGAAACCATCAAGCATCTACTTTGCGAGTGTCCCAATCTTCAACAACGCCGACTTCGCAACATGGGAAGCAGAGTGTACGGAGAACTGCAAGAGCTCGTGGACGTACCACTGATGGATCTTCTCAGATTTATACGGAGCACCGGTTGGTTCAACCAACCTTGCTCCAGTGCCTAAGACTCTATTTGGTTTTGCCACAGTAGATCAACAGACATAGGGAACCACAATGGACCAATAGGCCCCCGTGTAGGCAACGTAAGGTTGCCCTTCCCTCCTAACCTAACCTAACCTTCGTCAAATGACATGATGTATAACGGACCTGTGGTCTAAAACGAGTTGTCTTCAGTATTACTTCGGTTTAGAACTTCACGTTTTGTTTTCACCACTGACATTGAAAAAATTTACAGTCAAATACTTATCAATGATGAAGATCAACAGTTTCAAACTATAGACTGGCGAGAGAATCCCAAAAGACAACTTAACTACTATCAACTTAAAACGGTAACATACGGAACCAGGCTAGCTCCTTACCTTGCAACGAAGTGTTTACAACTATTGGCGACTGTGTTTTCCCACAATTTCCCCCTCGGACCAAGGTCTCTATCCCAAGATTTCTATGTCGATGATGGTTTGACTGGTTCCAACAGTCTAAATGAATTCATTGAAACCCAGCAACATCATTATCCAAATCATTAAGATTTTATCAACGGCAGGTTTTAAATTGCAAAAATGGTGTGGCAATCATCCAAGTTTACTGCAAGGCCTTTCAGTCAAAGACCAAGAAGTAGATTTAAATTTTGAAGTAGTAGATTAAAACGCTTGGCCTTATCTGGCATCCAAAGGCTGACACGCTTCACATAACAATGTAACAATGAGAACAATGAGAACTGCATCATCAGACCTGGCACGTCTTTAAGACCCAAGGGAACTGGTTGTACCAGTAGTTGAGACAGCCAAAATATACATTCAAGAATTATGGCAATTCAAATTGACATGGGATGAGCCTGTTTCTACCGAATTTCGTGATAAATGGTTATCATTTTATGATAAGTTACCAATGCTTAGTGAAGTTCAATTTCCTCGACACATCTTCAAAGGAAAAATTCCTCAGTCATTCTAACTCCATGGTTTTGCAGACACTTCTGGGGCCTACTGTGCTGTCATCTACATTCGCTCGAAATTTCCAGACGGGTCAATAACTGTCAACCTGTTATGCTCTTAATCTAGAGTGGCTCCAATAAAAACACAGACTATACCCAAACTTGAACTATGTGCAGCATTACTTTGCGCCGAACTCAAGGCAAAAGTAAAAAATTATCTAGAATACAACAATCATCCAACCTACTATTGGACAGACTCACAAATTGTCCTTTCCTGGCTTCATTCTTCTGCTAGCTTTCATACATTTGTTTCAAACAGAATTGCAAAGACTCTCGAATTAACTAACAAACAGTAGAATGTGTCATCAAAACAAAAATCCTGCTGACGTGTTATCCAGAGGGACAATGCCAAACCAGCTCAAGACCTAATTATTGTGGTTCCACGGATCCGTTTTTTATTTATTTATAGGTTCTTTTGTAATAAATAAGCCCTATTGGCCAATAAACATATTACAAAGCTTATTGAGTTCGAGTAAACTTAAAAGCTAAAAGAAAAAAGTTTTAATGTACCTAATAACACAAAATGACTTCCCTAATAACAAAGAAAAACTAATTTAGAATCTCATAGTCTAGAAGCCCCAAATGAACAGTGACAATTTTTTCTGCCAGTTTGAGAAGAAACAAAAAAAAAAAAAACAAAACAATAGATTACATGTCAATTATAGTTATTGTATCAACCTATAACCAGCCTTGTCCCCGAATAAACAAGATCCAATTGAACTAAGTTACTTTGACTTTTTATTGAATCACAAATTACAATGCTAATTATTCAAAACTATTCAATTACAAAATTATTCATCTTCACGCTTGCCGCCCTCACATTCACGCTTCTTCTTACTCATCCGTCAAACTCTCAGCGTTGCCAGATTTCACCAGACAGAACGACACCTCTCAAACTCAATCCGAGTTGCCAGATCTCCACATCACTCCTATATTTTTCAGCTTCAGCTTTAAACTCGGCTTAGATGTCTCTGGATCCTCCTGGAGAAACTTGCGTACATTATCCTCACTTGGCTTGGATTCAAACTCTTCGACCGGCTTGGAAATTGTTGGAACTATCTTCAAATGGCTTATATTACGCCTATACACTTTGCCATTTCCACATACTGTTACGTCGTTTCCGTTTCGTTCAATAACTTCAAACTCTTCTGGTCCGAATGTAGTTGTTAGTTTGTTTGGGAATACTACATTACGCAGAAGAACCTTATCTCCAATCCCGATTGTGTTATTCTGAGCCCTGCGATCCTCATCACCCTTCCGTCTTCCTTTTTCCTTGTTTAAGATATCTATATCCTTCGCTTCGGAGTCCAATATCTCCTCGTCAATATCCTGTACGGATGGAATTTTATCTCGAATTACTCTATTAAACAACATCTCTGAAGGGGCTTTCCCAGTAGTGCCATGTGGAGTTACGTTATACATTAAAATGAACTTCTGGAGCTCGTCTTTATAATTGGCACCCTTGACGTGGGCGATTCGTAGACGCTTCAAAAGGGACCTATTCATATTCTCGACTTCGCCATTTGCTTGCGGCCAATATGGCGGGGAAGTCATCAAGTCAATGTTGTTATTTTTACAAAAAAGTCTAAACTCTTCGCTAACAAACTGCCGTCCATTATCGGCTGTAATAGATTTTGGGTATCCCAATCTTGAAAACACTTAATTTAAAATTCTTATTTTTTCAGAGGATGTAATCTTCTTCAAGAATGTGGTTTCCTGGTATCGCGAATAGTAGTCGATAACGACAAAAACAAAATCATGGTTTGGCAAAGGTCCTAGTAAGTGCATTGCTACGCATTGCCATGGTCCATTTGGTAGTACTCGTCTATGCATTGGAGCTGGACGCATTGGCCTTGATACCAACAAACAGTCCCGACATCTCTTTACGAAATTTTCCACATCTCTATCCACCAGAGGCCACCATATCTTAGAACGTACCCTTCGCTTCATGGCTGTTTCTCCCGGGTGCCCTTCATGCGCTAGTTCAAGAGCTCTAGTCCTTAAAGCATGTGGTATCACAATTTTTGTTCCCCGCAACAAAATATTACCCAAAGTGCATAACTCCAGACGGAATGGAAAAAATCTATTGGAGGAATTCGTGCTCCAGGTGTCATTTTTTTACATTTTCAACCGCCTACATTAGTTCCGAATCCGATCTGTTACTTTCAATTATTTCAAGTATGGAGAGTGCGCGCGGAACAGATTCTTCAATTATTGAGTAAATATTTTTCTCACCTAGTTCATCAAAAGTTGCGCAATTCTCGAGCTTGCACAGTCTGGAAACGGAATCCGCTATATTAGACTTTCCCACCTGGTATAAAATTTTGAATTTAAACGATTGCAGTCTGAGAACCCAACGTTCAATGCGAGCTGGGGGTTTTGATGTCGGCTTAAAGATAGCTTCCAATGGCTTGTGATCTGTCACCAGCTCAAATTCAATTCCAGCAAGGTAATAATAAAATCTCTCCACTGCCCATAATAGCGCGAGGCTTTCTTTTTCTGGGTTGAAGTAAGATAATGTTGGAATTTTTGCAAGATTTTCCTTGAGGCGCCGAAGCGAGTTTTCCTGATCTGGTCCCCACACAAATTTTACGTCCTTCTTAATAAGACTTCTTAGAGGTTCTGTCACATCGGCGAGATCCGGAATAAATTTTCCTAAATAAGTCACCAGACCTAAAAAACTCCTCGTTTCTTCTTTACTTATCGGGTGCCGAAACTGTAAAATTGTATCAACTTTCTCTCGATCTGGTCTTATGCCCTCATGCGACAACAAATGTCCTAAAAATTTTAATTTTTTCACCTTACGGATACATTTTTCCTCATTTAGCGTGACATTAGACTCTTTAAAAACTGACAAGACCTTTTCCAAATTCCGATCATGTTCGTCCTCTGTATGACCAAATACAATTACATCATCGAGATAGTTTAGAGCATTTCCACAAGAGGCCAATAGGTTTTCCATAATCCTCTGGAAAATTTCTGGAGCTGAATTCACGCCAAACAAGAGTCTCTTATATCGATAAATTCCATTAGAAGTTATAAATGTCGTTATCCCACGACTAGCTTCATCCAACTCTAACTGGTGATATGCATTTTTAAGATCCAGCCTGGAAAAATATCTAGCTGACTTAAGCTTGGTCATGAAAGCATCAAAAGTTGGCAGTGGAAAGTTTTCTCGCCGTATAGCAGCATTAGCGCGTCTCATATCTATACACAATCGAAGATCGCCATTTTCTTTAAAAACAATAACAATTGGTGAAATCCATTCACTGGGCTTCACGACTGGCTTTTCTTCCAAAGTGGCCGGTATACGACGCAAAGGCTGTTGAACAGGCTTCACTGATTTATCAATTGATAATACAACTTTAACATCTTTGATTTTCGGAAAAGGAACGATGTTTTCAACCTGATTGACCCCAACTCCTAGCTTCAACACGTTTAACTTGATAGCGGTTTCACGACCTAATAACGATTGGTTGCCATTCTCAATAACATAGAACGACTCAATCGAATTGGAGGATTTGTCAATTCCTATCACTGCTTCGAAAACAACCTTTACTTTTAGCAACCTGTCTCCTGCATAGGCACGAAATTGGTTCTCTGAATTCTCTCGAACATTCCACATCAAAGCTTGTTGGCTGGACAAATATTCCCAGTCTTTCTCACTGAGAAGATTGTAACGGGAACCGGAATCAATCAGCATCACAACCCCATAACCTCCTATGTAACATTTTAACAGCCCATTTGCAAGCATTGACGGAGATTCTTCACTCATAATCCGAAAACAATTATGTTCTTCAAACCTCTCGTTCATGAATCCATCTGCTTCATTTCCATCAGAAATGAATTGGATCTTTGAAGGCCAAATCTTTCTCTTTTTTGTTTCCACAAAATCAACATTTCTTGCTTTTCGCTTACCAGTTTTTGTTTTGCATCTACGAGCAAAATGTCCACTTAATCCGCATTTATTACATTTCAAATTCTTCGATGGACAAAAAACACTACTTCCGCTGTGGCCCCACTGTCCACATCTACTACACTCAATGTTGAATTTTTTTCCGTCTTCGGAAGAAATCTTATTTATACTTAAGGACTGAACATGAGGCGGCATCATAGACTCCGACTGGTTGTTGATCTGTTCGTAAACTTGACACATATCTAAAATATCTTTCAAAGTGTACTCCTTTTCTAGCAACCTCTTCTTTAAATCATTCGGAGCCCATACATCTATAATTTTATCTTTTAAATTTATTTCCAAGCTTTCTTCCTGCGTCTTCCCAAATTGACACTTAGCGGCCTGATTCCTCAATCTTAACATTAATTTATTCAAGCTCTCACCCTCCTCGGGTTTTAATGAGCGAAACAAATGGCGCTCAAATGCTGAATTTCTTTTAGGAGAAAAATATTCATTTAACTTGCCAATTAAAATTTCAAAAACATCTCCATCTTCTTCCTCTACCAGCTCAGTAAGTGCCCCAGGAATATTATAAACAACCTCTTGCAATTGCGTCCCACCTAAATGAAGCAACTTACTTCTTTTCTTTGCTGGCTCTTTGATTTCTTCCGCTTCCAAATATAACGAAAAAGCTCGGAGCCATTTTTCCCACTCTGCACGAATTAATGCTCTATCAATGACGTCGCAAAGAAAAGGCGAGATACCTGTTGCATTCATCACTCTAATCCCTTTCGTTAAACAATTTTAATGTTTTCTCCACCAGTGTCAATTAAATGCACTCCAATTATATTATCTCTTGCAGTCAGTTTCTGTGCTCGCTTGAAATCAATTAAATGTAGCCTGCAATTTAATGCTTGACAATTGAATGTCTTCTTTCGCCTAAAACAATTAAATGCCATAATTGATAAAAAAATTTTCTTTCCGGGACTCATTTCTTACCAACAGATTTATTTTAACCCACAAAATGTGTCGCCAGAATCAATTTGCTTCCAATCAATGAAATATGCCTTGCAATTTAATGCTTGACAATTGAATGTCTTCTTCCACCTAGAGCAATTAAATGCCATCATTTATAACAATTTGTTTTTTTTTTTCTGCTACAACATATTTCTTACCACCAGATTTACTTTATCCAACAAAATATGTCGCAAGAATTTCATTCGTCCACTTTTCAGTTTCTGAAACAAGAACATTCAATAATTTCCACATACATATGCATATGAATAATTTTTTTTTCCGCGTTTTTCCTCTTTTCAATAAAACTTTTTTTTTAAAGTTTTCTTAATATACCTCGTCGCCAATGTATCAACCTGTAACCAGCCTTGTCCCCGAATAAACAAGATCCAATTGAACTAAGTTACTTTGACTTTTTATTGAATCACAAATTACAATGCTAATTATTCAAAACTATTCAATTACAAAATTATTCATCTTCTCGCTTGCCGCCCTCACATTCACGCTTCTTCTTACTCATCCGTCAAACTCTTTCAGCGTTGCCAGATTTCACCAGACAGAACGACACCTCTCAAACTCAATCCGAGTTGCCAGATCTCCACAGTTATTAATAAGTTTGCTCTTGAATGTCTTTGGAGTTACTGAGAAAGTACGCAAGTTAGCAGGTAACTTATTCCAGCAGCGTGCCGTTCGTACTAGAAATGATCGTTCATATGTTGCTGATGATATTTTTGATGTGAGAATCTGTTTATTGCGAGTAGAACGGCTGGAACTAAATTTGCTCACCATGTAGCGTGGAGCGCTAGCTTTCATAGCCTGATGCTTATAAAACTACGAAAAGAGCTTTTCAAAAATGTTTGAACATACATAGAAACATGGTCCCGTTGTTTTAGTCCATACATAAAGCGGACAATATTATTAACATTAAGTTCAAGACGTTTAATGTTATATGCCAGTGTTATATGCTTTCAACGGCAAGTAAAAATTAGTGCAATAGAGTTTTCTTAACTTAACATAGTTTTGTTGAAAAAATGAAATATCTTGGTGTAATAATTGATAGTCAATTAACTTTCGAGTCGCACATAAATGCACTAAGCTCTAAAGTTGGCTTTACATTAAGAAAACACTAAATAAATAAATAAATAACTGGTCATTTCCGCCCTTGAAAGGACTTTGACCTAGCTTCTTATGATCAATTGTGTTGTGCGTGTTATTAAGTTTGTACACAATTGACCGAGAACCGGACCTACGGGCTTAACGCCGACTCCGAACGGCGATGAACGGAATGTTCTTGTTCTCAAGAAGCTTTACATGGCATTTTTATTACTCTCTGAGGTTTGCCATTGTCTGAAGAGAGGTGGCGGCCGTACAAAAAAATCATTTTATTTCAAATAATTTTCTGTTGCTGCTGGGATTCGAACCCGGGTCTCCAGGTTCGTCGACATAGAGGCCACGCACTTTAACCAACTGCGCCACTCACCTGTTTCTGGAAATTTACAATTATTTATACAATTATGCTACACTATTGTATATCCTATGAACTTTAATTATTTAATTAAATTTTTACTTTTAGATTTATTTCCTTTATATCTATTTTTTACGAAGCTTGTATTTTCCTTATTATTATTTCACAAATTTTTTTTTTTGGAAAATTCATATAATATCTTTTCTTTTTATGTTTTACAAGTTTTAATTTTTGTTTTGATGTTGTTTTTTTCTTCTTTTTTTTATATTGTTTTTTCTTAAATTCTTTAAACTTACACAATTTTCTTTTGTTCCATTTGGATCTGTAAGATAAAGGAAATAAACGCCATTTTCACCATTTATTTCTTCGGGTCAGTCTTGGAAGGATCGTGCTGCTCCCGTTTAGTCGTCTGCGTTAATAATTGCAGACAACCTACTAATGACACGATTGACTTCACAAGCGTGTCCCTTATCCTTTTTTGATCTTCCTTCTGTTCTAATGGGAAGGACGGAATAGGCGTGAGTAAATGAATGAATGGGTATCGTGTTCCCATGGTAACAGCAACTTGCACCCCATAGGACGTACATTCACTCAGCACACATTCACTGGAAAAAGGAACACACTTTTTTTGACTGACCCATTGATAAAAATTCATTTTACAAAATTTTTAAAACAAAATTTTCTTTTTTGTTAAATGGATTCGTTTTCTTTTCCATTTTTTTTATTCTTCAAAATAATCACAAAACAAATTTTTCCATTTTTTATGGATTAATTTTTTATATGGATTCATTTCTAACAGGAATCCTGGATTTATCTTTATTTTTTTTGAGTCGCGATTTCTTAACTCAGTGTGGCAGTGTTAAAAAGGATTTTTCTCTTTTAATATTTGTCAGTTATTTTATTATACTTAACCAACTGGAGGGTCCGGAGTTCGGAATCGCAGCTAGCGTTTTTAAATTAAAAATATTCTTTTGATTCGACTGGAGGGTCCCCCTTTGTATATGGTGGTGGTGTATATTGGATTTCGTTTTATTTTACACATATATGTTTGGTTGAATTTATTATTTTGTATGTTCACTGCCACACTTATCACAACAGGATCACTTATTATTTTCGAGGATACCCGCTTCTATTTTTGAATCGGGTCCCTGCTCGGGCGCCAGTTAAGGAGTTCCTTCCTTGAAGTCCTAAAAAAATACTTTTATTGGCCGCATTGGCTGTCCTAATGCAAACCACCACCAACACCAAATACAGTTGCGGTCAAAATAATAGCACTATGAAGCCCACAAATCGTTTAACTAGATTTTTTCTAAACTATTACTGTTTTTTTGTATACCCCTGTTAAATCCCGTTATGCAACATGTGTTTTGTTTGGCAGTTGATTAATTCCTTGAAAATAATTTCAATTCATTTTGTTGTGTGCGCTTTTATAAACGCATGTCCAATTTAGAGCAGTCAAAAAAATAGCACCGTTTGTGAAAGGAATCCAAAATTACTTAACGTGCACCAAAATCAAGCAAAAAGGTAAGATTTATAAATTTATAGATTTTATCGTGAAATTATATAAAATGATTTCAATTTATTTTTTTTTACTAGACAAAATGGGACGCGCAAAATATTGTACACCTGAAAAAAGCAACTAATTAAAAAACTGATTTCAGAAGGAAAAACATATGCTGAAATTAACTTGGCCTGTTCAGAAGTGGAGAAATATTCTGTGGACAGACGTGAGCAAAGTTGTGGTCTACGGAGGCAGGGATCCCAAACCTACATCAGAAGACCAGTAAATGCAGAATATAATGCCAAATATACTCAGAAAACCATTAAACATGGAGGAACAAGCATAATTGTGTGGGGATGCTTCTCCTATTACGGCGTTGGACCAATATACTGGATTTGAACCATCCAGTGGATCAGCATGTTTACGAGGATATAATGGAGAATGTGATGTACCCGTATGCTTATGAAGAAATGCCTCTGATATGGGTCTTCCAACAAGATAATGACCCGAAGCATACCAGCTTAAGAGCAAAAAAATGGTTTCAGGATAATGGTGTATGTGTGATGGAGTGGCCTGCTCAGTCGCCAGACCTGAACCCAATCGAAAACCTTTGAGGGGATGTAAAGAAGGTGTGTCTATTATTAAACCTACCACTAAGGATGAGCTGTGGAAAGCTATTAAGGATTCCTGGAAATCCATTTCGGTTGAAAGATTTCAGAAATTAGTTGATTCCGTGCCAAGACGCTGTGCTGCTGTCATTTCCAATAAATGTCACGGAACAAAGTACTAAACACTTATTAATAAACTATTTTAAATGTATTTTTACTTAAGCTTAAGAACGATTTATTTTTTGTTTTATTTTTTTTTTGCTAAAGAATTTGAGCAGTGCTATTATTTCGTCCCCTTAGTAAAACAAATACGTATCTCGATTTTTTTTTGAGTTTTGAGTTAAGTATGCAACATAACTCAAAATGATAATTTCTACTTACTTACAAAGACTCGTATCTCGAAGACACGTAACTTTGGAAATAGCTGTCGACGTATCTGTATAAAGCCTAAAAATATTAGAAACACAGAAACTTATCTGTACATACGTATATATGTTACTTATGTAAATTAAACGCCCCACACGTGCGTTCACAATACTTATAAGAAGACACCATTATAACATTTTATTATTTTGGAAGTTAATTTCTTGGATAGAGAGAAGTGCAGTTTTTTTATTTTGGAAGTAAGTTCTATGATCAAGCGAAGAATAATTTATTTTGATAGTAGTAGAAAACCACGAGAGAAAGCACAAATTTTTGCTTGCAAATTTTTAGATCACGCTAATGGAAAAAATTCGTTATTACGAGTGATACTTGTGGAGGTCAAAATAGAAATGTGAATTTGTCTGCGGTTCTACTTTATGATGTGTAAATACTAGATATTGCTGAAATAGAACATAAATATTTTGAGCCTGGCCATTCTATGATGGAGGTTGATTCTGTGCACGATCGCATTAAAACTTCATCCAAAAACGTAAATATTTACCAGAATGGTACACTGCAGTTAGAATGGTATCAAAATCATCAAAATACGATGTTATTGAAATGGGATAAGAGATATGTTTTAACGCTGTTAAGTTGAGAAAACAAATTATAAAGTTTAAAAGATAGACACTGATGGTACCAACATTAGTTGGCTGAACATCACTTTATTAAAATACATCAAAGACGATTCTGATCACATTTATTTTAAACACAATTAAAGTGATACTGGCCCAAACGTCGGAGAACCCTGGTTCAATTCCATCTGACACAGAAAGATTTTTAATTTGAATTAATTTTTCTGTTCGGCCGTCACCTCTCTGCAGAAAAAGGCATAAAAATCTCGACCAATTGTGTACAAACATTTAATAACACGCACAACACAATTTGATCATAAGAAGTTCGGTCAAAGTCTTTCAAGGACTGAAATGGCCAGTTTATTATTATTATAATCGTCAGAAAAATTAAAATATTTACAAACCCTATGTAAATAACGTATAATCACATCACAATATCATGGCCACTATGAAGAGTTACACAATGGTACTAACCAAGACAAAAATTCGGAATATGAATCTTTAGATTTAAAATATACCTTCCCTTCATGTATTTTTTGTTTTATATTCCTTATCACTGTACTTATGTTATTTTAAACTTTTTACTTTTCTCCTAAATCTATATAAATAAAAATCAAATGTCGTTCGTTGGTAATTGTATCAGTTGAGAACGGCTGGACCGATTTGGATAATTTTTTTTTAAATGTTCGTAATAGTCCAACTGAGGTTTTTACGGAAAGAAAACTTTACCACGCCCACTTTTACGCCCTCTTTTTTTATTTATCTAAAATCGGAAAACGGCTACACCGATTTGGATAATTTATTTTTTTAACGTTCGTAGTAATCCATTGTAAGTTTTTACTGAAGAAAAATTGACCACGCCCACTTTTACGCCCACTTTTTTATATCTATACATATAAAAAAAGGAGTTTTGTGTGTAACTATGCAATAGACTCCTAAACTATTCATCCGATTGGCATAAAAATTTGTGTATAAAAGTTTTTTGGTACGATGCGGGTTTGTGGGCTATCAATTTTTATCCACCTTGAACACCAGAGGGCGCTGTAGCACAAATTATTTACAAAACTACCTAAAACTCACAAACCGCTCATGTGATTGGGATGAAAATTGTTATATAGTAGTTTTCATGTACGTTGAGTGTTTTTCTGCTATCTTTCTTGACCCTACTTGAACAACAGAGGGCGCTGTAGTACAAATTTTTTGCAAAACCACCTAAAACTCCCAAACCGCCCATGCGATGAGAATGAATTGGTACATACGGGTTTTCAGATACGATGAGTTTTTCAGCACTATCATCTTTGATCCACCTTGGACACCAGATGGTGCTGTAGTACAAATTTTTACAAAATCGCATATTTTTAGTGGTTTTCTTAGGTTACATATGCAAATATTTTCAAAATATAAAATACTTCTTAAATTAAGTAAAATTAAAAAATTTCCGTTATTTTGACATCAAAAACATGAACATACCTTGAAAACTATGAAAAAGTTTACTACAACCATATATATAATCCAACATCGTTGGTCATAAATGAGAAAAAAACAATCAGAAATTTAATTTTGTGATTCAAATTTAATTTCGATTCAAATATCTCCGCTGCTTTTTTATACATTTTGTTAATTTTTTTTTTGTTTTAAAGCTTCATCAAAGTACTATGAAAATCCTATTGCAAGAATATCGTTAGTTGAGTATATATATTTTAGTTAAATATCGAAGACAATTAAAACAATCTTTACTTCTGAGCAGTAAAATTAAGTCTGAAGTTTATTATAAAAAATGTTTGTGCGAGTACCAAATAAATTTGACTTTGAACAATGAAACCTAACGCATCTAATATTATAATATAAGAAGCTTTTTCCCGGCGCGCGTTGCTGCACCCTGCAACTATATGGGAACATAATAGGTGTATTCAAAACTTTTCTTAAACTCATAGTTTGACACCACTATCATTTTCCACTGACCGTTATTTTCCCAGTAGCAGGAGATCACCAAATAGTAACTCCATTTTGAGTTTGTATATAAGTACTGCTACTTTTACTTTCAAAGCTATTCGATAATACAAATTGTATGGGCGGAGCCACTCCCCTTATATAATGCGAATCCCAGTATTCTAGTAGATGGACATTACCCAGTTTTAGTACAGTTGTTGACAGTGAGCATACAAACTAAATTACCAAAATGTAGCCAATAAAAATGTTTTTATTGATTTGTGGGCGTTAAAAAAGGGTGTGACAGAAATTTAAGCCATCTCGTACTTCAAAAAAATATACTGCCAAAATTTCAGCTCTATTTTGAAGTAATTCCATTTCAGTAATTTTTTAGTTTCCAACCATCACACAGACAGCGTTTTGCTTTTTGTATATATATATGTTAAATAAAGATTATTGACTATAACTTCTGATTGACAAGAGATACTAAGATAATTTTTTCTAAAAAATTAATTTTTTAGCTTGTATATTTTTGCAAAAATATTTATTTATTTATTTATTTCAGCATACTAAATAAATTTGTGCAGTATGGAATGGTGTAGGCCAGCTAGGCCATTTACACCTGTGTTATAGAAATTATAATTATTCAATGGTTTATACAGGAGTTTAGTTATATTACATTTAATAGTTCATGTTTTTTAAAAGCTTCGTAGATGAATGTTACTGTGGCTTTTTCTCTGCAATCCAATACTTTTTCAATCGGGTCATCAGTTTTTGATAGTGGACAGTAAAACAGGCTGTGCGAAACTGGTTAACGTTACTCCACATTCAGAGCATTGCATTGGTTCCGTTTGAGTAAAGTAATGTTGGGTGCTGAATAAAGTTCTACCTACCCGAACTCTAGCTAAAGTTATGCACTCTTCTCTGGTAAAATTCTCATTATAATTTGGCGGAATTGGAAAAGGGTTGTGGGTCTTTAAAAAGAAATCTGAAGAATCCCACTTCTCATATGTCGCTTTTTTCTGAAATGCAATAAAACAACTCATGATAAGTGTGTCTAAGCAGGGAATTTCTGAGATTAACGGCATGGAAATCGCTTGCTTTGCTGCTGCATCTGCGAGTTCATTCCCAGGTATTCCGATGTGGCCCGGTATCCAAATGATTTTTATAAGGTACTCAGAAGGGACCTCTTCAAAGCCTCTGCAAATATAATTTATACGCGCTGCCAGACCCACTTTCTAAAGCCTTAAGCACGCTGAGACTATCCGAACAAATAAGCGTTTTTTTTTTGTTGAGCCCTTGCATACGAAACTGCATAATGTATTGCCTCCAGCTCTGCATGGAAACACCTGAGCTGAAAGGCAACAGGCCCTGCTTCAGTACGTCAGACGTTGTATTTGAAAAATGTTGCACGACAGCATAGGAAGATGTACCCTCAAGAAAAGACCCATCTGTATAAAGAGTTATCTCTGGTGAAAATCGAATCCATACAAAAGCAATTTGTCCTATTCGCTCTGAGAGAGACTTATAACTCCCGAGAATATTGTAGCCTTCCACCGTATGAACACAGACTCAGCCTATTAAATTTGATGCCGCTATCAATAAGAAGAACGGTATTGGATTCATGCTTTACTTTCGATGTTCTGAACAGTGTAACTAATTGCGAATACATCTCTAACAAGATTACCCTCAATGACCCTATAAGACGTACAAGACATACTCGGCTGTTAACTGAATATCAGCATCATACTGCATATGCAAGTAATGAACCCATCAGCCGTTGCTGTAGAGAATTTAAAAGTTTATCCGACCATTACTCACCTTCCATGTCTAAATCCTCATTCAAGCGATCTCTATCCAAGTCTCTTTCTCTTCCTAATCAACCCAATCTTTGAGCTTTCTTTTTGAGTTTTCTTTTTACTTTCCTTCTCCTCTTTCATTTTCTACTACTAAATATGTATAAAATATACTAGTATTTAAGTAAGTAGCTTTTACTTTTATTTGTTCTTCTTCTTGCCTTTTCTTTTTGACGTGTTCGTAAAATCATGTCATTTAGGTGGGCGGATTACGCCCACATCAAATTGCATATCTTCGAACACCAAAACAAGGAAAGGGGAGAGAAAAAAAAATAAAAATAAAACTGTTAGAATAAGTAAATTGCCTTGCCTTGCTTGGCCAATAAATAAATAAATAAATAGAAGGTAGACTCTGCTTCAGAAAGAAGCTTCCTGAACACCCAGGATTCGTGTAACTTTTTGCATATTGACACAAATGTGTGTAAATGTAAAGGCTGCGCACAGGGTTCCTGGTTAATGTTTGTGTAGGTCGTTGGGGAATGGGTGTTTTGCACTCAAAACGCAAAGCCAACGTGTTTCTGATGCCACACCACTTTTTATCAGTGTAGAAGTTTGATTCTCCATCTTGCAGTTGCTCCCAAAAAGCGACATGTAGTCCATGTGATTTGATAGTTAATGCTTTTGCAGCAAGTCTACCTGCTCTATTCTCAAGGAGCCACTTAAAATTATGAAGACGTGCTTCAACTTCTAAGGGGCCAATAGGCGTTGATGTTAGGATCCCTGTGGCTGTTCTGAAACATTTTCTAAGAGCTGTGTCTAATTTTTTTATGTTGGATGCTGTCGTCCAACCGTAAACGGTAATACAATGCTGAATTATACCTGAAGTAAGCGCTCTGCAAATTTCAATTGACGTGTCGATGTGTGGGCCTTTTTTTCTTGAACAAATAACTTTCAAAAGATTATTAATCTTGCTTAATTTGTCAAGAAGATACTTTGTCTGTTCATTCCATAAAAGAGACTTGGTGAAAATTATCCCAAGAATACGCATTAGGTTTTTGACTGGGATGTGTTCATTTCTTAAACTAAGCGTTCGAACACAACAATTGTGCTTACGGCAGGAATGTAGAATTTCCGATTTGTGGGCAGGAATAATTGCTCCTCTGCTTGTTGCCCATTCATTTATTTTGTTGTCAAAGTTTCGAAGGTTTTCAGCTACTTCAATTATTGAACCAGAAGATACGGCGAATATATTGTCAGCATATACTCCAAAAAAGTCGATGTCTTCAGAATCTTTCAGCACCCTCAACAGGGAATTCGCATAAACATTATAAAGTAGTACAGACAATGGTGACCCTTGGGGGATACCATTGTCAAGTGGGTGGATTTGAGAAAGATGCCCATCAATTCTTACAGTGATTTTTCGACTTGTAAGAAAAGATAGAATAACCTTAAGCATTATTTTTGGAATACCCCATTCATGTAATTCCTTGATTAGAAACGTAGAAATAACCCGATCAAACGCTTTTTCGAGATCCTCAGAAATTATAATGCTATGTGATTTTTGCCTTAAGTTTTTTTTTATATGAGATTCTATTTGATGACATAGCGTGTGTACTCCGTGATTCGGTATAAAAGCATGTTGTTCCTGTAAAAGTTTTGTGTTTGAGGAGTCCAATATCCGTTTAGATATAATTTTTGCCAGTATCTTAGATAATACTGGCAGCAATGATATGGGTCGGTAACCTTCAAGCCGATTGAGATTTTTTCCTGGTTTAGGAATTGGAGATAAAACTGCTTTTTTCCAGTCATGAGGATAGATACCAGTAGAGATTATGTTGCTGTAGAGTTTGCATACACGAATTTTTAACTCACTGGGGGCATTTTTAACCATGGAGTATGTGATTTTATCGGTGCACGGACTTGTTCCTTTGGAACTATGAAGAACTGAGTTCATTTCGAAAACAGTGACCTCACTGATGACGTTTGTTGTTACAGGTGTTATGGTAGGCAAGGAGTCAATATCGATGCCAGTTTTCTCCAAAATAAGATCATTATCAAAGGAGTTATCAGAACTATGTGAGCACCAAAATTTGGCGAAATTGTCAGCAATATCTTTTGGATGTGTAATGACTCGATTTTCAAGAAAAATGGATGGAAAATTGTATGTTCTAGCTGCTCTTATATTATTGACCTTATTCCATAAAATTCTGTAATCCATCATTGGATTTAAAGAAGAAATAAAATTTTTCCAGGTGTTACGTTTAGCTTCTTTACATTGCCTCTTAACTTTGGCGCAGGCTCTTCTATAGTTTATGCAGGCATTTTGACTTCTTTCTCTTCTGAAAAGTTTCCATGCTTGATTTTTTTTCCAAATTAGTTTTGCAATATCCGAGTTGAACCATACTGGGCTGCTGCGTTCCTTCGACTTTCTGGTGATTGGAATGGCCTCATTTGCAGCCTTTCTTATAATTCTTTTTATTTGTGCAGCCTCCTTATTAATATTGGACGATTCTATAAAATCATTACAGAATCTAATTGTTTTTAAGCCATATTTTTGCCAGTCAGCCTTTTTTTCATTGAACCTCGGGGTAAATAGTTTATTATTTATTGCTTTTTGGTTGTGAATTATTATTGGGAAATGATCGCAAACTTCAGGTTGTGATAGGCATGTCCAGGTGAGAGTTGGAGCAAGATCGACAGATGCTAATGAAACATCTACCGCAGTTAGAGTGTTTCTTGTACTGAGTACTGAGTACTGAATGTAGGGGATCCATCATTAAGAACAATGAGATTACGATCGTTTGCAAAACTCTCCCAAATCTCTCCGCTATGTGAAGTTGAGGAAGAACCCCAGAGTGTATTTTGGGAATTAAAATCGCCAACGATAATGTGATGGCCAGTGTTAAATACATGTATGTCCTCAACTTGTTGGGGCGTTAGATAAACATCCCCGTCTTTGTATATATTTGTTATATGTAAATCTGTTTCACCTGTTATTGTTATAGACTGATATAATAAGTTGTTAGTTGACATAGTGTATTGAGCAACGTTAAAATTGTTTTTGACTAGGATCGCAATCCCAGATTTTGCGTAGGAAAAGTCTTTATTATGATGATAAATTTGATAGTTTGGCAAATGAAGTAGATGTTTATTTTTATTTACAATGTGTGTTTCTTGTATTGCTATAATTTCAGGCTGGTGTTTATGCACTAAATTTTCTAGTGCATATTTGTTGTTCAAAAACCCCTGCATATTCCATTGAAATAAAGTGAAATTTAATCCAATATTCATTGCTTACATTAATAATTAACACAATATTGTGCTGAAAATATGATCTGCTATTTATTAGTTTTCTTTTTCGTTTTGGGATGGTAGTGTATTTTTTAATGTGTTAGGTGTAATAATTACACTGAGGTCTGGAAAATGTTGGTATCTTTGCCTAGTTGGGGTTATCTCTGTATCACTGTTAATACTTATTACACTGAGGGGTGAGTCGATATCCATTGAATTGCCTGTAGGATTATTTTCTTGAGTTTCATTATTTAAAGTTTCATTCGTAGTTTTTGTAATTGTTTTGGTTTTTCTTTTCGGTATGGTTGGTAGCTTGGCTTTTGTTGTTTCTTTTCTGTTCGGGGGACTATTTTTAGTTTTTATTGTTTCTTTTCTATTCGGAGTACTAATTTTGGGTTTAGGAGTTGTTGTTTCTGTAGTCTTAGTAGACTTGGTTTCATTTTGTTGGTGTTTACTTGCACTGATTGAATTGCTGTTAGAAGTTAGGCTGTGTTGTTGAACGTTGTTGTTGGTTTCTTCATGTAGAGTTTTTGTATTGGCGTTTTGGCTGAGAATTTGTGCATATGAAGGTTTTGTTGTTTTTTTACGGAACGGTTCTATTTTGTATGCCGATGGGTTGTTGTTGTAAATTTTCCATGCTTCTCTTGCTGTACATCTTTGTTCAATTTTGACTTTATTAACTGCTTTATGCTTTAGAAAGCTTGGACAAGAGAAGTCACCAGAAGAGTGAGTTTCGTTGTCAAAGTTAACACAGTATATACGAGCACATGGATCGTGTGGTGGTGATGGTCCACCACATGTTGAGCATAATTCGACGTTTCGGCACCTATTTTTTGTGTGTCCAAGTTTTTGGCAATTGACACATCGCATAGGGTTTGGAATATATTCTTCTACCTTCACTCGTTCCCATCCCAACTCAAGGTGATCAGGGCGACGAATTAAGTCAAATTTTAGGACAGCAGCACCTGTGGGAAGTATTTTACCTTCAAATTTTTTCATTATTTTTTTAACTTCGACAACATTTTGATCTGCTAATGAAGCAACCAATTCTTCTTCAGAAATATCTATGATTTTTTTTGAAAATATTCTTCCTTGAGTAGTATTAAGATGAATGTGCGACGTTATTTTGACCGGTACAATGTCAACGAATTTTGCTTTAAGAAATTTCTGTGCAGCTTTCAGATTAAGAGTTTTAATTAGGAGATCACCAGATCTTAGTTCATTCACTTCTGTGTATTCACGGGATATATGATTCAGCCCCTTTTCAATTTGGAACACATTGTATGTTGCAATTGGTCGAACTGTTGCATCATATTCAGGATTCGAGGAAATTACCAAGAAGCGTGGAAAATGATCGTCATTTTGACGAATCTCCGGTAGAGGAACAAAATCACCTGGTCTAGGCCGCTTGGAAGATTGTTTTAAATTAAGGCTTTGGTCTGGATTTAGAGCCATAAACCTATTATAGTTGGGGGGGTACCCCCCATACATTTTGGGCAATTCGTGCCAGAAAAATTATTGTCACTTCAGCAAATTAATGGAAAGTCAAAAGTTTTGAGTTTTGTTTTTTTAAAAACGGTAAAAGTTTTGTAGTTATACTGCTTTATGCAGAAGAAACACACTATGAAAGTCAAAAGAGTACACAGCACAGCACAAAATGTTGCTTACGCGGCGAATACCCGAAGAAGACTTTGCAAAAATATAAAAACACAATATTGGCAAAAAAATGTTGGTCGAAAAAATCAAAAAATAAAAAAAATAAATAACTGGCCATTTCAGCCCTTGAAAGGACTTTGACCTTATGATCTTATGATCAATTGTGTTGTGCGTGTTATTAAGTTTGTACACAATTGACCGAGAAATGGACCTACAGGCTTAACGCCGACTCCGAACGGCGATGAACGGAATGTTCTTATTCTCAAGAAGCTTTACATGGCATTTTGATTACTCTCTGAGGTTTGCCATTGTCTGCAGAGAGGTGGCGGCCGTACAGAAAAATTATTTTAATTCAAATAATTTTCTGTCGCTGCTGGGATTCGAACCTGGGTCTCCAGGTTCTTTGACATAGTGGCCTCGCACTTTAACCAACTACCAACCTTGTGGCGTCCGTGGCGTATATTAAAAAAAAATCAAGGCTTTGTTTTTTTAATCACAAAAATGGTTTTTAATTTTTGCGTAAAATTGAAACAATTTTTGCCTATAAATGTTATAATTTTTAAATTGTTGAAAATTTGCGAATTTGAATTTAAATTATTTTTACAACAAAAACAATATTTTAGCTTTTTTTGAGGAAAACTCCAATATTTCAGACCTTTTTTGAAAAAAATATATAAAATAGTTATGAAACATCTAACATCTATATACAATCTATCATTCGATTAATGTAAGCAAGTGTATCTATTCTAACTTAGTTGTATTCTTATAAAAATATGTTCATTTACTCGCCTGGGCCTAAAGCTCAAACATTTTTTATAATAAACTTCAGACTTAATTTTACTGCTCAGAAGTAAAGATTGTTTTAATTGTCTTCGATATTTAACTGGCGCAGTCGGCAGGATTATTACAAAATATTCGGAGCAATTCTTCTAACGGTCTTAATTCCCCAACTAGCACCCACCAGCGAAATCAACAACATCTTAGCAAAAATCCACAGGAACAACAATATCAACAAAATAGGAATTCCAGAAATTCAACTTATGCTAATTTTCAAAATAGGAATCCGAATTCTCAGTGGCAACCTAAATTCTACCGACCATATCAGCAGCAATACGGTGGTAACCAACCCAATACATATCCGCAGCAATACGATGGTAACCAACACACCCAATGGCAACAACAACCACGACAACAGAGGCAACTGGGACAACAACCCCCTGTAGAACCAATGAACATATCTCAGCAAACAAGGCAGAACCATTACATGAATAATCAAGATATTCCTGAAAACTATCAGTATCCACAAGAAATAGATAAGTATGAATGTAATGATAGGTACACAAATTTTCATTATCTGGCCTCGGGAACACCACCCGACGGGGCCTTCCCTATATCTTGTTGAGACCCCAATAAGGTATACCAGAATCTTAATTGACACGGGATCAACCGAGAATATTTTAGCCGAAGGACATTGTCCGCCCCAATACATTAGAAATTTAAAAGAACCGTTATTGATTAAAACAGCATCTGGTCAATTAAAAGTTACCCAAGATGCGACCATTCCAAAGGAAACTATGCCGGTTTCACTTAAGACTAACCCTAATTTCCAAATACTCGAATTCCATCCTATGTTTGCGGGACTTTTCGGTTCAACTCTTTTAAGAGAAAATAATGCGACATTGGAATATGAGAAAAAAATATTAGTATTAAATAATCAGGAAATTCCTTTATTTTTTGAAGGTGATGATGAAAATCAGATAGAAATCGGAATAGAAGACTTACCAGAAATGTACCACCTAGACGAATTAGGAATAATTGAACAGCTCAGGATTGACCATTTAAATAGTGAAGAGAAGGAAGCTATTAGTTATCTTATTCAGAAAAATAGCGATGTATTTTACAGGAAAGGAGACGATCTGTCCTTCACAAATGAAGTTAAACACAACATTTCTACAACAGATGCTAGACCAGTATACTCTAGAACTTATAGATATCCCGAAGTTCATAGAAAGGAAGTAGATAAGCAGATAAACGAAATGTTAGAACAGGGTATTATCAAACCGAGTAAAAAAAAAAAAAAAAAAATAAATAACTGGCCATTTCAGCCCTTAAAAGGACTTTGACCTAGCTTCTTATGATCAATTGTGTTGTGCGTGTTATTAAGTTTGTACACAATTGACCGAGAACCGGACCTACATGCTTAACGCCGACTCCGAACGGCGATGAACGGAATGTTCTCGTTCTCAAGAAGCTTTAACATGGCATTTTGATTGCTCTCTGAGGTTTGCCATTGTCTGCAGAGAGGTGGCGGCCGTACAGACAAATTATTTTAATTCAAATAATTTTCTGTCGCTGCTGGGGTTTGAACCTGGGTCTCCAAGGTTCTTTGACATAGCGGCCACGCACTTTAACCAACTACGCCACGGACGCCACAAATCAAACCGAGTACTTCTCCTTATAATGCGCCCATTTGGGTAGTTCCAAAAAAAGAAGTCAAGGAAGGAAACAGGGAATGGAGAGTAGTAATTGACTATAGGAAACTGAATGCAGTCACCAAGGAGGATAAATATCCTATACCTTTAATTGATGACATACTAGACAAACTTGGTAGAGCAAATTATTTTTCAACCCTGGATTTGACCAAGGGTTTTTATCAGATTGAGGTCAAGCAGGAAGACCAGGAAAAAACAGCTTTTTCTAAATACGATGGTCACTTTGAGTTCAGGAGAATGCCTTTTGGGCCTAAAAACGCTCCTGCAACTTTCCAACGTATGATGAATAATGTTCTAAAGGAACATATTATAAGATCTGCGTTATTTATATGGACGACATACTTATTTTCAGTACAACACTACAATAACATCCTAAGAAGAGCAAATTTAAAAGTGTCTTTGAATAAGAGTGATTTTTTGAAGAAAGAGACCGAGTGTCTGGGACATGTGGTAACTCCTAATGGTATAAAGCCAAATCCCAATAAAATCAAGTGTATACAAAATTTTCCTATACCCAAAACAGTAAAGGAAATTAGAAGCTTTCTTGGCCTTAGCGGCTATTACAGAAAATTCATCCCAGATTACGCAAAAATTGCGAAACCTTTAACACTTAAGTTAAAGAAGGGTTCTGAGATCAGCATAAATGATTTTGATTATAAGAGATCTTTCACCAAATTGAGGACAATTTTAATGTCGGATATGATACTAAGGTACCCCAATTTTGATGAAACTTTTACTCTCACGACGGATGCAAGTAACTTCGCTATAGGAGCTGTGCTATCGCAAAAAAATGGTCCCATAGCATTTGCATCTAGGACGCTAAATAAACACGATATTAACTACTCAACTATTGAGAAAGAGCTATTAGCCATCGTTTGGGCAACGGGACAATTCCGCCATTATCTGTATGGAAGAAAATTTAGGCTATGTACAGATCATAAACCTTTAATTTGGTTATCCTCTTTAAAGGAGCCAAATTCGAAGATGATTAGATGGAAGATTAAACTCAACGAATATGAGTTTGATATCTGTCATGTAAATGGAAAGGAAAATAAAGTTGCAGATGCACTTTCTAGAATTCAATGTGAAGTAAATCTTTTTGAGTGTAGCGAATGCAACAAGAAATATACTCAAGCTACAAACTTGGGTATCCACAAAAGAATTGTACATAAGGGATTAAGATATCAATGCAATATGTATAAAAATCTTTTTAACACGAAAATTTCACTGAGACAGCATTTTAAACGGAAACATCCGAAGGAGAAATTATCGTATACAGACGTTTGCGTAAAGGATAACGATAATGTGTCAATGAATTCAGAAAATGTATCAGTCAGACGATCTAGGTCACCTGTACCTACGGTACACAGCGCCGACGAAGATGGCAATGACCATATTCCGGTGACTGAGAAACCTCTTCAATTTTACCATACTCAAGTGTTAATAAAACCTGGTGATGTAGATGAGTACAAACTTGTTGAAACATTTGGCAAGAAAAGATATGTATTTAGTTATAGTCAAGATAGCAAAATTGTGGAAAAGGTTATTGAGATAATTAAAAATAAATAAAATGTTACAATTTATTGCGAAATAGAACCTAAAGATTCAAGAGGAGGTAATTAAACTAAGGAACATAACGAACTTTAAAATTTTACGGACTTACAAATTAATTGAAGATTTGCAGATTGAAGAATTAATGGAAATAATATTAAAGCATCATAAATATGACAACAATCATCCAGGCATAGAAAAAACGTACCAAGAATTAAAAGACGTATACTATTACCCTAATTTGAAAAGCGAAATATACAAAATTATAAACAATTGTAAAGTATGCAACTTTAAAATCGAAAGAAGACCCATAAAATTACCGTATGAAAAGACCGAAACTCCAAACGGACCGCACGAAATTTATCATGCGGATATATGGTTTATGAGTAGAAACAAGATGTACCTTACTGTTATCGACAAATTTTCTAAATACGCGCTTATGCAGGAAATAGATGATAGAACACCTTTATGTCTAATTAAAGCATTTATTATAATTTTTAATTTGATGAAGCCACCAAAATTGTTAGTAACTGACAATGAGGCCGGTTTCACCACACCAAACAGGCATACTGAAAATTCGGACATCGAAAGATTCCACAGCAGTATAAACGAGAACATAAGAATCTTCAAAAAACGAGAAGAGGAAAATGATATTGCATACAACATCGATTTAGTAATACAATCAAATTTTACCTATAACAACACAATACATTTGACCACTAAACAAAAGCCCAGTGACATACACTTTTTTAATTGCAAAATAGACATAAAGGAGGTGTATGACCGAATAGAAGCGGTAAAGGAAAAGACTTTGGAGTATCGTAACAAAAACCGGAAAAATTAAGAGATTAATCAAAATTACAAAAAGTCTTCAAACGTACCCAAACTAGAGGCAAGACAAGAGGAAGTTGAAGTCGAACAGATTGATGACAAGCACTATAAAACTACGACCAATAATCAAAAACATTATAAGGACCAATTTATTAAACGGAAAAATTCTTCCGGTTCCATGGACGTACTTTTTGACCCTGACGATATTGTTGACGACGACCAACCGTCTTCAAGCGCGAATATTAGAAAGAACGGATCTTAATCTCGGATTTACCAGAACTAGGACAGAAGAGACTATTATCAGAATAAGATACTATTCTACATGTCTTTAATGTCGCTAAATATGAGAATAGTCTTACAAAAATTATATGTTTAACATATTCTCTAATAAGCAAGGTATGGAATTATATTCGGAAATCTTGTGATATTTGATTAATAATAATACTTTTTATTTAAATGTAATGGGTGCAAGTAGGTAAATTGAAACCTACAAGATGGATGAATCTGACCTAAGTAAAAGATATCTCCCTTCAGGAGCTTAGGTTCCATGTTTAGAATCTGGAAAATAACAATCATAATTACTGATTATTAGAAGACAATAAATTTTGAAACGTATGTTCTAATCAAAGTTACTTATTTTTATGCTTCAGTAAAATAAATTAAACCATTACTAAACAATTTTCACTTTGTCCACTACTCCTTCAGAATATGGACAAAGATCCTCGTCTGGGGGAGTTATGAAACATCTAACACCTATATTCAACATCATTGTTCTTGTGATTAGACGTGTTTTTAAAAGCTCCGCAGTGATCTGCTAGTTTCTTATGCATAAGCATATTTCTTATGCTTATAACTGAAATTTAATTAAATATATCATGAATTCCATATCACGCACTGTTACAGCTTGCGAATAATTGCAACTGATTTACTTAAGAAGAAATTTTTGCGAAAACTGGTTTGCAATTTTTATTAATTAATTTTACGGTCTATTTAAAATGGGTAAAGGTTTTATGAATCCATTTATGAATTTCGGTGATATTAAGCAAAATGTAGCGTACGCACGTGCTACAAAATTTTCCCTTTAAAAATTTGATGTCAGCTTCTATCTGAAATTTCTGCGAATTGACTTCAGATAGAATTTTCATATTTTTTTACAGCAATAAGAGGTTATCCTAGATTATATTAGTAGTCAAGTTATTTGAGAAAAAAAAATTATAAAACAATTTTTTCAACTTTGAACACTATCACGCACATGTTACATTCGTCACGCACAATTACACCGTACGTTCACATTACTGTTACCTTCGACCATATTTACTAAAAACTGAAATACAGAACAAAAGGATTAAAAATTTCTTATTTTCTTTTTTTTAATTTCTTTTATGTCATGACTAGATACATTTAAGAAAAAAATTTGAAAGTCAATTATTTTAATCGATAAAAACTATTCCATTCTATTCGATCCAAAAGTCGATGCTCTCAATCACTGGAATTGAAGAAGCTGGAACTTTGGGGACTCTTCAAATTCTTCAACAGATTCCATGTGGACCTATTCAGGTGTATTCTCATTTCTTATGTAAAGAAATTCGCCTGGCCTTTGAGAGAGTACCCGTAAAGGCTGCACCCGTACATCACCAAGTTCAGTGTTTTTGTGAATATGATTCCCTAAAATGGATTTATTTGAATAATAATTTATATTCCGATTTATTTGAACCCTTAAATGCCCAACAACACCGATATCATTAAAATTATGTTGTGCTAAATGATCCCCTGAACACGACCCCGTTTTTATTTTTTTGAAAAAAATTTTTGTTTAAAGAAAACATGGTTGTATCAAATTAGATACAGTGGACATTCCGACGTATACCATCAATCAGCTTGGTTGGCAAAAACGTAGAAAGCGATTCTTTGTATGATAACTCTAAATTTGTTTGTTATTTGATACTCTAAAATTGTTAATAGTTTAAAAGGTATTTCATGTCAAAAACCGAACTTTCCGTAAAAATGAAAAAAAACTTTTTAATTTGACGGTCAATATTTCCCAAACCAACAAAGTTATGCCAATAATAAATTTTTGTTTTATATTTGAAATTTTCTGAGTGAAATTACATCCAGCATTTTCATTTTTGCAATATTTTAAAATAAATAGCTTATTTTCTCGGTTGTATCCAAAAAGATACACTGGGCATTTAAGGGTTAAACACTTGTCAATAGTTAACCGTCAATTTAGACGTTTCACCGCATAATGCAGATGTAAGGATGGAAATTTTTTTAAAATGAAGGGTGTATTAATTTCAATTTTTTAAGTTGTTTTATTTTTGGTCACTTTGCTATATATGAGACCACCCATATCATTACTAATCGTGATACATTTTAAAGCCCCTCCTCCCCTCTAAATTGGTAACGTCATTTATGAACGACCCCGTAGTTTGTAAAAACTACATTGTTGTATAGAAAAAAGTGTAACATGTGCGAAACGCGTGGAATTTTTTTCAATGGAAATAGTAAAAAAAATGTTTTTCAATCTGGTTTGCCATCTCAATATCCACACATAATAGCATTTTCCGCAAAAAATTTCTTATATTAGAGTCTGCATTGAAACATATATCAATATTGTCACGCACATGCTACATATTTTCTTAATTTATTTAACTGCTCTTACCACGGTATGTCGTTGGTAATTATTTATTCATATATATGTATGATTATTAGGAAAATATTAAAAAATTTGAAGCAAATATTTTTTTTTTTAATTGTTGTAATAAACAGCGCACGCCCTCATGGCAAATATCACAATAAAACTGCAAAATTTTCGCTCAACTTATTCACCACGCGAAAGTAAAAAAAACACAGAAAAACTACCGTTATCTTGAAAAATTCAACTTAAAACGTGTTGTCCGAATTCGATAGAATATATTCTATATAGTTTCTCTTCTCTCTTTACAATTTCATTTTTGACCTATGAGGTTGACTTTTTCGTGGAATTCGTGATATAATAACGAACTAATTGTGAGCAATTCTATTGCACTGTTATTATAAACTTCCATAAAAAATTTTGAAGTTTAAAAAGCATAATTCACAAACTAAGTATGTGCTAAGAATTATAAAAGCGGGGAATTAAATAATAAGAGTGAAACTTTAAATGAGCTAATAACCCGAACTATCTACAATCACTCAATAACAAGTACTTTTCTTCGCGGTCTGTACCCTGACTGATAAAATTGTTCGTCAGCACCGCTATTATATCTTTGTGTTGCGCGCACTATCTCTTCGTACTCCGCTCTTTGCTCTACATGCTGTGCTCTGCTGCCTACATACATCTGTACTCTCTTCTTTGTTTCATTTTCTTTTGCGCCGATGTCTCCCTCTCCAATACTAACGCGCCAACAGCGTGAGCTGCTGGCTCATCGAGTCACAACAAAGGCAGAAGGTACGCTCAAACCTGGAAGCAGCAGCGAACTAACACTCTGCGCCCAACTAAGCGCTCTTGAAGATCGTCTGAAGTCGAGCATGCGAGAAGAATTAAGTCGGTCTGAGGAACGACTGCGGCAGCACTCTGACATCATCTTTAACTCCCTCTCCACTGACTTCAACAACAACTTTGGTAAGTTCAAGAGTGAAGTTGCAACTCTCTGTGATAAATTCATCGAGTACGACAAAAAATACTTGCACTCGAATCCGAAGTAAGTGCTCTCACCACCCGCTGCGACGAGCTAGCCGATCTAGTAAAAAATAAAACCAACATCAGCTACAACAACAACGTCCACAGCAACACTATCGATCATAACTCGGATGCTATTCTGTTTGGAGTGCCTTTCTCTCAGGGAGAAAACTTGAAGAGCACTTTCAATCTTATATGTCGATCGATTGATTTTCTTTCACCGCAGCTCAAAGATATTTTTCGCATTAAAGCCAAGAATATTTCATCAAATCCCCTGATTGTGGTTAAATTCTATACCACTTACGACCGAAACCGCGCCTTAAAAGCTTTTGGAGATTACCGCAGGCGCTCGAAACAGCCGGTTAATCTTCGTAACGCAGGGCTGGACTCTGACAGTAATGTTTTTATACATGAAAGCCTTACTGCTGAGTCAAGAAAAATTCTGCAAGCTGCAATTGCCTGTAAGCGTACTAAAACAGTTTTCAACGCCTTTTCTCAACGTGGCTCAATTTACATCAGACTGCAGAAAGGAGGTGATAGAATTAAAATCTGCAACATTGAGGAGCTGCAAAAATATACAACTAATGTCGTCGATGAAAATGTTTCCGGAGAAAAAGTATCTTAATGAAAATGCTGTGTATTCTACATATCTTCCTCCATTTTTATCTATCTCTGTCTTTTTACACCTTTTCCAATTCTTTTGTTTTCATTCTTCCTATTTAGATACTTATAGGGCTTTGGTTGGTTTTGTTATTGATGTTCGTAGGGAATGAAGCTATCTTCGGCGCTGACGAAAATCATAAAACTATGATTGAAGTCTTGTGTAAGCAACGCTCTGGACTAAAAGTCGTTCATTTTAACGCAAGAAGTCTTAATGAATTTAAGATGGACTGCGTTAAATATGTATTTGAAAATTCCTCCGTGGATGTAATTTGCGTGTCTGAAACTTGGTTCAATGAGGTTGATAATTCTTTTTTAAATATAAATAATTTTAATTTGTTTCGACATGACACGACAAGAAAGGCGGTGGTGTTGCAATATATTGTAAAAAATTTTTGAATATTAAAGTGCTCAATAAATCAAGTGGTTCAGATATTGAATACCTGAATGTTGAAATATTTAATAATAGTACCAAAGTCTTTCTTTCATGCGTGTACAACCCTATTCGCAACTGTAGCCTAGAACCTTTACTTAAAGAAATCTCTTCATATGCCATCGACTTTCAACATTTCATTTTGTGTGGTGATTTTAATGTGAATATTCTTTCAAACGACAATCTCAGCTTAAATTTAATGGATAATTTTGCTCAAGTGGGTCTTAATGTAGTTAATTCTACTTCTCCAACTAGGTTTGCTAACAATGCCCCTCCAAGCTTATTGGATATTTTTGTTGTTTCAGATCTGACGTCAGTATTACTTTTTGATATTATTAAAAATATTCGAATTAAACTACTTTATTCAAAAGATATCTGATCTTTTTGAAGCTTATGTTCCACTTCGTACGCGTCGAGTCACCAATGCGTCCTGCCCTTGGTTTACCTCCTCCGTTAAAATGGCTCTTAAAAAACGCAATAAAACATATAGCAGGTGGAAACGTAACCCAACCGTACCGAACTGGGAGGCATTCAAAATATCAAGGAACGAAGCTACCTCAGCTGTTAAGTTGTCTAAAAAACAATTCTATTTGTCCAAGCTCTGTCCCACGTTACCATATAAAAAGTTGTGGAAAAATTTAAAAGGTATCGGTATTTGCAATAAAAAGGTCGAATCTTGCTCAATTGATCCCAATCTTCTCAATAATTTTTTCATTGCAAGCACGATATCTGATGAATCTTTTGAAACCATTAATTACAATAACTCTGCCAACAACTTTCCCACTTTGTTTGATTTCAACGCGGTCAGTGAAGTGGATGTCGCTCGCTGCATAACAAAAATCAAGTCAAATGCTTCCGGTGAAGATGGAATCTCACTAAAGTTTATCAAACTCATACTGCCTTATGTACTTAGTCCGCTTGCGCACATAATCAATCACATATTTACTACCTCGTGCTATCCTGCTATCTGGAAGGTGGCAACTTTATACCAATCGCTAAAAAAACGAACGCGTGTGATCCTTCTGACTTCCGTCCAATTAGTGTACTGTCTTCAATCTCCAAGGTCTGTGAATCTCTAATGGCTGAGCAGATATCAAACCACATAAACTCACTCGGTCTAATGTCGGACCTACAGTCCGGGTTCCGCCGCGGACATAGCTGCTCCTCTGCTCTCGTTAAAGTCTTGGACGACGTTAGAATATCCTTTGATATGGGACACTTGACGTTACTCTGCTTGTTGGACTTTTCCAAAGCTTTTGATACAGTGAACCATGACATTTTGTGCAAAAAACTCAAAGTCAATTTTGGCCTCTGATGCATCCGTTCGTCTTTTAAATACGTATTTAAGCGGGAGGACACAGAGAGTCAAAGTTGGAAATATTCTTTCTACATTTCTGAATACTACTAGTGGAGTTCCTCAAGGCTCGGTTTTAGGCCCTCTTCTGTTCTCAATGTTCATCAATGACATTTTCGATAAATGCAATAATGTTACAATGCATGCGTACGCAGATGACCTGCAATTATATTTGTCAAGACCTATTGGGCTCATTGAAGATCTGTGTGTCAGAATTAATGAAGATTTAGAGATTATTGCAGATTGGGCTAAAGCAAATAAACTTAAACTGAACCCTCTTAAATCTTACGATTTACCGATTACAAAAATACCTTTCACAAAGCTACATTTTCCCCCCCATTCTCCTCAACGACGTTGAGTTGAAAGTTGTTAGTAAGGCTTCTAATCTTGGGTTTCAAATAAATAGTGCATTGTCCTCTGAGGACCACATAAATTCCTGCGTCAGCAAAGTCTACTTTGTTCTAAGAAATCTGAGAATGACTGCAGCGTTTGTCCCAGTTGAAACGAGACGTAAACTTGTCCTACAACTGTTGATGCCAATTATTACTTATTCGGAAGGCGTTTATAGCCATCTTGATTCGCGGTGATCCCACAAGTTGCTAGTTGCTCTGAATAACGCTGCCCGTTATGTATATGGTTTGAAGAAGTTTTACCATGTTTCTTTCTTCCGCACTAAGCTACTTGGACGATGCCTACTTCGTTATCTTGAAGCAAGAAATTGTATTTTTTTGCATAAAGTAATCTACACACGTTGCCCACACTACCTGTATGAAAAACTTCAGTTCTGCAGATCGCACAGAAGTATGAACCTCTTGATTCCGAGCTACTATTACAAAAACTCTAGCAGGCTGTTTTTCGTCAGTGCAATTAGACTGTGGAATTCTTTACCAAATAACATTAAAGTCATTTCCGACCAAAGAGCCTTTAAGCGTTTAATCTTCGAATATTTCTCTTAATTCCTTTCTTTTCTCGACTTCTACTACTTTTCTTCTTTTGTTCAATTCTTATATTTTCTCATTTCTTTTTTCCTATATTGTTAAATTGTGGCAAATTCGTTTATTGCCAGATAGTTTTTTCTATTGATTTAAAAATATTTGAATTTTTAGTATTCTTTATAAATTGCAATTATATAATTTTTTGATACATTATTCTTGGAATTTTCTTAAT
This sequence comes from Pherbina coryleti, assembly GCA_943735915.1. Lineage (NCBI taxonomy): Eukaryota > Metazoa > Arthropoda > Insecta > Diptera > Sciomyzidae > Pherbina > Pherbina coryleti. The sequence continues at coordinate 103,133,174 of OX030950.1, forward strand.
TACCTAAAAATTTGTAATAAAATTTTTCATAGTTTTCAAGATATGTTCATGTTTTTGATGTCAAAATAACGGAAATTTTTTTAATTTTACTTAATTTAAGAAGTATTTTATATTTTGAAAATATTTGCATATGTAACCTAAGAAAACCACTAAAAATATGCGATTTTGTAAAAATTTGTACTACAGCACCATCTGGTGTCCAAGGTGGATCAAAGATGATAGTGCTGAAAAACTCATAGTATCTGAAAACCCGTATGTACCAATTCATTCTCATCGCATGGGCGGTTTGGGAGTTTTAGGTGGTTTTGCTAAAAGTTTGTACTACAACGTCCTCTGTTGTTCAAGTTGGGTCAAAAAAGATAGCAGAAAAACACTTAACGTACATGAAAACTACTATACAACAATAGTCATCCCAATCACATGAGTGGTTTGTGAGTTTTAGGTAGTTTTGTAAATAATTTGTGCTTAAGCGCCCTCTGGTGTTCAGGGTGGATAAAAATTGATAGCCCACAAACACGCATCGTACCAAAAAACTTCTATACACAAATTTTCATGCCAATCGGATGAATAGTTTAGGAGTCTATTGCATAGTTACACACAAAACTCCTTTTTTTATATGTAAAGCTATCAAAAAAGTGGGCGTAAAAGTGGGCGTGGTCAATTTTTCTTCAGTAAAAACTTAAAATGGATTACTACGAACGTTTAAAAAATAAATTAGCCAAATCGGTGTAGCCGTTTTCCGATTTTAGATAAATAAAAAACGAGGGCGTAAAAGTGGGCGTGGTAAAGTTTTCTTTCCCTAAAAACCTTAGTTGGACTATTACGAACATTTAAAAAAAAAAATTATCAAAATCGGTCCAGCCGTTCTCAACTCATACAATTACCAACGAACGACATTTGATTTTTATTTATATAGATATTTAGCCAAAAATGTAGGAATACAAAAACGTATCTAGAATCTGGTTCCAAAATATTGAATTTTAAACGTATAAACAAAACCATAAAACATAATCTGTTAAATGCTTTATGATCCAAAATAGGCCCCGAAAAGTATAAGAAGCTTTAAAAGTAATAGCTGTGAAAGGTAGAAATTATATTCTCATTAACGTGTGGCACGAGGTTTTTCTGTTTTTTCTCAAGTTGATCAAAATCGAGATACGTTCTTGTGTTACTAAGAGGACAATTTTGAACGTTTATTTTCTGACATTTTTCAAAGATAATAAAAAAATTTTGTTAAACAATGATTTAAAATAATTTTCTTTTACATAATAAAAACAATAATTTACCATGTATTCGAAATGTTTTACATACAATGTATTAATAAATAATAAGTGTCATATATTTTACTAAATGAAGGAGTGCAGTGCTATTTTATTGACTGCAGCTGTGTACATCTCGGGAACCAGATGTCTGAGATAGTTAAGCAGCCAAAATGTTCGTATTCAAATGAGCTACTTTTTTTAATACATTGCAATGAAGTCACTTTAATAGTTTGGATGCTATGCGGCAAAAATTGCAAAAAATCACACACATTTTTTTTTCATCCATTCGCAAGTTTTTATTACTAAGGAACTTTGATCAGGAAAAAAAAGTGAACACATAGAGCCCACTCACTTTAACCAACTACGCCACGGACGCCACACGGACGCAAGGGGTGTAGCAATATTAAAAAAAACACTATCTCGAATAATATTGGCATTAAGTTAATAAAATTTTTACAAGAGTGGGAGAAGCGGAAATGCGAGAGTGCGAAAAAATTGAGATGCATTGTGACAGGAATGAGGTCCGAAAATTTTTCGAAAAAATAAGACGCCTGGCCGATGGTTTCAAGACCGAGGCCTCTTCCTGCAAGGATGAAAATGGAAATCTAGTGACAGATATCCAGAGTACACTGCTGATGTGGAGGGAACACTTCTCTAGGTTTCTGAATAATGACGACGACAACAGTCCTGCCAATAGAGCTAATATCCTAGAAACCCTAATTGTGGACAACAGCGTTGAAGTTCCGCTGCCCGACCATAGTGAAGTCTTGAAAGCTATAGCTCGGCTTAAAAACAACAAAGCAGCATGAGCCGATGGCTTACCTGCTGAGCTCTTCAAGAATGGAGGCGAAGCTCTATTTGAATGCATTCATTAGCTTTTATGCAGAATATGGTCGGAAGAATGCATTCCAAACGATTGGAACCTCTGTCCTCTGCCCAATCCACAAAAAAGGCGATCCCACCATTTGCGCCAACTACCGTGGGATAAGCCTTCTTAATATCGCATATAAGGTCCTGTCGAACGTATTATGTGAGAGAATGAGGCCCATCTTAGACCAACTGATTGGACCTTATCAGTGTGGCTTCAGACCTGGTAAATCCACCATAGACCAGATATTTACGCTACGATAAATCTTGGAGAAGACCCTAGAAAAACAAATCGACACACACCATCTTTTCGTCGATTATAAAGCCGCCTTCGACAGTCCAATAAGGAATCATCTATACTCTACCATGTCTGAATTTGGTATTCCTGCAAAGCTCATCCGTCTTTGCAGAATGACACTGAGCAACACCAGCAGCACAGTTAAGATCGGGAATTATCTCACTCCTCCATTCGATACCAAACGAGGTTTCAGACAAGGTGATTCCTTATCGTGCGACTTTTTTCAACCTAATGATGGAGAAGATCATCCGAGTTGCTGATTTGAGACGCAGTGGCACAATATTCTACAAAAGTATTATGCTGCAGTGGCGTCCGTGGCGTAGTTGGTTAAAGTGCGTGGCCGCCATGTCAAAGAACCTGGTGACCCAGGTTCGAACCCCAGCAGCGACAGAAAATTATTTGAATGAAAATAATTTTTCTGTACGGCCGCCACCTCTCTGCAGATAAAAGCAAACCTCAGAGAGTAATCAAAATGCCATGTAAAGCTTCTTGAGAACGAGAACATTCCGTTCATCGCCGTTCGGAGTCGGCGTTAAGCATGTAGGTCCGGTTCTCGGTCAATTGTGTACAAGCTTAATAACACGCACAACACAATTGATCATAAGAAGCTAGGTCAAAGTCCTTTCAAGGGCTGAAATGGCCAGTTATTTATTTTATTTTTATTATGCTGCTGACGTATGCTGATGATATCGATATCATTGGCCATAATACGCGCGAAGTCAGTGCAGCATTCTCCAAATTAGCGAAAGAGTCGAGTCGAATGGGTCTTGCAATTGTTAAGGACTTCATCTACCTGGGATCCAGCTCAAACTCTTTCAACGTTGTCAGTATTGAGATAAAACGAAGGATTACTCTTGCCAACAGGTGTTACTTTGGGCTAAGTAGGCAATTGAGAAGCAGAGCCCTCTCTCGACGAACAAAACTCACGCTCTATAAGTCACTAATCATGCCCGCCCTATTATATGCAGCACAAACCTGGACGTTGAGCAGTTCTGATGAAAAGACTCTGGGAGCCTTCGAGAGAAAGATCCTTCGTAAAATCTTCGGTCCAATCTGCGTCAATGGCGAGTACCGAATTCGATGGAACCATGAGCTGTATGAGCTGTACGCTGACATCGACATAGTTAAGTGCATTAAAATCGAGCGGCTCCGCTGGCTAGGTCATGTTGAGCGAATGGAAAACGACGCTCCAGCGAAAAAAATATATTGACTCGGTGCCCGGTGGAGGTCAACGCAGAAGAGGACGCATCTTCTATGAGCACGATGGTCCTCATACGAGACATACGACTGGAACGGTAAAACTTTGGTGGTTGAGAGCAGACATACATACTGGCGCAAAGAGGTTATATTTGGGAACTGAAATTTGGTACAGCACTAGGTAGGATCATTATAAAGTACGATCAATAAAGTGAGCGGCATTCGAAAAAGGAAGTGACACTTTAGTAAAAATTGTAAAGAGATAGAAATTGCAAATAACCAACATGCTTTCAGAAATTAATAAAACAATTTTTTTAAGAACAAAGTTTCATATTTGATATTTTCCTTAAGAATAATACATAAAATTATATTCTCTACAAAGCACATTGGGTTTTTTCCACTTTTTTTGGCAAAAACTCATAACTTTTATATTTAAGGAGCTACAGCTCTGAAATTTTCAATAATGACAGTTTATTTAGACGCCTACCAAAAATGGGCGGCATGGGTTAAGTGGCACGCCTACTTTCCGTATGGGCTGATGCGTATTATAGAGTGTTTGGTAAGCATATGTATTATGTGGTAAAACTTTACTTTTTGTATCTCTGTGGTGCAAGTTTTGCAGAAACCAACCCCCCTCCCCCTTTTCAAAAAATGTTGGTTTAATCATCCAAGATGGTTTAAAAAAAGGATTAAAACTAACAGCAAGTAACGTATTTTATATTTGTGATAAGTTATTAACGATAAACACAGAAACAAGTAGTTTTTTATGTTCAAATTAGAATACAATTTTAGAGAACATTAAATTTTTGAATGCAGTTTGAATGTTTTTATTGTAATATAAACAGTATTTCAGTAGACATTTATCGTAAAGAGCAGAATTTGCTCTACATTATATGAAATGAATAAAATTAAATATATCAAATCCAAGTCATAAATAATAATAAAAAAAATTAAAAATAAACATAATATAAGTTAACAAAACTTCTAAAAATATCTTTTTACATGCAACAACAATAGAGTTTAGCTACTACAGCTTTTTCGCACATTCTCCTCATTAACGCATTCAAAGTCACAACCCAAAAATCTTTGAAATTTTCAACGATATTGATATTAGTGGCTCAAAATAAGTTAATGTGAGAAAAATTTACCCACCAAAATATGGTTGGGCTCAAGGACAACACAAGACATCACGACTAACCATGCAAAAACATAACCATGCAATTACACAATAGTTTTTAATCTACTCTTGAGTTGACCTTTAGACAAGTTAACATCAAAAAAGCTTCAATTGTTAACTAATTTAATCATACGGTTTAAAGGAGCAGTTAACATATAATTTGTTCTACTAAATGGTAAGTAAATTAAATTGTTAGCATTTCTTCTGCTTCTACGATTAGAGTTAATATTTATAAGAGAAAGAAGTTCTGGAGAATCGAATACACCGGTGATGAGTTGGTGCAAATAGACGATATCTGCAGACTTCCTTCGCTCACTCAATGATTGCATTTTTAAAAGTTTTAAGCGATCCTCATAAGGAGGAAGGTTAAAAATGTCAAATCCACTTAAGCCCCTTAGGGCAAACCGAACAAAGCATTTTTGGATTCTCTCTATTCGATCAACATTCACATTGTAACTTGGAGACCAAACTTGACTTGCGTACTCCAAGTGAGGACGCACAATTGCAGAATACAACGTTGTAGTCGTAATCATGCTATTAAATTCTTTGGCCCAACATTCAATGAATCCAAGCATAGAAGATGCTTTTTTACAAATGTTATCAATATGAATGTTAAAAGAAAGCTTAGAATCCATACATATTTCCAGATCTTTAACGACATCCACACGACATAAAGCAGTATCTTTTATTTTATAATCAAAAACTAAATTATTCCTTACATAATTAACATATTATTACATAAAACATATTATTTTTAGAACACCAAACTTCAAAAGATTTCAGATCGGACTGGAGTAGGGCTGAATTGTCTTGAGAATTTATTTTTCTGTATATTTTCATATCATCCGCATAAATAAGCAGATGAGAGTTTTTAATGATATGGGTCACATCATTAATGACTAGAATAAACAGAAGTGGACCTAGGTGACTTCCTTGAGGAAGACCAGATAACGCAATAAACTCAGCAGACAAAACCCCTCGGAATCGTATTTGATAATCCAATGGACTTAAGTTTAAATAGAATTAAATTGTGTGGTAACTTATCAAATGCTTTGCTAAAGTCAGTGTAGATACAGTCGACCTGGCAACCAGATTCAATGGTGTTTAAGCAAAAGGTTGTAAAATCGAGTAGATTAGATACCGTAGATCTGCCATTAACAAAACCATGCTGACGAGTTGTTATTACTTCACGGCAGTGAATTTTTACCCGATCATACACGATTCGCTCAAAGCTTTAGAATCGATGACAGTTTAGCAATGGGCCTGTAGTTATTAACATCATTCCTGCAACCTTTCTTATAAATAGGACTGATGAATGATTTTTTCCAAAACAGTGGAAAATAACTTTCGTTTATAGATTTATTAAATAACAGAGAAAGTGGTTGACACAAAATTGAACCGCATTGAGTTAACACTGCGGCAGGAATCCAATCGGGTCCAGCGCTAAAATCTTCATCGATCGAATCAATATATTTTAAAATATCCTCTGAGGTAAAGGATAAAGAGTCCAAAGATACTCTGGGTGTAGAATTCATATATTCAAAATACTCCATATCTGGATGAAAAGAATCTGAACAAAATGATTCCTTAAAAAGATTGGCAAATAGGCCACTTATTATGACAGGATCGTCTGTAAATCCATTTTGGGTCTTAAAAGATACAGGAAACCCGTCAGATTTCTTCTTAGTATTAATGAATCCCCAGAATCTCTTTGGATCAGACAATATTCTCAGCTTAATATTATCTAAATACTCGTGATATAATGTTGCTGACTGATTTTCAAATTCCAGAAACAAACGTTTGTAGGTTTCCAGGTCATTTGAGTCCAAGCTACAGACATATTTCTTCCAGGCTCTGTTCCTATAGTTGCGAAGCGTTTTTAATTCCCTAGTGTACCAAGGATATGCTGAGTTTTTCGCAAATTTGAGGCTAAATGGCACAGACTGAGAAATCATAGCAAAGAGCTCCAAATAAAAAAAATTAATGGATTCCTCAAGGTTATGTCCATTAATGTATTCTAAAATATAATTCATATTGCAATCAAGTAAATAATTCAGCTTCAAAAAGTCAGCTTTTTTAAAATTGAATTCATAAACCTTATCGATTGAACTCGAATTAACTATGCTCTCTCTGTCCGATTTATACCAAATGCTCAATGGTGGATGGTATTCATCAACATTAGTCAGAGCATGAAAGGTCCTCTTAACAATTACATTGTTGCTGTCTGTAGTTAAGACCAGGTCAAGAAGTCTTTCAAGTTATTATAAATACAACTAACTTGTTGTTAGTCAGAACATATCGACTCATAACCGCCAAAATATCTTAAGCGACATAATATCCGATTTATGTTTTTTGATGAAAATCGATAATTTGCGATGGTTTACATCGTCTGTCAAAATTTCATAGGTGTACGAAATTAGATTATGAATTTCAACCAAAAGCAATTTTAGCTTAAGTACACACTACATGTTTGTTTACATTTTTCATGACAGCAAAGTGTCGCTTAAGATGAAATTCTCTAAAAGAAATTAATCAATATAAGAGATAAAATTATTAAAATAAAATTAATAGCAAAGAGATAAGAGATAAAAGATAAAATTAATAGCAAAGATAATTAAAAAAAACCTTTTCCTGTAAAATTTTCTTTTTGGCGCTTAAGATATTTTGGCGGTTATGAGTCGATATATTGTCAACAAATATATGCTCTTGGCGAGTCTTCGAATTTGATGCACAAAAATATGTATCATCGTCGGAAGAATGCCATTTTAAGTCAGGCAGATTGAAATCGCCCAACAGTAAAATGTCGTCATTAACGTCAAGTTTGTTTATAACGTAGTCCAAGCAATTTGCAAGGCTTGCATAGACCTCTGCACTGCTCTTTGGGGAAACATATGCATTAATAACATATACATTGGAATTACAATGTAACACCTTAACGCATAAAAGTTCGATATTAGAAGAGCAGGGAATATCAATTAAGGAACTGACAAAGGAATTTCTTACAGCTAAAAGGACACCACCACCAACAGCAGAAATTGTCAGTGGGTCTGTCCCTTCTAAAAACTTGAAAACTATTGTCAAACAGTCCCAAGTCAATAATGCTTCCATTCAGCCATGTTTCTGTTAACGCGATAATATCCTCAGAGAAATTCTGAAACGCCAAAAATATGTCGCGTGTTTTAGAACGTAATCCCCTTACATTTTGATAGTAAAGGGATAATCTATTTAGTTTTTTTTGTGTCTGATGGGCGATTTTATTCGTCCTTCTAGACTTATTTTTAGGCGTAAACGGCCTAAAACCTCAGAAACGAGGATATTATCGGCCCACATTTTAGAGTTAAGAACAGATGCAAACTCTTCAGCTGCAACCGTTATAAAGGACCGAATAAAGGAGGCGTGGGAGGGTTTATTACCAATTTTTTTTGCATGAACAGAATGCATTTTGACTAAATAAAATATTTTGTTTGACAAACGTCAATACATTTTCACTTGTTGTGTCGGGCTGAAGACGTGAAATGAATAAGAGTTTTCGCCTCGACACTGCCCTTAAATTAATTATTGTGTTATTGGGCTCAGTTGAAATCAAATTAGGACTATTAGCCAATGGAGGAGTATAAGATGGAGGTGAAGACATATTTAAACTATTGTTTACTGAAGGCATAGCTGAGGGCTGCTTAGCCTGAGGAGGGTTTGAGGACGTCTTACGACGCTTATTATTTTTATTTTTATTCTTCCTCTTCTTTTTTGAAATACTCCGGTCTTCTTCAGACTGAATGTTTGTTTGCGTCCCGGAAGAGATTGTCTGAGACAAAGAAGGCGAAAAATCTTCCGGTGAAGAAAATTCATCATAGACGCTGATACTGGGTGCGGCACTAACTTCGCTAAAAAATGTAGCAATTTCCCTAAAATTATTATTTAGCAAGTTAAGACTTTCACCAAAAAGCTTAATTTTAGAATAAAGCTCATCTGGGGAAAGGGCCCTGCACGAAGCACAGTACCAACGAAGACCTGATCGGAAAGACATTAAATCGTCTAAACACGATTTAGAAATACCCGCACATCTCGCATGAAACATTCGCTCACATGGGCCAGAACAACTGAACATTGCGTTCAGAATATTCTGGCTTCTGCATAGCTCGTTCAACGAACAAGCTGCAATATTTTGTGAAGAAAAATAGTCCATAATCAGAAATGAGCAAGTTCGAAATGTGCTTTAAGGGTTAAGCTTGTATGTATAAACACAATGCAGTGAGCACACCGTTAAAAAACAACAACACTCACTACGTTAGAAATAAACAAGCCACGCACAAAGAGGAATGAGAAACACAACAAGCAAGCAAGCATGCAATCTAAACAAAAAAAATTGTGTGTAAACAAGGAATTGTTGTTGCAAAATATTAATAGCCCTATTACGATTCACAACACAGCAGTGATTTCTGTCTTCCCTGTGTAAATTGTTACTATGGTACACAACAAAGCATGTGAATACATTCCACTGTTGTCTTGCAACACTGTTGTGTCTTCTAACATATATCGCTATTATGATCCACAACAGCTGTGCCAGCTTGTATACTTTTTCTGTCAAAATGAGAAGATAGCTTTATTGGTGTTGTGTAGTTTTTGTGGTAAGCAGAAAAATGGCTTCAGCAAAGTAAGTTTAGTTAAATAAAATTAAAATTGTTTTATTGTTAATAGTTATGTTATTAATAATTGCAGGAAATTGATAGTTTCAAATAAAATCCAACTTCAGCTGCTTGTGGACAAAATGGAGCGGAATCCAGCTACTGCTCGAGGACAGCGGAATTTCGGAGAAACGAAGCAGGCACATGACGACTTTTGGGAAGAGTTGAGCAACGAGCTGAATTGTCATAGACCTCCTGTTCGCAAAAGGCAAGACTGGCAACGCGTAAGTTCTCAATAGAAAAATAAAAATATCTAAATCAATATATATAACTTACTAAGGTCTGGACGAATTACAAACAAAATTTGCGGCGAAAAATTTCCACAAATCGGCAGAATGTGCAAGCCACGGGTGGTGGACCATCCGAGGAGGTGCCGCTAACGGCGTTGGAGGAGACAGTTGCTCGCTTGCTCAATACCAGAACCGCAGTAAGTCCAGCTGGGCATGTATTTGGGGTGAGCGTTGCGGAGGATGAGGTAGATTCCAGATTTGGGAATGAAAATATCCCCCCGCCGCGTAGATCACAAACTCCTCAAATAACCAAGCGTAGGAAGGTGGACGCAATGCAAGAGCAGACAAGAAATCAAGTCCAAATTATCAAAAAATTGGATGCGATAGAAAAATCTTGTTACAAAAACTATCAAATTAACAAAAAAATGCTCCAGGTGAAGCAAGAAAAATTGCTCTTGTTAAAAAAAAAGGAAGCTGAAGAGCAATTTTCTTGTTTAAAAAAAAGGAAGCGAAAACTCGATAAGACCTGAAGCGATATAAAGTTGATTTGCTAAAAGTTCAACTTGAGGGATTCAATTGAAAAGTAATTTTTTTTATAATGTCATGAAGACTGATTTTTTTTATTCATAAGTTCCTTATTTTATATTATAAAAAGTGATTTTTACTGTTTGTTTTTGTTTAACTAATTAGTTCCTTATTTTATAATGTCATTAAGACTGATTTTTTTATTGTTTGTTTTTGTTTAATTAATAAGTTTTTTTTAGTCATGGAGACTAATTTTAATTTTTACACTGAAGTACCTTATTTTATATAAGAAAATAAAATGAATAATAATGTTTTTTATATTAAAACTTGTTGTTTATTTGTATGAATATTATAAATTTTGCGCAATAGATCTGCGAGTTCGTCCAGGAACAGTATCACGCTCAATCGCAATTTCTCCGAACTCCTGTGCAGGTATTTCGTTTGTGTTTCCTGAAGCATCATTTTCATACTCCACATTGAAATGCTGGTTAGTATTATGCAGCGCACAGCACACATTTACAACTTTTGTTGCTTTATTGGGATTCAAATGGAGTCCTCTCATAGACAACAGGCACCTAAACTTTTTTTTATAACTCCAATTGTCCTTTCAACAATATTCCTTGCCTTGGAATGGATGGTGTTGTACCTCATTTCTGTTGATCCTTCGTCAGGCATTCGAAACGGAGTCATAAGATGATCATGTAAAGGATATCCAGCGTCACCTGAAAATAATTTCAATGCCTTTGAAATATCACAATGAAAACTTGAAACAGTTCGCACTCGAATCAGTTCTCCTTACCTAAGATCCACTCGTTGCTGTTCAATAAGTTGCAAATATGCGACTAATACGCCGATAAGTTCCATATGAAGGAATCATGGGATGCGCCTCCGTGCCTGGCGTCTACAAAACGAATGTTTTGCTTATAGTCGCACACCTATAAATATATATATCTAAATATCATTTGATATTCAAAGTGTTCGAATATATAAAGACTCACCAGCATAACGTTGAGACTTGTGTAGCCTTTCCTGTTCTGGAACATGTGACGAGTAGTTGCTTCTGGTGCAATTATTCTAACATGCTTGCCGTCGACGCAACCGACAACTCCGGGCAACCCATACCTTGTGTAAAAGAACATTTTTGATGCTCGCTTCTCTTCGTCCGTTTGACCACTTGTAATCCAACGCGTGCATATATTTCTCTCTAGGACGTCCAGTACTTCGCTTAGTACGACGGATACAGTCGATTGGGCCTGTCCAACCCAAAAATCATTTCCCGTGCTCTTCTGATAGCTGCCATCGGCGAAGAAGCGCAGGGCGGTGGTCAACTTCAACAATGGTGGGATCGCAGTCGATTTCGTTCTCTTTTGAAACCTTTCTGCAACCGCATCTAACAAATACCGAAATGCTTCTTTGTTGAGTCGGAAATATTGAATGAATCTGTAATTGAATGCACGAATATATTAAAAACATGCACGCTTTTTAAATATTAAAACTTACGTTTTCTCGGGTAACTCAAATGGATTGGAGCGGTCTCGGAGTTGTCTTCTGATTCGTGCTGGCGGCACATCATCCTCGTCATCACTTGACCACAACGCAAATGAAATTTTCATTATTTTATTTTAATTAAAAATTTATCACAATAAACAAATACGGCAGGCAACAAATAAATCTGATTTGTTTTGTTTTTAATTTTTCTGTCAGCTGATAGCTGCCAATTACAAGGTTGCCACTATTTTGAAATATTCAATTTGTGGTACTTTTTAATTACTTTGGGAAAAAGCCATTCCTTTGATACAGTTCGGCTTTTTAGTATTTCGCTCCCTATTTATTTTTTGTTTAGTCAAAAAAATATATTTATAATTTATTTACTAATGAATTATGCACTTTTTAAAATGAAAACGTCGTATTTTGGTATTTTAGCCGTAGTTTTAATATTTGTGGGATTTTCGTGGTATTAAATTACTGTGGGAAAAATTGTGTTTTAATGAGAATTTGTAGTGGCAACTTGACGAGCTGTCATAAGTAACAAATTCCACATACTTTCCACAATCAAGTGAAACAACAATGTATTGTTGTGAACCATCATAGCGCATTTCTGCTTTGCTTTCTGTATATTACTGTGAACCGTAATAGGGCTATAAATATTAAATTAAGTTAAATACTAATCTTAATACACAATATATATTAAAAATTAAATGTTAAAATTACCACAAAACAAAACAGCGTATTTTTTTTAATTTAACTATTAACACAGTATTCACCAACAAACAAAAACAAGGTAAAAATTGTACACAATAACACAGAAACACTTCCGACACCGACTAAAAGACGAAATCAACTGAAATCTTTGTTTTCATTCAACCAAAAAACTTAATTAGCAATCGTTATAAACAACATTTAAATTGTCCGAAAAAAACAATAGATAGTAAAAAAACAATATATCGTAAAGCAATACAAGGCTACATATATAAATGTTTATTCCTGACTGTCTAATTGTGCAGAGAATTCTTTGTACGGAGGGTATATATCTGCATTACGCATTTTAGTTACCTGTTGCATATTAATGTATTGCTGCTTAGTTAGATTATTTTCTAATAAGAACGGTAAGGCTTCATTTAAAGTAAGTGGTATTGGCTTGTTTACATCACCTTTTATGAATTTGTTTGCCATTGAAGCTTTGAATGGATCACCCATTAATTGCTTAAGTACTATTGCTAAATCAGCATTTCCAACCTTCCGCGCCGACGTCCTAGATGCCATCATCATCAAATTTGTCTCGTTAGCTGTGCTATTACTTAATTCAAATGCTGCCTTCCTTTTTGCCCGTTCTAATTTTTGACTAAACTGAACACAGGGCCGCCCAGCTTTTCTTGGCTTTCCATCACATTTAATAACTGTTTCTGTATTTAACCATTCTTTATACTGTAGTGTATCTACATATTTCCCCTTTATCACCTTCTTAGTTGCACTCATTTAAGTTATTGCGCGTTTTGCTTGCGCTACATTAATCACTTTTGTTTACATTCGTTGTTGCTGCATTTGCTTCACTAATGCACATACAAAGCAGCGATTTCATCTTACAAATTAAATAAATAAAAATAAAAAATACAAATAAAGCAGTGCACTTGCTCTACAATGCACTCACATATATTGTGACGCAATTATGCTTTACTGACATATAAACATATTGACCAGTAAGAAATTCGATGAACCAAAAGAAAATTCTTTCATCTTTTCTTTGTTATGACAATATTTTGAGTGAAACTAAGAATAAAATTAAGAAACTATGTTATACTATAGGAATAAGTAAAATATGAAATATAATTTGGAATGTTAGAACTAGAACAATTTTTATTATAAAAGAACCGAAATTTCAATAAAGAAAACAGAATTGATCTGAGCTTGAAAACGAGCAAAACAGTCTTTTCTCTTGCGATGTACCGTCCAACTTGTGGCGACACTGCTTGGTTGAACGTATGCAGTAATATAGGGAATCACTAAATTTTTGAAAGTATTTTTATCCTCCAAAGGTAGATGTCAGGAGGTTAATTAACAGATAACCTGCCTGGTTAATTGACAGTTCAATTTACCATACAATTTCATTACAAAATTATCAATTATTATCAATACAAATTCATCACAATACTTTCCTTTAAATCCCGTTTCATTTCGTAATACTTAACTCTATTTCCGATTCAAAATTGTATTTATATTTTTTGCCGTTTTCGTAATTATTTTCATAAAGTCATCAGAAACGCGTTTATTTTGTTGCAGCAGATTTAAAAAATAGTTAAGTAATGCCTTCTCCTTTGCCTTTCATGATGAACGTACATTTTCGCGCCACACTTTGTACAGATCTGCATTTTTGAAATCGTAGGTGCCTAAAATAAAACATACCAAACATTAACCTTCCGCAATGTTCCGCAAACCATATAGAGATTTTTTTTCATCTGCTGATTTTAAGTTTTATTGTAAACATTGCATTATTATCTAACTAAAACAAATTTTTCTAATACATTTATACACATATCGAAAATATATACCATAAGCCATCTCCATTCTTTAGTTAGTTTAAATACGCATTCAAATATTTACACAACTTAGTTTTATTTTCAACAAAAATGCAACATTTTATGCAGCCAAATTCTAGTCAAACAAAAACCTTCACTTCAGCAGCTAAAAAAGTAATGGCAAATCGCAAAAGGAAAGCAAAAATCATTATTTGCTTTGGTTGGAGCTTCTACTTTGCAAAAAAAGTGTTGTTAACCTTTTTCATAAATCTTGAAAAATAAAGTTAATGCCAAAAAATCGCACATTTCCCCCATTGTACAAAAGTAGAAATAAAAACTTAAAAAACCGATTTCAAAATCACTTCAATGTAAAAAATATTTTTAAATTACTTTTCCTATCAATTTCTTGGTCAAATTTAATAATTTATTATTTATTTCTTTATAAACGTAATGTTATGATTTTAATTTTTTCTAATTTGTGTTATCATAAATATATTAATTTTTTTATGAATATAAAAGCTTTTTAGCTATTTTTTTAGTGGGTCATATTACAGAGTGCAACTCATAATTTTGGGACTCAGGTTTGTTAATCTCTCGTGAAAGTATTTGAAAGTATATATAGGTTAAAGACAGCAACAACGAACTCACAATTCGAAATGTAGCTAAAAATTCCAAAATGGCAACATACGCCCTTTTTAAAATACGGAGGGCGTAAATATATTTAAGATACGGAGCTTACCTTCAATGACCATCTAAATTAAATAATTCCGAAAGCTTGCTCCTTGCTCGCGTTTTTCGCAGAAATTGTTCCGGTTTTCGAAACCTAGATCGAGGTTGGAATATGCGGCTATAATCTGGAAACTTTCTTTTATTTACAATGTTTATTATGATTGTCATTCTTTGCGCTAGGAGCGCATTAAAAAATCGTTTACAAAGTTTACGCTGCATTCGGAACTCGGTTGCCTTTTAACCCTCGTATATTTTTAGGTGAATGCTCTTAGGTCTTAAAACTTTAGTAACAAGAAAAAATATAAGTTATCTGACATTCATAGTGGATACTTGTATAATATCAGGTCATATTTACGAAGGACTTCTTATGAATACCATGAACATTAAAGTCCACTAAAATGGTTTCTGCAAACAGTCTTGTAAAATTTTTTTTGAGTCCATTTGGTCCCAAAATCTTTTTGATGCAGTTCACATGTGTTATTTGTAAACATAATAAGTATACACTTCTTCAAATTATTTTTTCTGTATTTTACCAGAGAGTTTGATTGTGTGAGATCAATTGATTTGTCAAAGTTTTCAAGATCTTCTATATTTTTTATGGGAAACCATTTCTTCCACTGCTGAACTGCTCGGTCCTTTATGACATATTCGCTTAAAAGTAATGAGTGTTCTGATATTTGGTTAAGCAGAACCTCTTGTTGCTTAATAAGTAATTCTGAAAACACATGAATGAAAAGACAAAATTTCAAATAGAGAAAGAAAGAAAAATTAAATCAATGAAAATCAAATGGAAGACAGAGGAGTAGAAAAAAAAGCGAATATTGAAACAAAAGTTGTAAAGCGGGGTACATATTATCGATCATGAATGACACTCATGCTCAAATTTTATCTTTTTAAACAAATTTGCATGTGTGGCCACCTTTTTTCGTCAGTCAACAGTCAACTACAAAATTATTTGTAGTTGAGTGACAGTCAGCCGCCATATTTGTTCAATTTTTGAGTGTCAGTCAAAATTTGTTTCTTTCGTTTGGGCGATTGTTCATCGCATTTTTGGACAATTATTGATTATGAATAAATACCCAATATTTTGGGCTATTGTTTATTTCACTTTTGGGCGGTAATCGCAGTTTTGGGCAATTGTACATCCGTTTTTTGGGCAATTTTTCATTATGAATAAAAGCCCAAATTTTTGGGTGTATTGTCTCAACATGTCGCGGCGCCTAGGCGCAACAAACGTAGGAGCGGCCGGGTGCAACGAACCCGGGCCAGCATATCGCCATCGTTCGAATTAAATTTGTACTTTCCCCAAGCCTCAAAATCAATAGTTTTTTTGTATCTCGCATTTGGACATTATGTTCGTTTCAAACAGACATAATGTCCATTGACCTTCTGTCTGTTTTGCTTTGGACATTATGTCTGTTTGAAACGGACATAATGTCCATGGACCTTATATCCGTGGACGTTATGTCATCCACCGTCTGAATCGGCGTAAACTATGTTCGCAACCTAATTTAAAAGTTTGCTTACCTTTAAGTTGTTGTTTTCCTTTTGGAGTGTTTTTGTTTCTTTACAGCATTTCATACATTACGATTGGATGGGTGAAGATGAACTAATATAATTTTCTGTTGGCCATTGCTGTGAATTATCTAAATACAATCATGTAAAATTGGTATAAGCACTAGTTTGTTATTATATGGCAAGCTAATAACTTTGCAATTTATCTAGTTAACGTCGAAAGTTTCTTCTTTGTTTATTGGGAAATTGTTTACTTAACTGATCCCTAAAGTTCTTGATGGAGTTGGATAGTCGAAAAAGCTTTCAACTTCGTCATATTCTTTGCCTATCATTTTTCCATCTTCAGCAAAATTAGAAATTTGTATAGGAATGTATGGGCTTATAACACACATGTTGTCAGGAAATTTTTTACTAAAGACTGTTGAGTCACTTTGTAAATTAATTATTTCACCCTTGGTATTTCTTTTATAAAATATACCATTTTGACTCGTTTTATTCATAATACTTGCTCCTATAAGCTCACTGTATATTTGCTGAGGTATATACTGTGGTTTCTTTACTTTACGCTTCAATGTTTGCATGTAGTTTTCGAAGTTGTATGCAGAGAATCCATTTAAAAACCCGTGTTTTTTAACGCAATTTGTCAAATGAAACAAATTATGCAAATTGTATGTTACGGTGTCTGCTCCGTACAATTTTGGAAAATCTTCAACAAACACTTTTAACATGCACTCCGCGGAAATTATATTATTTTTGTAACTTCGTGGGCATAACAACATTCTATAAGCGCAATGTAATAATAAGAAATGATAATATACTTCTTCGTTTACAACATTCTTCAATACCACTATTCCTGTATATAACATAAACTGACGAAATTCCGATGCTTTCCATCTTTTTATTTCCTCGAAACTTCTTGGTCTTCTTCTAAGTGATCTTAATTTTGGAGATAACTGGAGTCGTAATTGCGCGTTAATTAAAGTTATCATTTTGTTATTCCAAAGGCTTAACAACATTTTTTTTGGTAACACCTAAATCTATAAGGTGCATACATTCAAGTGGAAACTGAGATATCATACCAATTTTCAACTCTTCAAGTTTTGTTTTTTTTACCTTGAAAGCTGGCAAGTGAAATGTTGCATCTATTCTATTTTGAAAATCTTCATCAGTTCTAAGTCTTGCTGCTGTAGTGCTGTAAACTGTCACATGATTTATTCTTTTTCCAGTCTGCATACATTTGCTGCATCCATGAAAAGCAGAATGTCCTACTGTACCACATACAAAAGCTCTGGCTGGTGTATCACAAATAATAGCCCTGATTTCTACAGATAAACTTTTGTCACCACATTGAAAGCTATTTTCTTGAAATTCTGTTATTTCCTCAACAAAGTCTTGTAAATATGAGTCTATAGATTCAGGGTTTTTCTTTCCAACATAACAACCAATTAGCAATGTGTTAATATTAGTCATATTTGCTATTTTTCCTAAAATAGGCCAGAGACCACAATTTGAGCTTTTTTACAATGGAAGTCCATCTATTCCTAAGTATAAGATAATTTTATCATTACGTTTTATAAAATCCTCAATTTTCTTAAATTGTACTTTTAAATCGATATGGAAATATTCACCAGGGTGTACGGTTCTTATTGTCACTCTCTTTTGATTCCTCAACAAACTGTTATAGCTCAGAGGAACTTTAAACTCTTTTTCTTTTAAAACTTTTAGGAGGTCAGATACTGACTCCTTTGTTGGTTCATGTTTTAGCACCCAGTTTTTGAATTGATCTTTAAAATTTTCCTCACTTATATTGTCATCCATGGGCATATTTTCATCAGCAAATTCATGTTGAATATTAACTAGATCAGTACATTCCTGATCAATTTTTTCTTGATGGACACTTTCCTGATCAACATTTTCGTCGTCAATTAATGTCTGAATCTCATTTTTATTATTTTCTTTCATATTTTTTAGTTTTCGCAACAATTGCCTTTGACTTATAATTCAAGCTTTAAACAAATGACACTTAATAACGAATTTAAATTCTTATACAAATTGTATATAATTTTTTATTAAATTAAATTTGGATCCTGCTCCAGAATCTTGACAATAAAACACAATTAAAAAACTTTTCCCGACGAACACTTTCAACTGAAAAGAATCACGAAAAATATGAAATAGAAAAAAAATATACTTGACGCTAACTTTTCCTTGAATTTGTAAAACGTTGAATTCGAAAATCGGTTTTAAAATTGCTCAACGGAAAACAAGAATTATATTGAACTCAGAAAGAAGCAAGAAGAGAACTTATTCCAAATTAACTTCAATAGAAGCGAGAATGGAACCTATTCAACATTTAACTCCGTAGAAGTAGTTCCGTTTTTTTTTTAAGCAAGCTGTTATGGAATATGTTCTAAGAGCAACTACTTCCATATTTTCTGGTGGGATATGGCAATAATAAAATCTTAAGCCACAAACAAAATTACTTTTGACACTCTAAAATAAAAATAATAAAATGTAACGTAAACAAAAACGTTGAACTCAAATTCTTATCAAAGCATTAGCACCCTTTACGCTTGTGCCGCTAGATATCGCACAAGCATGATCGCGACAGCGAGTGTTGTGTTACAAATGCACTTGAATGAGAAACACAGCACAACAACAACAAGCTAATTAATTGAATTAGTCCCAACGACTTTTTAAGTCAAGGCCATAAATTCAGTCAACCAATTATTATTGATTATGATTATGAATTTGAGGGGAAATGTTAAGATTTTGACAAACTAAAACTGATTGGTCAACAAGATATATTTTAAATATTATTTTATAAATATTGGAAAATAAGGAGGAGTTCTGGAAATAGGGGTAAGATAGTTTTAAGAAAAATAATCGTAAATTTAGTTTATAAGCCCAAGAATTAATAAAATAAAATCAGACTTAATCAGATCTTGAAATCGGCTCCATAGCCTAAGAAAACTTTCTATTTCTCAACAAAAGAGCGGCTTTTTACCCATCAAGCAATAAGCGAGGTGCGCTTAAACACCAAAGGTAGATCTCGATGCATTCATCGAGATAACCTCAACTAAAAAATTAAAATTAGAAACTTTAACAGAAAAAACAGCTAGAAACTTATTACATGGCGATCCTACCAATATAAATTTATTACATGGCGATCCTGCCAATATAAATTTATTACAATATAATAAGTTTATTTTTATTATAAATAAATTTTATATTCTAAATTAAGTGTTACTTCTAGTATACTTATAGACTATGCCTTAGAATAATTTGTCCAATGACTGAATAAAGAAATTTAACTAAAAAAATAGTTGACGTACGTTTCTGTTTACACGTTCCAACTTTTATGGAAATGAAAATAGTGGTTAGTAATTTTTGTATTCACAGAGAATTCGCGGCAGTTTTATCAGCGGTATAGATTAAGCTACAAATTATTTATTTTAATAAATATTAAATTTAAAATTATTTTTATTTGCAGGTGCAACAATTCCTTCTATATGTTAAAAATATTTATATTGATCTTCCTAATCACGTAACAAAAATATTTGAGCCTTCGCAACCACTTCACGTTCAAGATTTAAACGATCTTAACCTTGACATTCTCCTACATGATACATATACAACGCGAACAGTTTATCTTGAAAAAACAACAGATAAAGGATCTTTTTCTCAAACGGTATGTACGGCTGCTATTTATTGTTAATATTTTCTAACTTTCTCTTTAATTAAGTTTAATTTATTGCCAAAAGGAATGCTGTCCTTACGTGTCTTGCAAGAATTGCCTATTATTGTTGTGCTTATATATCAAATATATAAAAATGCGGTTCACCAAGAAGTTGCTGAATTTGTTCCATTGATTATGACAACAATTAATTTGCAGCTTCCTCATTGTAAAGAGTAAGTAAAAACTTTTTAAAATTATGCTTTTAATTTATTTTTAAGAATTATTATTATTATTTTTATCGGAGGAGGTTCTCAAGTTCGTTGGTTTCTTTTTTGACGTAGAATACGTCATTCTCGGAGGTAAGTAGGGTGGTTGATAGTGATCAGGTGTCGGTATTTATATAACTTTTTGAGCCTTTGGTGGGCCTAAAGCAGGGATTGCCAAAGATTGATTTTTGAAGAGTGCAACAACAATTACAAAAAAAAAAAACCAAAAACAACAACAAATCGTTGGATACGTAGTACAATAAGGAATTAGTAACATAAAAAAACACAAACAAAAAATCGGCGACGAAACCATACGCAAAATTACCAACAAGAAACCTTCAGCGTAGCAAGAGTTGTACGCGGTCGCATGCGCTATATTTACCAACAACGACAAGAATAAACAACAACAAACACATGCCGTATGGTTGCGGTGCAGCTGCGCCTGTGAACGATTCGGCGAATTACAACAATCATAGAAATATTGAAGTTGTTGTAATAGAGTGAAAAGAGTGGAAAGAGTTAGGCGATGGCAATCGCTGGCCTAAAGTACTGATCGTACAATGTTGATGTTAGCACTTGTTGGTCTGCTTGATCCTCAATGCTACAAAAATTCATGTTAGAACTCTCTAACTTATATAAATTTTACACAATTACATGAAATATAAAGCCAACATTTGATGTTTTTGTTTGCTTAAACTTGCTACCTATTTATCGACAGTTTCCGGTTTTATCGACAAAACCATAAAATTTGTATGGGAGCCCCCCTAAGGAGTGGTCGGAGGAAATAGGTGTTAAAGGCAAAAATGTTCCTTTTGCAAAAGTAATGGGGGTTGGTGATACATATTAACCCTTTCCGACAAAAACACAATAAAATTTGTATGGGAGCCCCCCTAAGGAGTGGTCGGAGGGAACAGGTGTCAAAGGCAAAAATGTTCCTTTTGCAAAAATAAGGGGGGGTCGGTGATACATATTAACCCTTTCCTGCACTCTTTTAAAGGTCATATCCTCAGGTGTATGGAATAAATAAAAAAAAAAACATAAAATTTGTATGGGAGCACCTCAAAGAGTGGTCGGAGGGAATAGGTGTCAAAGGAAAAAATGCTCCTTTTGCAAAAGTAATGGGGGTCAGTGATACATATTAACCCTTTCCGGCACAAAAACCATAACATTTGTATGGGAGCCCCCCTAAGGAGTGGTCGGAGGGAAAAGGTGTCAAAGGCAAAAATGTTGCTTTTACAAAAGTAATGTGGGTCAGTCATACCCATGAACCCTTTCCGGCACTCTCTTTGAGGTCATATGCTCAGGTGTATGGAATAAACATACAAAAACCATAATATTTGTAAGGGAGCCCCCCTAAGGAGTGGTCGGAGGGAATAGGTGTCAAAGGCAAAAATGTTCCTTTTGCAAAAGTAATGGGGGTCGGTCATACATATTAATCCTCTCCGGCACTCTTTTAAAGGTCATATGCTCAGGTGTATGGAATAAATATTTTGCTAAATATTTTTTAAAAAAGATGTCATCAAATGCGAATTGACTAATTCTACGTCTTGTGTTACGACATAGTCGAAACTACTGTATCTTTTTTTTATTTGTATGTATGTAATGTATATATAATGTATATTAGGGCGAATCGAAAAATTTGGATCGTATTCTAAGTTGCATGGGGTTGTCAAGGACACCCAAAAAAAATTTTGAGGAAAAAAAGATGTCTTCCTCTCCCGCAAGGACAAAGTTGTTTTTTTGAGGAAAACAGTTAGAAAAAACAATCTCAAAATGCTTTGATTTTTATAAAAAAAACAACGTATGCCTTAAGTAGAGTTGGGCAAATGGCGGACATTACGCATAGGCTCACAATGTGCGCCAACTATGCGACACAGGTGCACAATATGTGGCAGAGCGTGCTGACTGCGTGCTTAGTGTGCTAGATGAAGGGGTTGCCATGACTCGTGTAAAAGAGAGAATACAAACTTGATATATTTTTAATTCAATATATTTATAAATATGACTTAGTAGTTTGGTTGGTTTATTGCAATTAAAATTATAAAGTTAAGGAAGGCTTCAAAAATTTCAGAATTCCAAACAAATAAGTATTGACTCAAACAAATATAATTGTAAGTAACAAATTATTTGCTAACTTGCTACAATTTTAGCAACTCTGACATAAAATTAATTCACTTCAAAACAACCCTGTTATATATCACAAATGCCAAAAAGTATTTCAGATGTATCTATTATTTTCATAAGGACTAAAGCTGATATATTTCTAAAAAATAATTTCACTTATAATGAAAGGGAGACCCAGGTTCGAACCCCAGCAGCGACAGAAAATTATTTGAATTAAAATAATTTTTCTGTACGGCCGCCACCTCTCTGCAGACAATGGCAAACCTCAGAGAGTAATCAAAATGCCATGTAAAGCTTCTTGAGAATAAGAACATTCCGTTCATCGCCGTTCGGAGTCGGCGTTAAACCTGTAGGTCCATTTCTCGGTCAATTGTGTACAAACTTAATAACACGCACAACACAATTGATCCTAAGAAGCTAGGTCAAAGTCCTTTCAAGGGCTGAAATGGCCAGTTATTTATTTTTTTTTTTATTTTTTCTTAAACTAATAATAAATTGCTAAACACGATGTTACTCACGATTTCTACCCACAGTGTCCTGTGTGAAGGATATTCGAAGCTCAAGTTATAATCAAGATAGTACAGAACTTTTGATTGTTACCAGTAGTCTTAATTTTGGTGGTATTAATATAGTGTTAACGTATTCCTCAAATTTGGCGAATTGATAATTATCATATTTTTTGCATATGGGCATTTCAACAGAAAGTCCACCGGCACCAAAAATAAAAAATTAATAAAAATAAAATTTGTGGATGATTTCATATGAAATAAATATTTACTTACTTACTTATCTGGCGCTTACAACCGTAAGTCGGTTTTGGCCTCGTATAAGAAATTGCGCCAGCCATTTCTGTTCTGCGCTTGCTGGCGCCAGTTGGAAACACCAAGCGTGGTCAGGTTATCCAAAACCTGGGGCCCTACTCCGTATTGCGATGCGTAAATCAATCCGTTGCGAAAATGAAACACGATGCGCATTCAAATAGCAAATCGCACGTGGTTATCGCCTTACGGAGTACCGATTACGCTATTTTGCGATTTTTTTTTTGCATCGCAATACAGAGTAGGACCCCTGATCCTTCCAACGAAGATGTGGGCGTCCTCTTCAGCGTTGACCACCACCGGGCACCGAATCGAATATTTTTTTCGCTGGAGCGTCGTTTTCCATTCGCTCAACATGACCTAGCCAGCGGAGCCGCTCGATTTTAATGCGCTTAACTATGTCGATGTCAGCGTACAGCTCATACAACTCGTGGTTCCATCGAATTCGGTACTCGCCATTGACGCAGATTGGACCGAAGATTTTACGAAGGATCTTTCTCTCGAAGGCTCCCAGAGTCTTTTCATCAGAACTGCTCAACGTCCAGGTTTGTGCTGCATATAATAGGGCGGACATGATTAGTGACTTATAGAGCGTGAGTTTTGTTCGTCGAGAGAGGGCTCTGCTTCTCAATTGCCTACTTAGCCCAAAGTAACACCTGTTGGCAAGAGTTATCCTTCGTTTTATCTCAATACTAACATCATTGAAAGAGTTAATGCTGGATCCCAGGTAGACGAAGTCCTTAACAACCTCGAAGGAGATGTTGTCAACAGTGACGTGGTTTCCAAGACGCTGGGACTGTTTATTTGTTGACACTAGGTATTTCGTCTTATCTGCATTCACTGCAAGACCCATTCGGGACTAAATAAATATTTATATTTTATTATTTTAAGCAATTTGCAGCTTAACCCAGTTGTCATGATAAGGAAACTAGTTGCAACTGGATTTATATCTTTTTCGCTGAAAGCAACTTTAAATAGCATGTTTTCTTTAATATTTACTACTTTAAGAGAGTAAAAAGAAATATTGCACTCAAAACTCAAAATGTGATTTATAACAACAACTAACTAAAAAAAATGCAAAGAGAGCAAAGTAAGATCAATTTACGTACATTTTTTAATTTGCTTTCTTTGATATTCTTTTGTTACGTGCGCTACTCAAAAACATAATTTTTATACCCCTACGTTTAAAAAACGTTAACGGGGTATATTAATTTTGTCACTCCGTTTGTAACGCCCATAAGGAGGCGTGGTAGGTATAGACAAGTATATATATTCTTGATCAGCATCACCACCCGAGTCGATTTAGCCATGTCCGTCTGTCCGTCTGTGATCACGATTACAGCCGTAACTTTAAAGCTATCATCACGAAATTCAATATTTAAGC
The DNA here is from genome assembly GCA_943735915.1 of Pherbina coryleti. Lineage (NCBI taxonomy): Eukaryota > Metazoa > Arthropoda > Insecta > Diptera > Sciomyzidae > Pherbina > Pherbina coryleti. The sequence goes on from OX030950.1 coordinate 103,157,940, forward strand.
TTTTATTTAAAAAATAAAGGTCAAGTTCGAAAATGAGCCAAATCGGATCATAACCACGCCTACCTCCCATACAAAGTGATTTTATCAAAGCGGTAAAATCTCTTAAAATTCCACAAAAATTAATATATGAAATTGAAACTTTGCATATGAGCTTTGATATATAATATACACTCTGAGTATGACATTCAACCAAATCAGGTGAAAACCACGCCTACCTCCCATACAAAGTGCTTTACCTAAAATGTAAAATTTCTTTAATTCCCCAAAACTTAATATATGGACTTGAAATTTTTCATATGAACTTTCATATATAACCTGTACTCTGTGTACGAAATTCAACCAAATCGAGTGAAAACCACACCCACCTCCCATGCAAAGTGACTTTATCAGAAAACAAAAGAGAATATTTTCTGTTAAAACTATGACGAAAATGTTTTTACAGATAAACATTTTTTGACTGCTTAAGACTTTGAATATACATTGGTTCGGACGTGGGGGTATTTTAACTTCGAGCTAGTCGAAGATCATTTCTTACTATTTTATCATTATTTCTGCGTTGTGAGGTTCAAGTGATTAAAAATCATAACTTAAAGCAAGTTAAGTGTATAGAAACTAAAAGCATTTTTTTTTTTTAAATCGTTTTTTTTTTTTTTAATTTCAAAGTTTGTATCGTCACGTCACCGTAGGTGCGACCACTTGTAAAATAAAAACTTTTAAATAAGTATTAAATAATGCAATGTAATTAATAAATCGAGAACACATTAATGGAGTTAGATAATGTATATTTCTACAGAGCAGATAAAAGAGTTTTCTCTTCGGTGGAGTGAAAAATGGAAGGAAGTCCGAATATCTCTGGTATCCAAAAATTTCATTGCATATTATCTGACGAAAATTTAAAAATAAAAGCTGTTCGAACCGCATTTTCTTCAAAAATAAATATTTTTTAAAATACAGTAAGCCACCGGTAATCCGGCCCCTGTATAATCCGGCACCCCTGTAATTCGACATGTCTATTAAAATTTAATATTTTTTGACAATCTTCGCTAATGTTATTGTATGGATTGATTCATATTATGATTTTTATTCATAATTTTTGATTATTTTAATATGTACATTTGTTTGTACACAATTATTTCCTAATGTAAAGTTATTATTTTTGTAAGTTCTATAGCATTAATCATGATACAATTATAAGGTAAGCTCATTTTAAAATGGCTGCTCAAATGAGAAATTTTGCAACATCAAAGCTGTAGGAGCTACAAACGCCGAACGACAAAAGCAACAACAACAATAAGAAAAACTAAAAATTACCAGCTGATTTTGACTACTAGCGCGCCCTGCTCTCCAATATGAGCCTACCTTGTAATTGAATCATGAGCATTAATGACGGTTAGTTTATAATAAAAGGTAAGCTCACTATTGTTTTGTTTAATTTACTAATTTTGACATACATAATAAAGTATGATTTGTACTTCAGAGTATAACATATAGAATCTTATCATTGGATCTATAATTTGTCGAATTACAAGATACTCTTTTGTAAAAAATTCCGGCCTATAGGGGGTCTTAGGCAGAACTATATAATCCGCCAAATTCGATAGTTCGACACTGCCCTGCAAAACGTTTGTTGGATTACTGTAATAGAAATTACATTTTAAGAGAAAAACTTCAAAATTAATGTTTTTTTATATACAATAAAATCCAAAAATCAAAATAATATGAAGAATTTATTGAGTATATCATAATAGAAAAATATGTTACGTAACGTGTGTATCGTAACATGTCATATTTTGGTTAACATAAATATAACTAAAGAAGATTTTTCAACGAAACAATTACAAATATATAGCTACATTATTCCAGATTATATTAAAAAATTCATAAAAATAAATCATGCACACTTCGCAGATTTTTTCGTTTTTATTGATGCAGACAAAACCCACTTCTATTTTTTGTTACGTAACGCGCCCTTTTTTGTTTGCTTTTTATTTTTTAAATGCCAAAATTGAAAATAATGATAAAATAATAATAATAATAAAAAAATAATTTTTCTTAGGATGTGAAATTTAAAAAAAAAAAATTCGATACGCCTAAAAAATTTGACGGTATTCGACAAATAGGCGTGTCGTTATTAGGAAAACCCTGTGTCTCGGTTAATATTGACACTAGTGTACTGAAATTAAGTACAGGGGTTGACCACAATTATTACAAATTGTGGACAAGAAAGTGGGCGTTATTCGATACAGGGGTGTGGCATTATTAGAAAAACTATCTCGGTTAATATTGACATTAGGGTACTGAAATTTAGTACAGGGGTAGGAACAATTATTACAAATTATTATCAAGAAAGTGTGCGTTATTCGACAAGAGGTATATTAAAAAACACTCTCGAATAATATTGGCAATAAAATTCGTTACAAGAATTGGTATAATTATAACAAAAGACCATCGAGAGAGTAAGCTGGATTCGACAAAGAGGCGTGTCACTATTAGAAAAAGACTGTGTTTCAGTTAATATTGACAATAGGAACTAATATTTGGTACGCTGGTAAGTAAGTAGGTGGGTAGATAGAATCATTACAAAAGTGGACGGGATTATACATAGGGTGTGTCACTTTAAGGAAATTACTGTATATCGATTAATATATATATTGCGATCACCCTTTGCGATCATATTAATTTTATATATGGGTGTCATGCTGGTAGGAATTAATTTTCGTTGAAAGAACAGTAATACACAATATGCAAGATTATGAAGGAAAAATAAAATTTATTAATCCTTTTTAAAACTTTAGATACCAGAAACATAATAATATGTTCAATTTTATGTAAAAATTATATTTTATAGTTCTTCATCGTGTGGTATCTTTCAAAGAATTCTCCAATATGAAGCCCTGGTTTTCGAGAACATTTGTCACAAAAATAATTAGTTTGGCGTCTTCCGCCTAAAATTTCTTGTTTGAACATACAGAACAATCTTTACTTTTTTCATCTTCACAGTGCCGCAATATATGTTGTTTGCCATTAAGCCTTTCCTCTTTATCTGAGGACAGACATACGACTGGAATGGTAAAAAAAGCTTTGGTGGTTGAGAGCAGACATACAGCTGGAACGGTAAAACTTTGGTGGTTGAGAGCAGACACACGGTTTTAATTGTTTTAAATTTTTAAAATTTTTTCAAATTTTTTCAAATTTGTGTTATTATCAGAAATATATTTTCCTGTTGAATATAAAAGCTTTTCAGCGATTTTTTTTTTTAGTTTGTCATATTTCAGAGTGCAACTCATAATTTTGGGACTCAGGTGTGTTAATCTAAAAAAATGCAAAACAAACTTACCCGAAAACACTGCAAATTAGGGCGTATTTATATATATATAACAAAGGGCAAATTTATTATCTGTTCTGATAGCCACTCTGCAATAAGTGCAATTCGTTGCTCCTCAAACACAAGCCAGTTGGCCGCCCAAATTATCTAATCCGTTTCAACAAAAAACTTAAACTGATGTGGATTCCCAGCCATATTGGTATCCAAGGCAACGAACTTGCTGATCTAATAGCAAAAGAAGCTAAAACCAAACCAACTTCATTTAATGCCACTGCTGAGAAAAAGGACATCTACCAACTCATTGAGCCTGATTCTTGTCACCTCACCCATGTGAGTTTTGTCACAGTCGGTATCACGTCACTTGAAAAGTGGTATCTTTGTTGTCACGTGACGTGAGGTGAGGGAACATTTGAAATGACACTTAATATATCATGAAACACATCTCAGAATCTTAAATAAATGACCGCTGTGTAAAAAAAACAATGTCACAAATAAAATTAGCTTTAATAATATACAATGAGTTCTTTTGTTTTTTGGTTATCGGATTCTGATAGGTCAGATAGTGCGGATTATGGTGAAAACCTAAGGAATAAAAGAATAAAAAAAAGATTATTCATGCAGCAATTCTTTACACACTTCAAGCCCTTGGATATAGATAAGTTTTTGATCATGAATATGAACATCTCTTCGAATTGCCTTCCTGGTAGTTATTTTTAAGCTAAAAAGAATGAGTTTCCAAACAATTTCCATCAACAAACTAGAATTTTTTAGAAAAAATTATTTGGCTGTGTTTAGTCACGCATGTGACGCAGGTCGTTGTTCAGTGACTACTAGAATATGGTTAAGAGTCGCAGTGACTTGTGTCACCTCACTCCGCCATCTAGAATAGAGGCAATTAACTCACGTCTCAAAGAAAATACGCTAAGGGATTGGAGCTCTTACCATCACGTCTACAAAACATTCAATTCTGTTAGCATCTTCCTATAATTGTAACTGCTAGCCACAAAACCCTCATAATTGTAATTGCGGGCCGAAAGCCTATGCAGCTAGTGCTCATTAATTTTAAATTATATAATAATTGTATTATTATGTAAGTTCTGATAAATAAAATAAAATAAATAGGCGTATCGAAAAATTTAGGTCGTATTCGAAGACGTCTGAAAAGTTTTGGGTTGTCAACAAAGGCATTGGGTTGTCAAGATCATCCAAAAAAATTGTTGGGAAAAAAAGGATGTCTTCCTGTCCCGCAAGGAAAAAGTGTTTTTTTGAGAAAAATAGCAAAAATAACCTTAAAATGCTTTGATTTTTATAAAAAGTATTTAGTTTAACCAGCGTACGACCACGATTTTATTTTCTATTTTCATATTTAAAAAAAAAATACTTCCTAACATGAAATTTAACAATTTCATCAAAAAAATATCAAAGTAAAAAAAATCGTGGTCACAAGCTGGTATTTATAATAACTACTTTTAGACAGGTTGTTGTTCAGAAATATTTGAAGAATCCAAATTGAGAAAAGTTTTTCGGTACCATTTCTGATGCCCGAGGTAGAAAATTTTATATTAATTTTTTTGAAAAAGTTAAAGAATTGCGTTCAAATATTCATTTCTCAAAAAAAGGAAAATGCATATGCAAAAAGATGATAATTATTAATTCGCCAAGTTTAAGGAATACGTTAACACTACAATTAATACCAACAAAATTTTGACTATTGGGTAACAATCAAAAGTTCTGTGCTATGTCGGTTATAACATTAACTTCGATTAACCTTCACACAGGACAATGTGGTTAAAAATCGTGAGTTGCATCGTGTTTACCGATTTAAGGATGATCTAATGGGTATCTAATACTAAAAACCGTAGTCATTTATTTTTTTAGTTACCTAGCATAGGATCGGCACCCATTCGAAATCCTAAATTGAGTGATTTTTATAGTGTCCTTAAGTAAGCAAACACTTTTCGTACGACATAAAGGAAAACCATTGTAATTTTATTTGCATCTTAGAAGATATGAGTCTTCTATAAATATGAAGTTATCTCATCTATGTAATTAATCATTGAATCGTAAACCATTGAAAATTTGATAAAATTTGTTGATTTTTGAGATATTGCATTAGCTCCTGTGCCGATACTATTAGATAGGGACCGCTGATTTTTTTCAGCCATGTAGTACTTGCACTCTACATTAGGAATGTATAGTTTTAAGTTTCTGGACCATCATATTCTTAAAGAATAAAAGCTTTGAAAATTAAAAATTTCAAAAAAAGGTCCTACTTCAACCTCTAAAACGGACATGTGGAGGACCTCATAAAAATCTGAAACTTTAAGGAAATAAGGAAACTTTATAGTCCCCACTTTTATCTTACGTGCTTCTTAGTTGGGTTCTGTTATTTTCACTTTTCATGAAGATACAATTTTTTTAAAATACACCTTTTTGAAATATTTAAAAATTTTACTTGAGGCTAAAATTTTTATTTTTATTAACAAAAACTAAAGTTAATACTAAACAACATCGATAAAATTGTATTTAAATCATACATGATTAATATGAAATTAAAAACTGTGATTTAGAATAATTATAGTCCATAAATAAAATTAAGTTTTAATACTAGTGAGCATAAATAAAAGTGATAAGAAACATAAATGAAGCCCCAAGCTACAGTGAAGGTCAATATAATTAGTAGACATTATATCTACAAAATCTGTATGGTTTAAAAAGTTTCATACTGAACCAAATAAAGTAACAAACAATCTTTGTCATATTTCGAATTTTTATACTGAACAAAAATGAAAACTTTTTAACTTTGACTTCAAATATTTTATGTTCATAAAGCAATTAATATATTGATGATAATAAAACAAAATAGAAGAAAATTAATATGATAAGATTTCCAATATTATAATACATATAAATAACTTTTAAAATCGGACCAAGAAATTAATGGAAAAAGTTATTTCAAATGAATCTTTACTTTGTAGTGATTTTGAAGTCGGTTTTTTTTTTGTTAAAAAGTTTTTATTTCTTCCTTTTTAGAGAATATGAAAAATTTTATGTAATAGAATTTTTGAGTAAAATTTCAAACATGAAACTTTGTTCTTAAAAAATTTGTTTTATTAATTCTTAAAAGTTTGTTATTTATTTTCCATTTCCGTCTCTATACAATTTTTATTAAAGTGCCCTTTCTCTAATCCCGCCTACTTTATTACCGTACTTTATAATGATTCTACCAAGCCCTGTGCCAAATTGAAGTTCCCAAGTATCAATATTAACCAATATGTAGTACTTTCCTTAAAAGCCACACCTTATGTACAATCCCGCCCACTTTTGTAACGATTCTACCTACCCACCTACCTGCATACCAAATATTAGAACCGTAGTGTCAATATTAACTGAGATATGATATTTTAATTTGTGGCGTCCGAGGCGTAGTTGGTTAAAGTGCGTGGCCGCTATGACAACGAACCTGGAGACCCAGGTTCGAACCCCAGCAGCGACAGAAAATTATTTGAATTAAAATAATTTTGCTGTACGGCCGCCACCTCTCTGCAGACAATGGCAAACCTCAGAGAGTAATAAAAATGTCATGTAAAGCTTCTTGAGAATAAGAACATTCCGTTCATCGCCGTTCGGAGTCGACGTTAAGCCTGTAGGTCCATTTCTCGGTCAATTGTGTACAAACTTAATAACACGCACAACACAATTGATCATAAGAAGCTTGGTCGAAGTCCTTTCAAGGGCTGAAATGGCCAGTTATTTATTTATTTTTTTTTTTTATAATATTTTTATAATATTGCTTCACCCCTTCGTTGAATAACGCCCACTTCTTTGACCGTAGTTTGTAGTAACTGTGCCTGCCCATGTACTAAATTTCAGTACCCTAGTGTCAATATTATTCGACATACAGTCGAATTCTAATAATATTGCCACACCTCATTGGTGAATAACGCCCACTTTCTTGACCGTAATTTAAATAACTATGCCTACCCATGCACTTAATTTCAGCACCCTAGTGTCAATATTATTCGATATATAGTGTGTTACTGATATTGTTGTTCTAACAAGAACAACAACAACACCAACACCAACAACAACACCAACACCAACAACAACAACAACAAAGTTAACGCGCTGCACCGCGCGTATGTCACAAAAAAGCCGGCATCGACTAGCTTGTGCTAGCTCAAACAAATTGAATGTAGTCACTTTAATATTAAATTTAATAAAAAAAAAACAAAACCAAATTTGAATATAATTTGTTTTTTATATGATGTATGAATATGTACTTTGGTTCCTATAATAATTTTTGTGTGTTCCCAATATTAAAACAGATACACGATTTTGTAGCAGCGCACTGATTTTGTTGCTATTGTTTTGCGCAACACTGTATATACAAAAAATATTTATCTGAATTTCAAAATGTATATTACGGGCGCGTTAGGTTAGCGGAAGGTATTCTTATAACGTTCACTTACCCCTTGTTGCTTTACTTTTGCCTTTCTCTGCTTACAAAAGTAACATTGATTGAATTTGTTGAGGTTATCCCTTGTTGTAACTTTCTCGTTGATGTAATTCTGAAATTAAAAACATTTATAATTTCATAATAAATGCAATGATTTAAAATTCACGTATTGGGTTGATCGAGGAAGGATCGTGTTTTTCCTGTTAAGTTGTCGGTGGTAATAATTACCGTTAACCTACTAATGGCACGATTGACTTCACTAGTATGTTCCTTGTTCCAATTTGATCTCCATTCTGTTCTTATGGAAAGAATAGAATAAGCGTATGCAGGTGAATACATGGGTGACGTGTTCCCGGGTGTTAACGCCACCGTGCACTCCATAGAATGTACAATCACTTATGCACACAATCAGAGGAAAAAAGAAACATACTATTTGACCGCCCCTTTAATTGACAAAGATTTTTTCTCTTTTTTATTAAAAAAAGGTTATCAAAAATATTTATCTTTTTTTTATTTAAAAAAGGTTATCAAAAAATATCTCCCGTTTTTATTTAAAAAAAAGGTTATCAAAAAATATTTCTCTTTTTTTATTTAAAAAAAGGTTATCAAAATATATCTCTCTTTTTTATTTAAAAAAAGGTTATCAACAAATACTGTTGGAGTCCTGTGGCAATATTTTTTCAGGTGCGGCAGTGCTATAAATTATTCTATTTTATTCGACTGGAGGGTCCGGCACTGAATGAGACCCAGGTGAGCGAGGATGCAGATCCACTGGATTTTCATATACCTGGGTATCACTTACTGCCATTGTTTTCTTTGCATAGGGGGATCGCCCTTTTTATAAGAACAGATGTAGCATATCAGTGCGAGCGGAGTCTGAGCGTTACCGATCCGGGGTTTTGTTCCATGTGGGTGAAGTTCAGGGTTCGATCGCACTTGATGCACTTTTGCTACGTGTATAGAACTCCGAATTTAGGGAGGGAGTCCACTTTTAACAATTTGGACTCTCTCTCTGATTCAATAACGCACATTTTGGGGTTGTTCCCTGACAGCGAGATCGTTGTTGCCGGCGATTTCAATGTCCACAACCCGGCTTGGTTATGCCATTCGGGGGCAACAACACCTGAGGGACAATATGTTGAGCTCTTTGCTGAATCGAGCCAACTGATTCAACTAGTGAAGAAACCAACTTTCATCCCTTGAGTTGGTCTGCAAAGCCACATAGTCCTAGACCTTTTTTTGACTTCACATCATGAGAAATATGATGTGAGTGTCCATGCACCTCTTGGTAACTCGGACCACTGTACCATATCCGCTGCTTTTCCATATTCTAACCTATGCACTTCTACGCCTAAAGCCCCGAAGAGGATCGCTTGGTTTTATGGAAGAGCAAATTGGATTGCGTTAAATAATTTTTACCGCAATTTCAATTGGAAATTATGTTTCGCTGATAGAAATGTAAATGCCGCGGCTCACATGCTACAAAAAATAATTTTATTGGGCATGAGGTCTTTCATCCCCAGTAAAATGAGAAGTATTAAACCCAAAGACAACTCCTGGTTTAATGAGACTTGCAGGATTGCAGTCAGGTCTAAAGAGGAAGCCTTTCAGAATTGGCATTCCAACAAGAATGCTGATACCAGAAGACTTCGCATTGAGGCTAGGAATCGCTGTAATGCAGCTTTAAAACGCGAAAAGTTTCTTCACGAAACTCGCATCAGAGAACAGGTTCTTCTCTGCCCCAAAGGGAGCAAAAACTTTTGGTCATTCGTTAAAAGAGTTAAAAATCAGACGTCCTCGTCGATTCCTGCTCTTTTGAAGGGTGACCAAATCTTCACTGACTCGGCTGATAAAGCGAACCTATTGGCTGGAATGTTTGCACAAAATTCCACAATTCCGGCTAGCAATCAGCCACTGCCTTCTATAGAGAATAGATCGTCTTCGATGCAGGAGATTTATTTTCGAACGAGAGCAGTTAAAATAGTCCTTGAAAACCACAATATATGTAAACAAATCCTCTGGCCCCGATGGTATACCACCAATTGTGCTTAAAATGTGTGCTTCTACACTGGCTCGACCTTTACGTAACCTTTTCAACATCTCATACAGGACAGGCGTACTTCCATCTTGTTGGAAGGTTGCGAATGTTCAGTCGGTACCTAAGAAGGGCGATGCCACGAACCCTGAGAACTACTGACCCATAGCGATATGTTCTACGCTCTCCAAAGTCATGGAGAGAGTAATAAACTTCCACCTTATGAACTATCTGGAGCGCAACGAATTGCTGAGCGACCGTCAATATGGCTTCCGAAGGGCTCGCTCTACTGGTGACCTAATGGCGTTCCTCACAGAGAAATGGAACCAATGTGTTCACTTCTTTGGCGAAAGCAGGGTTGTTGCTCTGGATATTTCTAAGGCGTTTGACCGAGTGTGGCATAAAGCGCTCGTGTCAAAACTAATTGCATATGGTGTTGGTAGTAACTTTGCTCGATGGATCTCATGTTTTCTCAAGGACAGGTCGATTCGTGTCGTGGTCGACGGTATTTCGTCCAGTGAACATGCCATCGTAGCTGGAGTGCCACAGGGTTCAGTCCTATCGCAAACTTTGTTTCTGGTTTTTATCAACGACCTTCTGTCGTTGACTCATAACCCAATTCATTCGTTTACGGATGACAGCAGCATTTGTCATTCATATTCTTTCAAAAAACGCCCGAGCTCTTTAGAGATTGAGAGAAAGAGGCAACATATGAATGACACACTGCTTAATGACTTGCAAAAAATCTCCGAGTGGGGGCTTGCTAACAGAGTCGAGTTTAATACTAGCAAGACTCAGTGCTGTCTGTTAACCCACAAACGAGTGAATTGCCCCTTAGCACCCCTTAATATGAACGGTATGGATCTCGCGGAGTCAGATGCTCTTGACGTTTTGGGCATATCAATCAGATCTGATCTTCGCTGCAACGATCATATTTTCGATGTGTCGAAAGAAGCGGCCAAGTGCTTAGGTTTTTTAAAACGGTGTAAGAAATACTTCACTCCTACTGATCCAAGCGTGATCTATACCTCATATATTAGGCCGAAAATGGAGTACAATTCGCCCATTTGGGCAGGAGCTTCAAGATCTCATTTGGAGCTTCTGGACCGAATTCAACGACGTGCGATATATCTGATAGGAGATGAAAACATTTCATCTTCTCTCAATTCTCTTGGGCATCGACGCAATGTTGGTTGCCTTAGCCTTTTGTATAGGTACTACCATGGGAAGTGTTCAAGGGAGATACATGACCTGACGCACCAGCTCGCGTGTTTCCCAGGTCCACTCGGGCAGCGCACCAAGCCCATCCCTATACTATTGCCTTGATGCGCAATAGAACCTCGCATTACCGAGATAATTCGTTCTTCGGTCGTACAATAAAATTGTGGAACAATCTCCCTGCGAGCGTGTTCCCCGGCAGTTTTGAACTATGTAAATTTAAAACTAATCTTCACCGACACTACTCCATCTTTCCACCCTCCAACTAACTATTACCCTTCTACCGAATCAACACAATGCTTTCGCATTTATAGGGGGCATCCCCTGAGCGTTGGTTTAGTCTAAAAAAAAAAAAAAAAAAAATGCTAGGACTTTAAAATAAATGGTTTTGTAAAGTCTGGGTATTGTAAAATAGGATCATTGGATAAAATGTTTTTGCAAGTCTCAAATGTTTTAGTGTATCTTTCGTTTAATTCAATTTTTCTTCCTTTTTTAAGACATTCTGTGAAGGGTTTAACAAGATGTGCAAAGTCTTTTTTAAATTTTCTATGATAACCTAGGAGTCCTAAGAAAGATTTAATTTCTTTCTGTGTTCGTGGGATGGGAAAATTTCTTATAGCTTCTATTTTATCGGGGTTTGGTTTATTTATTTATTTAGGTAAGCTTAATACAAGCAATTTATACTTAAGAACTAAAACTTATAATTAGACATTTATTTCTTAATGCTAGTAAGACTTTTGACTTTTTTTTTTTTTGTTTTTTTTTTTTTTGGATAGGGATATTACGTATAATACTTTGTGGGCTATAGTCTGCCCACAAGACATATGAAAAAATTTGTTTCAGAGGAAGGAAGTGGGGTTGGAGCTAAGAAGGATATTACGGAGCTCGGATCTACTGAGATGGAAGTCGAATTCATTGACCATGTTATTGGTTAGACGAAGCATCCTAGTTATGGGTTCACGACAACCATAGACGGTGCGATGAAAGTTGAGATGGAAGAGAGGTACAGACCTTAGGTTGCGTGGGTTAGTATTAAGGGATATCAATTGGAGCAGGGTAGGACAATTAATGGTGCCATCTAGTAGTTGATGAATGAAAAGGACATCAGCAACTACCCTGCGTTTTTTAAGAGCTTGCAAGTTAATCAACATCAAACGATCAGCATAAGGAGGTAAATTGAAGCTATCGGAACCAGGGAGGCCTCGTAACGCAAATCGAATAAATCTTCGTTGTACAGCTTCGATACGCAACGAATGAGAAGCATAGAGCGGTGACCAAACGTGGCTGGCGTATTCGAGTATGGGCCTCACAAAAGTAAAGTAGAGGGATTTTGTAACGGAGAACTCCCTGGACCAATGTTTCACAAAACCAAGAGTAGAGTTGGCTCTACGAATGATATTATCGATATGGGATCGAAAATTAAGCTCTTTATCGCAAATTATACCCAAGTCTCGCAAAGAACTTACTAAGGGAACCGGCTAACCTAATATGTAATAAATTCGTGATGGAGATTGGAGTCTCTTCCGCGAGTATGTGATAGCTTGACATTTACTGATATTAAGTTCCAGGAAGTTTTTTTGGCACCAAGAAGAAAAACTGATTAGGTCATCTTGAAGACGGCAAGAGTCAGTATTAGTATGTATGCGTCGATAGATTTTCATGTCGTCAGCATAAACAGAAAGATTAGAGTAGTTGATGGCATCATCGACATCGGTTATTGTTAAGACGAATAGCAGAGGACCAAGGTGGCTGCCTTGAGGGACACCAGAAGTTGCTGTAAAAAACTCGGATTTGGAATACCTAAAGATGACATTATATCGGCGTTCTTCGAGGTAAGATTTAATCCAAGCAATAAATGTGGGTTGAAAGCCGAAAGCTTTTAGCTTCAGAAGGATGACAGTGTGCGAGATTTTGTCGAATGCTTTGCTAAAGTCAGTCGAGACAACATCGACTTCATAACCACTTTCTAGAGAACAAAAGGTATTCGAAACGAATTCTGTAAGGTTGGTAGTAGTGGATCTTCCCTTGAGAAAGCCATGTTGGTGTGGGGAGAAGATAGACTTGCAGTGCAAAAACATAATTTCGTAGAGTATACTTTCAAATATTTTGGGTGTACATGATAGTTTAGCGATGGGTCTATAGTTTGTGATGTAATTTTTGGCCCTTTTTTGTGCAGAGGTATAATGTATGAATCCTTCCAAAACTTAGGAAAAATTGATTGAGAGATAGAGAGCTGAAAAAGAGCGAAAAGAGGATGAGCTAAAGTGTTTGAGAGTTTTTTTAAAATAATAGCAGGCAACCCATCGGGTCCAGGAGAGTAATCGTCCTTTAAATTTCGTAACTTTTCGTTCACATTGGCAAGTGTAATATTAACCGAGGTTAAAGACGTGTGGGCACAATATTTAAATAAGTGAAATATTCAGAGTCCAGTTCATCATTATGACTGGTAAATGACTGACTAAAAAAAATTGCAAAAACATTTGCAATTATTTCAGGGTCGTCCGAAGATTTGTCTGAAAATTGTTATTTGTCTGTTAAGGTTATTTCTCCATTATAATTATTTTTTTTCATTTACTCTATTGTATTTCATTGATTTGGCTGGAGGGTCCCCCTGCCGGTGGTGATTCGCCGATATGTTTGTTAAAGTTACTTCATTATTATTTTTTTATTCACTATAACAGTTACTTCACTGATCTTGATAATTTGACTGGAGGGTCCCCCTTTCGGTGGTGAATCGCAGCCATTAATTTTATTGAGTTTATAATTTATGTTTTATTATTAAGACACTTCATTACCACACACTGATTTCACATATAACCTTATACTGCCACAGGACTTCACCCGTATCCTTAGACCGGGTCCCTGCTCGGGCGCCAGTTAACGCGCTGCACCGCGCGTATGTAAAAAAAAAAAACCGGCATCGACTAGCTTGTGCTAGCCGATGCCCCACGGGCCAATTATTCAAACCCACTTTAATGTTCTTTTGTATTTCACAATTTTACAGTGCGATATGTTACTTCTCTTTTCTTCTACTGCCTCGATACTTACTTATCTGTAATTTACCTCTCTTTTCTCTGTTAAGATTAAATATTTTTTATATCTAAAACATGGTCCAATAAATCCCGAGACTAAGTAGTAAAAAAAAACTTTTTTGCAAATATTTTTCTTTATTCATCAACATAGGATTCTTCAAGAGCAATACATTTATTTCACCGCTTTTCTAACTTTTCAATACCGGTTTTGTAGAACGATTTGTGCTTCGCCTCAAAATACGGTTCAGTTTCAGCCATCACCTCTTCATTGGAGCCAAATCTCTGGCCGGCAAGCATTTTTTGAGGTCAGCAAAGAGCCAGTAGACGATGGAGGCCAAATCTGGCGAATACGGTGGATGAGGAAGCAATTCGAAGCCCAATTCGTGAATTTTCGCTATCGTTTTCATCGATTTGTGACATGGTGCATTGCCTTAGTGAAAAATAATTTTTTTTTCTTTTTCAAATGGGGCCGATTTTTCGAGATTTTATCCTTCAAACGCTCCAACAACGCTATATACCTATAATACTCGATGTTGATTGTTTTTCCCTTTTCGAGATGGTCGATGAACAAAATTCAATGCGCATCCCAAAATACAGATGCCATAACCTTTCCAGCCAACTGTTGTATTTTTGATCGCTTTGGCCTGCTTTCATCGGTTGCTCTCCACTCAGCTGACGACAATTTTGATTTCGGTGTGTAATGGTACATCCATGTTTCATACATTTTCTCGCACCGACGCAAAAATTCATGTTTATTCTTTGTAAATACTGCCATACAGTTCTCCGAATCATCGACAAGTTGTTGTTTTTGGTCCGGTGTGAGAAAACGCGGCACCCATTTGGAAAGCAGCTTTCTCATCGACAAATGTTCCTGTAATATTGTTCCCACACTGCTTTTCGATATCTTCAGAGCCTCAGCTAGCTTTTTTTTCTGTTTGTAATCCTAATCAATATTTTTTTATTAATTTTGATTATTTTGCGTAATCTCAAGTAATCGTTATTATGTTTTGATTATTTGTAATCGTATCAATTACTAACCACTTGTGGCGTCCGTGGCGTAGTTGGTTTAAGTGCGTGGCCTCTATGTCGACGAACTTGGAGACCCGGGTTCGAATCCCAGCAGCAACAGAAAATTATTTGAATTAAAATAATTTTTCTGTACGGCCTCCACCTCTCTGCAGACAATGGCAAACCTCAGAGAGTAATCAAAATGCCATGTAAAGCTTCTTGAGAATAAGAACATTCCGTTCATCGCCGTTCGGAGTCGGCGTTAAGCCTGTCCATTTCTCGGTCAATTGTGTACAAACTTAATAACACGCACAACACAATTGATCATAAGAAGCTAGGTCAAAGTCCTTTCAAGGGCTGAAATGGCCAGTTATTTATTTATTTTTTAAGGCCACAATTTTATTTTCTACTTTAATATTTTTTGGTGAAAATGTTCTAATGTTTTAAACTCTTAAAGAAATATATTATTAGGTGGCAACCCTATTGCTAAAATATCATCATTTTGAAATTCTGACATTGGCGTTGAGAGCAAGAACTGAGAGCAAAGGCTTATGTAGAGTGATTTTTCCGATTTTAAGATGACATTTCGACTTTTTTCAAAAACTATAAAATCTAGATTTGGCGTCCGTGGCGAATTAAAATAATTTTTCTGTACGGCCGCCACCTCTCTGCAGACAATGGCAAACCTCAGAGAGTAATCAAAATGCCATGTAAAGCTTCTTGTGAATAAGAATATTTCGTTCATCGCCGTTCGGAGTCGGCGTTAAACATGTAGGTCCCTTTCTCGGTCAATTGTGTACAAATTTAATAACACGCACAATACAATTGATCCTAAGAAGCTAGGTCAAAGTCCTTTCAAGGGCTGAAATGGCCAGTTATTTATTTTTATTTATTTAATCAATTACTAATTTGATGACGCCAGAAATGAGATCGCATCTGACTTAAGAGTTCTCAGCGATGAGATAGCGTTCTGCGAAAATCTTCGACATCGGGTTCAGGAATTGTTTTGAGCGGTTCACCAACTACGAAATGGCCAGGCGTCAATATGTCATAATCTTCTGAGTGCGGTGACTGAACAATAAGCGGGCGAGAATTGACACATGCCTCCACATCAGTCAGTAGCGTGTAGAACTCTTCTTAAGTTAGTAGAACTTCTCCAAGAGCTCGTTTAAGATGGTACTTAACTCGTTTTATGCCAGTCTCCCAATAACCGCCCATATGCGGGGCACCTGGTGGGTTGAAGTGCCACGTTATGCGGGAGCTTTCGAAATGTGAGTGCACGCTCTCGTCGGCCATGCAGCGTTGAAACATAGTGAGAAGCTTTTTGTCAGCACCTGTAAAGTTGGTGGTATTGTCGGAGTATAAGTATATGTTGACAAAAACCTCTACGATTTTTTAGGTGTTTGAAGGCTGCGATGAAATCACATGTAGACAGGCTGCCGGCTAGTTCTAAGTGCATAGCACCCGTGCTCATGCAAACGAAGGAGCAGATGTAGCCCTTTGTGCTCTTGCAACCCCTGCCATGTGAGAACTTAAGAGCATAAGGACCACCAAAATCAACCGCAGTATGCAAGAAACATCGTACTGAAGTAAGACGATTGCGGGGCAAGTCAGTTGTTGCCTGCTGAATTGGATGGCTATTTATCCGAGCGCATTTGGCGCAACTGCGATATATTTGCCGTACAAGACTGGTCGCGCCAGGCACCCAGAATCGTCTATGTAGTACCGTTTGCATTATTTGAGGGCCGCCATGCAATGTGTAAGCATGAATGTCAGCGATAATTGCTTTCGCTAGTGCTGATGTTTTGGGTAAGATAAGTTGATGCTTCTGGTCAAAGGGTAGCCCTGCAGCCTTGATCCTGCCACGAACACGGAGCAGTTCATTATCGTCAAGAAACGGGCGATGGCGGAAAATACTGCTTCGCATCGAGATAGGCTTTTCGGACCTGCAATTAGGAATTAATTTTGGAAAAGCGTAATTTTGTAATTTTGTGTAGCGTAAGCGTAAAAAAAACTTTACCAAAACAATTTCTGCTTCGTTCAGCTCTGAAATTGTTACTACTACGTCATGTTCATCTCCCTTTTAGCCTTCAGATTTCCGATGAATCGCCGTAGGTATGCTGTCACTCTCTGAAGTTAGCGGTATGATGAATATTTGCTCAATAGTGACCAATAATCTTCAGCCTGGGTGACATTAGCTAATACTTTCACATTTCGCAGCTCAAGCATTTTTGAGTGCTGCTCTTCAGAAGCACGATGCCAAAAAGCTTCGCCGCCTTGCAACCAGGCAGGACCATGCCACCAAAGCTGATGTTCTAGAAGTTGAGTGGCACTAACGCCTCGAGAAGCACAATCAGCAGAATTGTGTTCTGAGCTTACATGGCCCCAGCAATGAGGAGGCAATACTTCCTGCACATCAGCCACGCGGTTCGCGACAAATGTCGACCATGGACTTGGATGGCCTTGCAACCACGCGACTGTAACGGTGGAGTCGGTTGAGGCCTAAAATTTGTATTTATAAGGCAGGCTGGCTTTAACTTGTCTAACGAGTTTCGCTGTCATATATTTAAGTGGAGCGACCTTGGTTCTTGCAGTGAATAGAATTGTGGTGATGGTACCATTTATGATAGTACACGAGTACAACACAGCGGCGTATGTGCGTTCTGACGCATCAGTGAAGAGATGAAATTCTGTTGAAGTAGCTGATTGTCCAGTGCCGACCCAGCGATTTAATTTAAGCGACGACAACTGTGGCAAATCATTGCGATGATTAAGCCATTCTTGGCTGTATTTTCTGGCATGACACACAGTGTAGCGAGTGCGGAGAAAAATAGTTTACGGAAAAAAGTCATAAATTTATAAGTCTAAATATGCAGAATAATAGTTTAGAGTATTAATATTCTTCGTGAAAGAGGACTTTGCGATATCTTTTCAATTACGGACATGCCACTGTTTAAAAATTGACTTGAAAAGATGATGAAATTCTTCTTAAGGAGTAAATTTTAGTATAAAAAATATGAAAAAAAAATTCATTTATATATATTTTATGTGTTTTAGTAAAAAAGTTTTAATTAAAAGCAAACGTAAAAAAATTTTTGTATAACTTAGGACAGGTTCTAGAAATCGAAAAAACCAAAACTTTGAAAAGCAATAACAAAAAAAAAAACAAAAATGCTTTTTTTTTGTTTTAGTATGTCGAATATCAACACTTTCTCAACATATTCTCAAAATTTGGTTTGCCGAAACTCAATAATAAGGACTTTATGCTTACTTTTCTGCAGCATGTTTTGGCGAAAATGAGCAATTTTGTATGAAAAAATAACAATTTTTTCACAAATTTCAAAACACAATAAAATAAAAAAGCATTTTTGTTTTTTTTTTTAATTTTAGTATGTGTAATATCAATATTTTCTCAATATGTATCCAAAAATTGTTTTGCCGAAATTCAATAATAAAGACTATGCCCACTTTTTTGGAGCATGTTTTGGCGAAAATGGGCAATTTTATATGAAAAAATTACAATTTTTTCACAAAGTTCAAAATGCAATAAAATAAAAAAAGCATATTTGTTTTTTTTTGTTAAACTTTAGTATGCGTAATATCAACACTTTTAAAATATGTTCCCAAAACTTGGTTTGCCAAACTTTACGCCCACTGTAAATTCTTACTAGTTTTTAAGAATTTCTAATTCGATTTGAATTAGAATAAATGTTAATTATTTTGTTCAATGTCTTTTGTTTTAATGTTTGTTAAACTGTTAAATTGTGTTTATTAACTTGTTTTTACTTGAGACTGTGTTGAGTGTGTTTTTGTAAACTTGGCAACGCGTGGAACTCGAACGATTGAAAATTAAACTTGTCGGTTTTGTGGTTAAATTCAAAGTACTTTCAAATTTATTTCTTAACAAGTTCTTAAGCCTAACATATGTACACAAGTATATAGACAAAGAAGAGAAGAAAGTTAATGAAAACAGTGTTGACGAAGCGCAAATATAGAGTAGTGAAGCTTAATACTAATTTAATAACTTCAATTTAAATTCATTAACTTAGAATATCTTAAACAGTAGTATAGTTATAAATTATGGTTATAAGTATTTTATTTATTCATTATTCATTTATTTCATTCATTTATTTCATTCATTTATTTCATTCATTTATTTCATTCATTTATTTCATTCATTTAAAATGACAAAACAGCGGCCACGTTGAAAGGCCGTAATGGCTTCAATCATTGTTCGCTTCTACGGGAAGCACTGCCAACTTGTGAATTGGCCTACTAAAAACGCCTTTGCTGGTCCTTATGTCGGCAACACGCACCTTGTTGTCTTGCCCTGCAATTACGACCTCTACTCGACCGACTACCCATTGTTGCGGTGGGATGTGATCCTCGTGCACCGCGACCAGCTGGCCGACTGCGAGATTGGGCTGTTCGACCAGGCACTTGCTCCAGGACTGTAGGCTGAGTATGTTCTCTCGTGACCAGGACTGCCAGAATCTCCGTCTGAGCTCGCATAAGAGTCGCCATCTCTGCAAATATGCCATCTTGCTGTCGGGCGAGCACGGATCCGGGCGGCAGCGTGCGCAGAGAACCCCCGATTAGTAGATACGCTGGGGTCAGGGCTTCGACGTCGTTGGGATCTTGGCTCAGCGGTGAGATTGGGCTAGAGTTCAGTACCGCCTCGACCTCGACGAGCACTGTTTGTAGTTCTTTGGTCGTTAACAACGCGCTGCCTATTGTTCGCAACAGCATGTGCTTCGCAGACTTCACAGCTGCTTCCCATAGACCTCCGAAGTGCGGTGCTCGAGGCGGTATGAAGACAAATTCTGTCCCCCTTCTGCGGCGTACGACACTAGCGCGTCCTTCTGCTCTTCGAACGCCTCCTGCAGTTCTCGAAGTTTCCGATCTGCTCCCACGAAGTTCGTCACGTTGTCGCAGTAAATCCTCTGAGGGAGCCCACGGCGTCCGATGAACCTTTTAAGAGAAAGTAAAAAGCAGTTAGAAGTCAAATCTGTAACTAATTCTAAATGGACGGCTTTTGACGTGAAACACACAAACACTGCGATATACATCTTTACTGGTGGTCGATCGCGAATTTTAAGTGTGGTATATACGGGACCACAGAAGTCTACACCGCTTACTAAGAATGGACGTAGTGCTGTAACTCGATCGGACGGTAGATTTCCCATTATCTGAGTTCGCAGCTTTGGCTTATATCGAAAGCAATGTATGCAGGTTCTCACGGTTCTACTGCATGCTTCTTGGGCATTTATTAACCAGATTTTCTGTCGTAATAATGATACTAATGCCTTTGGACCCGCATGACAGTTAGTTACATGTAAATACCGTAGATATACTTCAACAAAGTGCGATTTTTTAGGTATTAGAAGTGGAAACTTGGAGTCGTAAGAAATTGGTGCATTAAGAAGACGACCGCCAACACGAAGTAAATGCACGGATTGATTTTCGCATTTCAATTCGTGAATGAATGGAGTTAGCTTTTGAAAACTGGGCGGTAACACTTGTGACTTCTTCAATTTATCAAATACGTCTGAAAATTCGTGTCTCTGAATAAATTCGATAATTTTCAGGAAAGCCCAATCTAACTCTTTTGCAGTTGGAATAAGTGAGCGATTTTCCTCGAGTTTCATTGATCTTTTACAGAAACGGAGAATATAAGCAAAAATTCTCATTATCTTGTTTAAGAAGACTGATAAGCAATTAACTCCACGATTCTGTCTTCATTTTCTTCAACTGCAAGTAGCACCGTTTTAATTTTTTTCTTTTCGAGAGTTTCTTGGTCTGGTGACAAGTTGAAATGACGATTCGTTGGCCACGAACAAGCGTCTTGAGTCAGATATAATGAACCTGTAAACCAGATAGAATTATTTAATTCGTCCACGTTACATCCTCTGTAGACTATGTCTGCAGGATTTTGCTTTGACGGTACATGTCGCCAAGAAGCTTCGTTTGACCACTCCTGTATTTCTGACACTCTATTTGCTACGAATGTCGTTAAGGTCGATGGATGAGTTTTGATCCAATGTAATGTTATTTCTGAATCCGTCCAAAAATATACTCTCTCGATTCCACAGTTTAGTAAGGGCTGAACTCGAGTCCAAAGTTTTTCCAGCAGATGCGCTGCACATAGCCAAAGTCTTGGCAATGACTTTGTTTTGAGCGGAACGACTTTGGATTTAGCAGTTAAAAGTTTTGAGTTAATACCAGTGGAATCATGGCTTCGAATGTAGATGCAACAGCCATACGCTCTGATGGAGGCATCGGCAAAGCCATGAATTTGACAACTTGTGGCTGGATGTGTGTTCACATAACGTGGAATAGCTATGGAATCCAATTGAGTCAAATTTGTTTTGAAATTTTGCCAACTGGTATCGAGGCGCATAGGGATTGATTCATCCCAATCCAGTTTTTGAAGCCAAAGACCTTGCATTAAGATTTTTGCTTTGGTGACAATTGGGCATAAAAGTCCGAGAGGATCGAAAAGCCGAGCTAAAACTGACAGTATGTTTCTCTTTGTGGCTCGCAAATCGTGGAAATTTTCTTCCAATGGAACTTAAATGTGTCATTCTTCGGAATCCAATGTATCCCTAGCGCCTTTGTAGAATCGGTATCATTGAATTGCAACGATTTTTCTGAGAACTCAGTGTTCGTATATGACGAATGGTTTGAAAACCATTTTGCCAATTTGAATCCTGCTGAGTCGAGAATATGTATGACTTGCCTTCGAACAATTTCGAGATCGTTAAGATTGTCAGCACCAGTAAGTAAGTCATCAATATAGAAATCGTTGCAGATAGCCTTTGAGCCAAATGGATGAGTTTCTTTGAAATGATCACTTAAGTAGACTAAGCAGCGTATAGCAGAAAACGGTGCAGATGATGTACCATACGTCACGGTATTCAGCTGATAGGTTTGCAGCTCATCTGACGAATTTTCTCTCAAGAGAATAAGTTGAAAATTTCGGTCTGCCTCGTCAATTTGGACTTGACGGTACATTTTGGTAATGTCCGCAGTAATTGCATATTTGTGCATTCGAAAACGTACCAAAGTTGAATACAGTTCTTCTTGGACAGTCGGACCTACCATTAAAATGTCATTTAAATACAGTTGGGATGATGTTCGACAAGACGCGTCAAACACTACTCGCAGTTTCGTAGACGTACTATGTGGTCGTAAGACGCATTGATGCGGTATAACATAGTGTGGACTACTAGCAAATGCATTATCGGTTAGGGTCATGTGACCTAAGTCAAGGTACTCTTTCATGAAATCCATATACAGATCTCGCAGCTCTGAATCTTTCGACAGCTTTCGTTCTAATGACAAGAAACGTCATTTCGCTGTATCGAACGACTCACCAAGTGAGCTGGGATCAGACTTGAAAGGCAGTGATACTTTAAAACGACCAGACGGTGTACGCGGCACAGTCTCGAGGAATTTAGTTTCACATAGCCTTTGCTCAGTTGTATGCTTAACAATTGTCGACTCCTTGGGAATTTTTTCTAACTTCCAGAATCTTTGGACTAAAGAGTCAAGAGAGCAGCTGTCTTCCTCTTGTATGCTACTTAAATTTCAGACTTGAGGCTTACATCTTTCTTGATTTTTATATCTTCCTGACACTATCCAACCAAGCAAGGTTTTTTGAAGTGTTGGAAGATCTGGACTTTGCTTTATTTGTCCGACTGACAGTAACTCAAAGAAAGTTTCAGCACCCAGCAGGAGATCTATTTTTTGAGGCTTGAAAAAGTATGGATCCGCAAGTTCAATATTTGAAGGAATATTCCAGTTGTTTGTAGAAACATTATGATCTGGCTGGTAGGTAGAAATCGATCGCATTACCCAAAAATCAGTGGAAAACTCATGAGAGTTTACGCGTGATCTCACAGTAGCACTAAGTTTTTGCTTTCAATTCCTATCAAATTCCAATTCCTATCAAATTTAAATTCCGTTCTTCCTTTCGTAATTGCAACCTTTGCGCAAGTTCCTCGGTAATAAAATTAATTTGAGAACCGGAATCAAGCAACGTTCTGGCCAATTGGTACTCGCCAGTTTTGCTTTTTATACTAACCACTGCTGTGGCTAGGATAACCTGATCGTCGCAGGCCGAGCTATGATTTACAAATGCTCGAGAAATAGATGGTTGATCAGAATTAGAACTTGGAGTTGGGTGGCTGGTAGTATACTGATGCAATAATGAGTTATGTGACCTATTGCACACTCGACAACGCATTGCTTTGCATCTGGATACTGGGTGTCCCTTTTTTAGGTAATTTATGCATGCTGGAACAGATTTGATGAAATCAAATCGTTGCGACAGAGGAAGCGCAGAAAACGGAGGACAAGAACTTATGGCGTGATCTTTCGACTTGCAAAACAAGCACTTTCCATCATGCTCAGTAGTTGACTTATTGCAAGCAAACGAAGATTTAAAATTCTTTTTTGAGCTATTGTCCTGCTTTGGTTTGCCAACTCTAGATTTGGATGTGGAAGCCTCATCAGCAGAAATATGCTGGTATTGCTTATTGAGAGCATTTTCACAATCACTCCATAAGGGAAGCTTATCATAATCAAGCTGTTCTTCCCATTTAGACTTCGTGATTGGATCGACCTTCGACATTACTAAATGGATAAGAATAGCATTTGTGATATTCTTATCGTCTCCTATTGACAATAGGGAGTCGTAAATCGCCGATACAGTGTCAATAATGGTACGTAAGCCAGAAGCAGATGGCTTGTTGATCTCTGGAAGATCAAAGAGCTTCGAAATGCTGTCGAAAAATATGAGACAATTGTTGTCATAAACTTTTTTCAGACTAGCTAGAGCCTTCAGATAATTTCTCTCCGTAACTTGAAAGGCCTTTACTGTACCCAGAGCTTCATCAGATAAGCATGAGAGCAGATGATCGAATTTATCAATGTCTGTCAATGTGTGATCATTATCCACAAGATTTTCGAAAAGGCTTATGAAATTCTTGTAATCCGAATATTTTCCACTGAATTTGGGAAGACGCATGAAGTCTAGATTTATGTTGACCACATCCAAACGAGGTTTCTGGAACACTAGACTTCCTATGTTTGCTTAGTATTTGCAAAAATAAGGATTTTGTGGAAACACATACGTCTTCAAGACTTGAGCGAAAGTCATCGGTGGCATCGATTGACTCTATCCGTCTTTGATAAGTCATCGCTTGCTCAATGTATGAATTAAGAATGTCCAAGCGACATTCCAATTCGAGAGGGTTGAAAGAAATAGTTTTCTCTTGTAAGGCCTGTTTCATTCTAAGAATATTTGCCATTACAGTGTCTCTCTGCTTAATTAACTGTTCCGACCCATCTTTGTGTGGAGAATTTTGACGCTTTGGAGCCATCTTTGCGAATTTATCGAAAAATTATATCACCACAAACGCAATTTGCAATAAATTTGCGACCAAAATGAAATTATTTGTTGTTTATAAAGATTCAAAACTCAATGCTTAGAATTTATTTAATCTTTGGTAAAATAGTCAAGTTCACCGAGAATAATTCGCACTAAAACTTTTAATAAAAGAATACAAGCCTCACACAGTAATTATTGTAATTAAACTTACAATGGGTAATGCCGGAAACAAAAGTCAAAAAAATGCACAAAATTTTTTGATTTTGAAATTGAGTAAAATTTTTCACAGTGTATATCTTTAAATTGGTAGGATTAATTGTTAAATATATGCTTAAATTGCAATATATTATGCCGAAAGAAAGAAAAACAAAAAAAAACTTGAGTAAAAATAAATTTTTTTTTGTTGCTAATTTGCGATTCATTTAATATACGCCTGAAATGGTAATATATTATTACGACGAAAACAAAACTTTAAAAATTCCACGAACGCTTTTTGTCTATTGAGCGAGGTGGCAACTCTATTCGCTTTGAGTGAAAAGTATACAATTCCAAAGAAGAGAGTCAATGTACATGTATGTATTTTGTCCTAGTTTGTCCTAGTTTGTCTTAGTGCCTGCGTTCGCAAACATTTTTTTTTCCACAAGGAAATTGGTGTGGTAAATACGTCTCAATTCGTCGGATTACCAACTTGCTAAGCCAAGACTTTATTGGCTTCAAGAACAGAACGATATAAAGGGTTTTTTTTTTAAGGGTTTGTTTTTCGAATAGAGATAAAACTGGCATTTTGTGGTCAAATCTGGCAACTCTAATGTCATTTATGTTCAGTTTGGTTTGCCATTTCATCATGAACAGGTTGACAAAAGAACAATGCTTGCAAATGGGCCGAAAATGAGATTGATCTCGATGCTGATTTTCATCGCAAAATTTTGTTCAATGATGAGGCTCATTTTTGGTTGAATGGCTACGTCAACAAGCAAAATTGCCGCATTTGGAGTGAAGAGAATCCACATGAGATCCTTGAGACGCCATTGCATCCACAAAAACTGACTGTTTGGTGTGTTCTATGGGCTGGTGGAGTCATTGGGCCATACTTCTTCCGAAATAATGCTGGAGAGTCAGTTACCGTTAATGGAGACCGGTATAGAGCCATGATAACCGACTAATTTGTTCCCGAATTGGATGGCATGAATGTGGATGAGTTATGGTTCCAACAAGACGGCGCTACATGCCACACAGCGCACGTCACAATCGATTTATTGAAGGAAACATTCGATGAGCGCATAATTTCGCGGAATGGACCTGTCAATTGGCCACCAAGATCGTGTGATTTGACACCATTGGATTATTTTCTTTGGCGATATGTGAAGTCGCTCGTCTACGCCAACAAACCAGAAACGTTAGGGGACTTGGAGGCCAACATTCGTGGCGTTATTGCCGACATACGGCCCCATATGCTCGAAAAAGTGGTTGAAAATTGGACCTGTAGATTTGGCTTTATTCGAGCCAGCCGCGGCGGCCACATGCCCGAAATCATATTTAAACATTAATGGTATAAAATTATCCTTCCAATAAAGCCAAATTGATGGACATTAAAACGATTTTCTTGTGTTTTATTTCAATTCGAAAAACAAACCCCTAAAAAAAACACCCTATATTTATTTTATACATATTTTCACTCTCGATACCACCGCCTTGAACCCTCTTGAATATATATTATTAATGTATTTTTTGCTTTATAATACCTTTACTCATGTTATCTATAAGTCTGTATACTTTGAAACGTTCATGTTTTAATTTACATTACTTTACAACTGAACTTATTTTACTTTGGTTTTGTATCTTCATTTAAAACGAACTTGAACTCTATATATTAGTATTATTATTAGTATTATTAGTATTAGTATAATTGGATTATGAATTGTAATTTTAAAATGCTGTAAAGCCTAAAAGGCTTAGCAAACAAATAAATAAATAAAATAAATAAATAAATAAATAAATGTATAGACGCAGTGTGTATACAATTTAAACGAAAAAATTGCACTCACTTCTTTGGTTTACAATTGAAATGATTTTGTTTTTGTTAATCTCTTTTCACTTAACGCGTATTCAATTCGATGTTGCACTAAAATGCGAATTCTCAATTTTTTATTAAAATTAGCTTCAATTGCCCACGGAAACTTTTTTTTTCAAATGGAACCGATGGCAAACATTATGGAGAATGTTGGAAATGACTTTGAATTCAATATATTATGCGCGTTTGGTATTCTATAAAAATCTGCGCTACGCACTTTGTTGTTTCACTTCTTAATATAATATTGGTACATATGTATGTGTGTATTAATGTCAAAGAAGAAATGCAATTAATTGTGCAACAACGAATTTTAAATTAGAAATTTAATTAAAAATTCGTTTATATTTTATTTTAAATTCTCGGTACTTAAATTTACCGGTATAATTAAAGCGAATTCGCCTTGCTAATTTCGAGCAGTTAAACTTTTTGCACTTTTTTAAATTAATTGCATTTACATATATACCTTGGGTTTTACTTCCTTTTTGCATTGGCAGCAACTGCAGACCATTGGGGCAGCAACGATGAACAAGCAACAGCGTTGGCGGCAGCAGAACAAACCCAGGCGAGCGGCAAACAACGGCAGCAACAGTAGCAGAGCAGCAGAACAGCAGCACAGTATATGAGGAACGGTTAGAGTTCGATGGCCGTCACTTTATATAACCCACGATCTTTGTATATAACCGATTCGTTGCCTTTGCAATATTTATTTTTTCTTTTTTTGTCAACTTATTAAATTTTTGAAATTTATCAAAATGATTAAGACATGCGAGGTAGAGTTCACTGAAAACACAATTTTTTCACTTTTAACCCATCAGTCCCTGCTCGGGCGCCATGTAAATTCTTACTAGTTTTTAAGAATTTCTAATTCGATTTGAATTAGAATAAATGTTCATTATTTTGTTCAATGTCTTTTGTTTTAATGTTTGTTAAACTGTTAAATTGTGTTTATTTACTTGTTTTAACTTGAGATTGTTTTTACTTGAGACTGTGTTGAGTGTGTTTTTGTAAACTTGGCAACGCGTGGAACTCGAACGATTGAAAATTAAACTTGTCGGTTTCGTGGTTAAATTCAAAGTACTTTCAAATTTATTTCTTAACAAGTTCTTAAGCCTAACATATGTACACAAGTATATAGACGAAGAAGAGAAGAAAGTTAACGAAAACAGTGTTGACGAAGCGCATATATAGAGTAGTGAAGCTTAATAGTAATTTAATAACTTCAATTTAAATTCATAAACTTAGAATAGCTTAAACAGTAATATAGTTATAAATTATGGTTATAAATATTTCATTTATTCATTATTCATTTATTTCATTAATTTAAAATGACAAAACACCCACTTTTCTGAAGCATGGTTTGTCGAAAATAAGCAATTTTATATGAACATATCAAAAAATTTTCTCAAACTTAAAAAAAAAAATTAATTTGTTTAATAAAACTTTAAAATAAAACACTTTATCAACAAAAAAGCCAATAAAAGAGGGGTAATGGCAAATTATCTGAATCTTGTTTTCGCTAAAATGCCCTTCACGTTTATGTATACTGGAAAATAAGTTATATGGGAGGTGGGCGTGCTAAGCGGTCGATTTGGTTAATTTTAACACCAGCTATTTATAGTTACAAAATAACTATGTGTAGTAAATTTAAATGATCTGGGGTAATTTTTTGTGTAAATATACCTGATTACCGATTTGAGTTATAAGGGAGGTGGTCATATTAGTGAACCGATTTAGTTCATTTTCACACCAGCTGTTTATAACTCTAAACGAACTATGTGTAATAAATTTTATTGATCTTGGATAATAGTTTGGGGAACTATTTTATATTAACGATTTCGGTTATATGGGAGGTAGGCGTGCCATTCATTCAAGTTGGACGAAATTTTACGAAAACAATTCTTTCATCGTAAAACTCATTTTTACAAAATTTCATGATTCTAGGATAACTCCTTCTATTTTTGTCCACTCGCTATATGGGCTCGTCACACTGTGCGACATCGTCCCAGTCGACATTCTCGAGCCAAAGCTGTTGCATCCAAGGAAACTAGGCCCAGCGGGTCAAATAACGTGCTCGTGTCAGAAAGAAACAATTTCTTAGTAAGAGTGTTTGGTGGCGGTTTTAAGCTAACTGCGATTGTCAAAAAGTCATAATCAGTGTTCCAAATTATACCCAAAGTACGAACTTCGTTATCTTCGTCAAGAATATGTGATGTTTCCATTGAAAGCATGCTGAATGTTGCCAATGAGCTGTTTGCAGTTACTTGCCCATTTTCGCAATTCAAATCCGCCACAAGTGAGCAATCTGGAGACATCCATTTGTAGAGCTTTGAGATCTTTTATTGACGATGCGCCAGTGAGTAAGTCATCCATGTAAAAGTCTTGCGTGACAACTCGAGTGGCTATGTCAGACACATCTTTGGCTATTTGCTGCATACATTTTACAGCTAAGTGAGAGGCAGAAGCGACGCCGTGAGTCACGCGTAGCATGCGATAGTCATCTATGGGCTCCTTGTTGAAAAAGCGCCAACCAATGCGCTGGTAATTGATGTCTTCGGGAGCAACACATACCTGCCGATACATTTTTTCGACGTCTGCTGTCATTGCGAAGCTGTGTGTTCGAAAACGTAGAAGTATCGAGAATGTCTTCTTGCAACTGTGGACCGACCATTAAATTGTCGTCGAACGAATATCCGTTAGATGTTTTCATCGATGCCTTGAATACGACTCGCAACTTGGTAGTCGTACTTGTTTCTTTCACCTCAGCTTGATGTGGCATATAATAGAAATTATTTTCTGTTTCAGAAGGAGATCTGACCTTTTCCATATGCCCCATTTGCAAAAGTTCTTGCATGAACTCGTTGTAGCGTTTCCGCAAGTCCTTGTTAGTAGGCAATCTTTTCTCTAGGCGTAACAAATTGCTAACATTGACACTTCTAGAGTCACCAAGTGTTTTGCAGCTTTTAAATGGCAGCCGCACGATAAAACGACCATCAGAAGCACGTTGATGTGTGTTTTCGAAGTTTTCTTCTGTTAGATGCTTTTTTACGGGTGGGTCTTCTAAAGCCCAAAACAAACTTACCGCTCTCGTGAGATCTACGTTGCAGTGCAGACTGGATATGGTATTGCGTCGACCTTGCGGCGCAGCAACGTTGCCTAAAAGCACCCAGCCTAGTGTTGTGTTGAGAGCCATAGGACAACCTGGAGGTCCCATGTGCAGGCCGGACAAAAGAAATTTGTACATTTCGTCCATTCCGATCAATATGTCCATTGCGTCAGGTGTTGCGTAACATGGGTCAGCTAGCGTTAGGTCTTGAACGTATGACCAAGGTGACGTATGCACTTTGACAGAAGGCATCTCACTTGTTATGTTTGCCAAAATGAGCGTTTTGATTTGAAAGCGAGTACTTAGCGAGCGGGGCGACAACACAAGAGTGACTTTGCCTCCTTGCGATGTCCCGATACCGTTAAACAATACATGCGATTGCTCGCGTGGTAAACGAAGCCGTTGTGGATAAGCTTCCGTAATGAAAGAAGCATGCGAGTAGGGTATGCAAAATCGGTTCGAATTATTCGGCGTTTCGGTTTTTTTTTTATTATTCGAACCGGTTTTTTTGAAAATCGCTATTTTCGAATAATTCGAAAACCGGTTTTTTTTGCTCGAATTATTCGACTGCTCGAATAGTTTAGAAATATATTAATCTCCAATTCAAAGTTGTAAAATTCTTCAAACCCCTTTTTTATTGCATTTGAGCAACCCTGTTTTTTTCTTCTTACGTTTTTATATTTCACTAGCGTTTCTATCATTTCTTATCTCTGGCTTCTATTTCATTTTTCTTTATTTGAGGTCGTTTAAACATATGCTTTGGTCATTTCTTTTTGCTTTCTTTTGTTAAAACAGCATTTACAAGCGGCTTAACTTAATGCAAGTTTAACATGATTTTTATTTAACAATGCATTTGATTTTACAAAATATATTGAATTATCAACAGCTAGACATGAACTCCGAAGTCTGGAAGTATTTTAAAAAAGAAAGGAAATTCAACAAGGCTTCTTGCACGAAATGCCAAAAAAAAAATTAAAAGCATTAATTAGAAATATAGATAATCATCGAAAGATATAAAACATGTGTTAAAAAGACTGAAAGAAAAACTCGAAACATAATTCTACCCAGTGAATCAAAACTACCGTTTTCGAATTCATTTATGAACCATTTCGGGCAGAAACGTTAAATTTCGGCACTCATAAATGAACCTTTTTTGTATCATTTGTCGGATTAAAATGTCTCTAAAAAAATTAACCTTTTTTTTTTTGCGAAAGGAGTTGTGGCGGTACCTTTCGTTCCGTCACCCCTCTTTCGTTCACGGCTCACTCAGCGACTCCACAATATTATTTTTATCTATGTCGACGACACTTTGTCGTAATTTAATATTGCTCTAAATATTAGCGCGATTCGAGTTGGCATAGTTTGGCTCAGCACACATGTGATGACCCAAGCAAATTCCTTTATGCTTAATCTGTTTTGTTCTGGCAGGCTACTTAGCCGTTGGCGATTAATTTAATGTGAACATTATACATTACCGTCGCCGTTATCGCTAGCGCGGTCATTTGAGCCGGCCACATAAACGTTCGCGCAAACAACAGTTTGTGTGACTCAAAAGTCGACGCTCAAAACGGACCGTCCGCCTGTCTTGACGACGGTCTGTCAGGCGTGATTGCGTCATAGCGATCGTTATTGCGGCCTAACGAGAAAACCGCTGCATCGGTAGTGGTAGCGAAGAACTCATGTTGTTGTACAACAACAAGCGTTTAACTTAAGTAATGCAAGCGTACGTACGCCTGTGTGTTGGAGTAGCTAACCAACCTACAGGCTAGTGCGCTGCCAGTACGATGACTGGCTGATCGTTATATACCTACCCGCGCCGTCTTACGCCCGTCTTATTGCTAGCGCTGGCAATAAGACAATCTAATAAATAGCCGCAACGCGAAGAGCAATGTTATGTTAATATGTTGGACGCGACTAAATTCGTTATTATTTTCCTAAGTATGTGCGCTGCAACCGTCGCGTACTGCGCGCTGCAGTACTTATTCAACGCGCTCTGGTGGCATGGGCTCTGGTCCATGTTGCCATGATAAAGGGAGTCGCTGGTGAACCGCGAAAAGAAAAAGAACGTCGCAGCTCGTGTAAAAACTTTGTAATTTTTTGTATAATTAATCAATAAACTAGACTTAGAACTTTGAACTGTTACTATAACCACATTGGTGACCCCGGAATACGCGAGTGAAAGTGCGTGTGTGTAATTATTTTTATAAAGAGAAGAAAAATAATAAAATAGAACTCAGTTAATAATGGAAGAAAAAAATAGTGTAGAAATCGAGTGCGGAAATAACGGCTCCGAACAGCCAGAAAATGTCGCATCTGCGGTGCCATCGGCAAGTGAACACGTTGCAGCATCAACACAGGCGGAACAGGGCAACGAGCTCAACCGCCTGCACCATTTTCAAGCGCAAGCGTTTTGGACGGACGCACCAGAGCTGTGGTTCCTACAGCTTGAGGCATTGTTCGCGAGACAGGGTATAAAATCCGACACTCAGAGGTTCTACACGGTCGTGGGCGCTCTGCCAAAACAAGTCCTCCGACAAGTGAGCGACGTTGTGCGATCACCGCCAGCAGCAAACAAGTATGACGCTATGAGGATCAGGCTCTTAGAAATATTCGGGGATAGTCCACACGAACGACTACGACGGCTCATGGAAGACATGGAGCTAGGCGACCGTCGCCCATCGCAGCTTTTAAACGAGATGCGTGACATGGGTGGAGCGCAGGTTAACGAGACCATGCTGCAAAATTTATGGTTATCAAGGCTTCCAACAGATGTGCAAGCGATCCTGCAGGTGGTTGATTTAAATGTTGCCCAGCAGGCAATACAAGCCGACAAAATAATGGAGTCGGGCAAATACAGACAGCGTCAGGTGGCAGTAGCCACCACGGAACCACATCGTAGTCAGCAGAGGGACACCTATGAAATGCGTCTCAACCGATTGGAGGACGTATTATACGAACGCGAACACCCACAGCCACGTGGCCGTCGTGGGCGTTCTAAAGTAAGATGGAATTTGCCCCCGGCTGAGCTCCAGCCCGAGTCAGAAGATGACTTTATGTACGTTCCAACCACTCGAGGCCGCGGATCTGCGGCGCCCGGACAGAGCCAGCGTCATCGTCGTCGATCTACGCCGGTGAATCGGCCCAAAGAGAATTCGCGACCAGTACCGGATGGATGGCTTTGCTGGTACCATCATATACACGGGGCAAGAGCAACTAAGTGCCGCCAGCCGTGTGCCTACGTGGCAAAAAACTAAGTACGCAGCCACCAGCAAGAGACGACATCGGTGGCAAACAAGAGATATGTCGTCTTTACGTAACCGACTCTGCGACGAGCAGACGGTTTTTGGTGGACACTGGTGCGGACGTATCGGTCATCCCTCCCAAGGGCCATGAGAGATTCAATGGTACGCGCAGCAGCAAATTATACGCGGCCAATGGATCCAGCATCGAGACTTTCGGCTTGAAAAAGGTAGCACTCGACCTGGGATTAAATCGCAAATTCGTGTGGGATTTTGTGATCGCCAGCGTCAAGACACCGCTCATTGGGGCGGACTTCCTACGACATCATGGCCTCCTAGTTGACATGAAGAACGGCCGACTCATCGATCTGAGAACCAAACGAGAGAGCAGCAAGACAGCAACGGATTGGGGTAAGACACAGATATTTACTTATAATATTCACGACCCTTTCGAGAAAATACTTTCCGAATTTTCCGACGTCACTGTTTTTCGCCACAAAGGCACCTCTGCTAATTCAGGCGTTACCCATCACATTATAACAGATGGACCGCCAACGCACGCCCGCCCCAGACGTCTTGCCCCTGATAAATTGGCAGCGGCTCGAAAAGAGTTCGAGTACCTAGTAGATAACGGCATTTGCGAGCCGAGCGATAGCAACTGGTCGAGCCCACTCCACATGGTCAAGAAGTCGGACGGCTCATGGCGACCATGTGGAGATTATAGAGCCTTGAATGAAAAAACCATGCCAGATCGATACCCTATTCCCCATGTGCAGGACTTCACACATATTTTGCACGGGAAGACGATTTTTACAACGCTAGGCCTCCAGCGTGCATATCATCAGATACCAATTGAACCTGACGATATTCCTAAAACGACGAGCTATCACGACGCCCTTCGGTTTGTTCCAATTCAAATATATGACCTTTGGTTTGAGAAATGCCGCTCAAACATTCCAGAGGCATATAAACAAAATTTTGGCTTCAGAAGCGAGTTATGCATTCGTCTATATCGATGACATCTGCATCGCTTCCAGCGATGAGAAACAGCACGAAGCGCATTTACGAAAAATTCTTCAGCTTCTCCGTGAACATGGCCTTACGGTTAACTTGGCGAAGTGTGTTTTAGGCAAGCCTGAGGTGAAATTCTTAGGTCATACGGTAAACAAAGATAGTATTCGTCCCCACGAGGACAAAGTTGAAGCAATTAAAAACTTTCCAAAGCCTGAAATTGCGCGTGATATGAAAAAATTTCTAGGCATGGTTAATTTTTATCGTCGATTCATTAAAGATGCGGTTTCAACGCAATCGGTTTTACAAGGCATGGTTATAGGCAACAAAAAGAACGATAAAACGCCTTTAGTCTGGAACAAAGCCGCAGAGCTGGCGTTCGTCAAATGCAAGAATGACCTTGCAAACGCGGCACTTCTTTTTCACCCAAAAACAGACGCGAAACTTTCGCTCAGCGTGGATGCATCCGATTTTGCGGTAGGCGCGGTTTTGCATCAAGAAATAGATGACGCAATGCAACCCCTAGGTTTTTACTCAAAAAAACTATTGGATGCACAAAAGAATTATAGTACTTATGACCGCGAACTATTAGCGATCTACCAGGCGGTTAAATTTTTTAAGCACATGCTGGAAGGTCGCGAATTCGTAATCTACACCGACCACAAGCCCCTAATGTTCGCTTTCCAGCAAAACTTGGAGAAGGCATCGCCACGCCAGGCGCGACACTTAGACTATATAGGGCAGTTTTCTACAGATGTAAGACACCTTCCAGGTGCAGCTAACACAGTAGCTGATGCTTTATCAAGAATACAGCAAGTGGCACAAGTCAACGCTCCCATAGATTTTGACGCAATGGCCACAGAGCAAATCATTGACGCGGAGGTAAGATCACTAATTGATGCTCCCAAGGGTAAATCATCGCTAGAGATACGCCAACTCTTGTTCCCGAACGTTGCGAATCCCGTGTTTTGTGACACGGCACATGGCAGAGTACGGCCAGTGGTTCCACGCAAGTTTCGGGAAGAAATAATAGCAAAGCTGCATGGAATCGCGCATCCAGGCGTTAGTGCTTCGACCAAACTTATTAAAGAAAGGTTTGTTTGGCCAAACATGGGAAAAGATATTCGTGAGTTCGTCAAATGCTGTTTGCCATGCCAGCGTTCCAAGGTACAGCAGCATAACAAGTCACCGCTTGCGTTTTTTAGCAAGCCCAGTCAACGCTTCGAACATATAAATGTAGATTTAGTAGGACCCCTCCCAATCTCGCGGGAAAAACGCTACTGCTTAACCATCATCGACCGATTTACGAGATGGCCCGAAGCGATTCCTCTACATGACATGACGGCTGAAACAGTCGCTCGCCATCTGATTTCAGGCTGGATATCACGCTACGGTGTTCCACTACGCATCACAACAGATCTTGGGAGACAGTTCGAGTCTGATTTATTCCGGCAACTTAATCGGATGCTGGGTGTTAGCCATTTCCGCACCACCCCGTATCATCCGCAATCAAATGGCTTGATTGAGAGATGGCACCGCACGTTGAAAGCAGCGATAATGTGTCACGAAGACGATGACTGGAGCGAGATTTTGCCGATAGTTTTATTAGGCCTCCGATCATCAGTCAAGGAAGACATCTCAGCGTCCCCAGCAGAGCTAGTCTACGGGACAGCACTCAAACTTCCCGGCGAGCTACTGGTGCCAACTACGGCAAAGGCCAACGAAACAGAGTTCGTGAAGGACCTGAGGAACATGATGCGCAAAGTTATGTCACCTCAGACGAGTCATCACGACAAGCCTAGGGTTTTCGTTCACAAAGGTATGGACACATGCTCTCATGTCTTTGTTAGAGTCGACAAGGTCCAACGGCCGCTTCAGTCCAGATACGATGGCCCGTTCGCAGTGTCCGAGAGATGCGACAAGTATTTTGTCATCATCATGCACGGTAGGAAAGCCAAGATTTCTATCGACCGCCTTAAGCCAGCGCATACGACGGCAGAGAGCAACCCGGTCGTGACATCTTCCGACCCACCGTTGGACAGCGAGGGACACTCTGATAAGAGAACGCAGCTCACCAAGAAGGTCGTGACATTTTCCGACCCACCGATGGACGCCGTTGGACGCAAACGTTCGTTTGCATCACCATCACGTAAGGTCGTGACATTTTCCGACCCACCGATGGACGCCGTTGGACGCAAACGTTCGTTTGCATCACCATCACGTAAGGTCGTGACATTTTCCGACCCACCGATGGACACCGTAGGACGCAAACGTTCGTTTGCAGTGCCATCCAGTTCCACCCACACGACAAGAGGGCGACACCCGCCACCGCCAGTCGTCACAAGGAGCGGCAGAAGGGTTAAGACACCTGCTAGAATCGTGTCTCAATAAATTTTTTGTTAAAATTTTTAAAATACTAGGGGGGGAGTATTGTGGCGGTACCTTTCGTTCCGTCACCCCTCTTTCGTTCACGGCTCACTCAGCGACTCCACAATATTATTTTTATCTATGTCGACGACACTTTGTCGTAATTTAATATTGCTCTAAATATTAGCGCGATTCGAGTTAGCATAGTTTGGCTCAGCACACATGTGATGACCCAAGCAAATTCCTTTATGCTTAATCTGTTTTGTTCTGGCAGGCTACTTAGCCGTTGGCGATTAATTTAATGTGAACATTATACATTACCGTCGCCGTTATCGCTAGCGCGGTCATTTGAGCCGGCCACATAAACGTTCGCGCAAACAACAGTTTGTGTGACTCAAAAGTCGACGCTCAAAACGGACCGTCCGCCTGTCTTGACGACGGTCTGTCAGGCGTGATTGCGTCATAGCGATCGTTATTGCGGCCTAACGAGAAAACCGCTGCATCGGTAGTGGTAGCGAAGAACTCATGTTGTTGTACAACAACAAGCGTTTAACTTAAGTAATGCAAGCGTACGTACGCCTGTGTGTTGGAGTAGCTAACCAACCTACAGGCTAGTGCGCTGCCAGTACGATGACTGGCTGATCGTTATATACCTACCCGCGCCGTCTTACGCCCGTCTTATTGCTAGCGCTGGCAATAAGACAATCTAATAAATAGCCGCAACGCGAAGAGCAATGTTATGTTAATATGTTGGACGCGACTAAATTCGTTATTATTTTCCTAAGTATGTGCGCTGCAACCGTCGCGTACTGCGCGCTGCAGTACTTATTCAACGCGCTCTGGTGGCATGGGCTCTGGTCCATGTTGCCATGATAAAGGGAGTCGCTGGTGAACCGCGAAAAGAAAAAGAACGTCGCAGCTCGTGTAAAAACTTTGTAATTTTTTGTATAATTAATCAATAAACTAAACTTAGAACTTTGAACTGTTACTATAACCACAGAGTTAAAAAAGAACCATAAATTGTACCTTTTTTTTGTTCGGATTTATTTAAAAAAAAACCATAGAAAAGTTATTTTCCGGCACTCGGAAATACACCCTTTTTGAATCCATCGCCAGACTGAATTGCCTTTAAAAAACGAACCTTTTTCGTTCAGAAATGAGTTAAAAAATTAACCTATTTGAATTATAAATTTTTTTATTGCATAATATTATTTGTTATTACATATCGATGATTTGTATAAAAAAATATTATTATGATTAAACTCATTTAAGAATGCAAAACAAAAAAACCTTTATTATTAATTTCTGAACTCATTTATGATCAAAAATGGTTTATTTACGAGATATTTTTACCTACTAAAATGATAAAAAAAATTATTCTTTTTTGACTCTAAATAAGTTTTTTTATGAATTTCGAAAAAAGAGTACAGTTTTTAGTTATGGGAGAACAGTCTTCACGAATTTAATCTTCGATAGCAAGCACTTATAAGCAACAAAATAATAAATATAAAATTAAAAAAAAATTCTTCCCAAAAACGTTCGCAAAACTCTCACCTTATGCAAAACCTTCGCTTATGGTTCAGAGTGTAGTACTGCATAAGTACTGCATTGTTAAATAGAAACTACACAGATATATGTAGGTAAATAAAGTCAAAAACTTGTTCAATTTGAAAAAACCGGCTTATCCGGTTTTTTTCTGGTCGAATAATTCGAAAACCGGTTTTGTAAAAATTTCACTATTCGAAACCGGTTTTTTTATAATGTCGAATAGTTGCATACCCTACATGCGAGCCGTTGTCAAAAAGTGCTCGCGCGGGCTGCCAGCGTGCAGCGTGATCTTGGATGAATACAGCAGCTGTTGCCAGCAAAATTGTACCTTGTGCGTCGGTACGCAGCGATGATATTTGTGATCCGGTTGGTGGCGAGGTGCCTTTTACCATTAGCGCAGAAGCCTCCTCTTTGGGGTAGGCGGTATGCAGCAATGCTGTATTTGCATTTAAATCAGCAGTATTTTGTAAAGCGGTGCTAGCTGAGCTAGCATCGTTAGCAGTGTTAACAATATAAGCGGGTGAAGCGGGCGACTCGAGATGCAAGACTGCATCATGAAGAAGCGTGTGGTGCAGTTGTTGGCAACTACGACATCTAGAAAAACTGCGGCACTTACCTTCAGGATGCCCTCTACTGAGACAGTTTGTACATGCACCGCTTTGCTTTATGGCGGCCAGGCGCTGCATTGCATCCAAATTTGAGAACTTTTGGCATATATAGACATTTGTACATTTGAATGCCTGTCTTGCAGCTGATACAGGCGATTTTGCTCTACTGCGTGAAGCGAATTGGTTGATTTTGATGACGTTTTAGTTATGTTTTTCTGCGCAAAACTTGCGGCTGGGACTGTGGACAGCATCTCAAGCGAGCGAGCTCGAGTTTCCAAAAATTCTTGAAGATGTTCAAAAAATGGCAAATCTTAAAATTCCACACTTTCAGGGCCGCATGATATTTCTACCTTCTCTTGCGCTTGGCAGAAACGCGCCCACTGCACAGCAAGAAGCTGCTGATAGCCTTGTACTAATTCCAAATTCATAGAAAGAACGCATTTTTTGCTGGCTTCTAAACAGCGATTAATTGCTTTTAAGGCAGAATCTCGAACTTTTACGTCAGACATTTTACACAGTCACACACGTGTATTTTATTGCAATTTAATTTGTGCGTGCAATTTTCGATGTTAATAATATGAAATCCTTGATTTAGTAGTAATTATGCAATTGGTGGTTGCTTATCCGCAACTGAAGGACCAAAATGATGCGGATTCTTGTTGAGGATTAGGCCTTTTCGTTGCGATATGCGGAGATAGTGAAAAAGCGCATGGTTTTCTTCAACGAACATTTATTAACTTAAACTACAAAAAAATGAAAAACAAAGAGAATTAAAAAGGTGATACGAGTAACAGAATGTCAAAAATAATAATTTGAAAAGAGAGTTGCCACATAGGCGCGATCACTAATCGTAATCGCAATTTAACAGCTATGATATCGATATTTCGTTAAAGGTGCCATCTAGTAGTTAGTCTCGGGACTTATTGGACCATGTGTTATTATTTGTATGTTCTTAAAAGCAATACTATATTAATTCGTACAATGATATCTGTTTACTTATTTTTTCAGCTTATATATAATTTAATAACTCGTAAAAATGCCCTTCTTTTTTTCGTCGAACTTGATTCAATCTTGCAGTTCCAAAGACAATACCTTTGCTTTAGTTCGCATTCTCAGTAAGCAAAAGGCTGGCCTTAACGTGTGTCATGTAAATGCACAAAGTTTGAACAATAAGATTGAAGAATTCAGATATGTTTTTGAAAATTCAGGTGTGGATGTCGTATGTGTTTCGGAGACCTGGTTCCAGCCATGCGTAAATAACTGCATCTTTCAGGTTAACGGCTACAAGCTATTTCGAGCGGACAGAACAAATCATGCCGGTGGTGTTGCTATGTTTGTAAGGCAGAGAATGTCGTTTAAATTTATTTGCAAATCTAGTTCTTCTGATAAATTGGATTCTTGAAGTAGTGTAATAAATAGATTACTGCAACTTTTTCTTGAAGTAGTGTACGGCTCAAAGAAGCTACTTATCGGTACTACAAATATAGACCCAATTGCAACATTGCCACCCATATCTTTCTCGGTGAAATCGAGTCATTGACACCTTCATATTCCGACATAATCATCTGCGGTGAATTCAACAGTAACCACCTGGAGGAATTTCATCTTATCGATGATATGAAATCTTTAGGACTTCACCAAACACCTCTACACCGACACACTTTTCGAATAGTAAAAATACCTTACTCGACCTGTTTTTTTTGTGAATAACACAAGTAAAATCAAGCTCTATGATCAATTATCAGCTCTCATGTTCTCCAAACATGATCTTGTTTTTATTAATATATGATTTTCAATTGATTCCACAATAACAAAGGGTAATCTTTCGAGACTTCTAAAACGTTGATTATTCGTCCTTGTTTGCTGAAGTCGACAATATAAATTGGTCCATTATTTTCTCTGTCCCACACGTATCCCAAATG
The DNA here is from genome assembly GCA_943735915.1 of Pherbina coryleti. NCBI lineage: Eukaryota > Metazoa > Arthropoda > Insecta > Diptera > Sciomyzidae > Pherbina > Pherbina coryleti. The sequence continues at coordinate 103,198,280 of OX030950.1, forward strand.
ATCAAGTACGGTTTCTTGAAAATAAAATAAAACAGTTGTTCAACACATATGTATGTTCCCTTAAAAACCAAAAATAGTCAGCACAGCCAGCCACCTTGGTTTTCGAACAGAATTAAAACCTTAATCAGAAAACGCAACGTGGTTTTTAATAGGTGGAAACGTTTCAAGATGCCTGAATTCTATGAGCATTTTAAATTTTTGAGGAGGGACGCGAAATTGGTCTTTGAAAAAGTGCTTTTCGCGCTAATGAAAATGTTGATGTTAATGAGTTCAACAAAAAATTTACCGATATACTCCTCTTATATCGGTTATCCTTAAGAAAACGTTGAAGCTGCTGAATCCTTTTTGTCAGAAAGATATATGAACTTATTCACAACAAAAAATACAAGGTCTTATCACAACTACATACAACTTTGTACCTTTTACACAAAATATTTTGAAAGTACGCAGATATTCAAGCTCTGAAAACTTTCAACTTGTAAAAGTAAAGCAATGAGTCACACATTAAACTATTAACCATTAACTTATTCACTCTCAAAAATAACGGCTCAAATAATAAATAAGAATAAAATCTTTGACTTAATTTTTTTAAAGTAATGTAATGTGATTTTTTCATTTCATTTGTTTATGGCCATATTTTGTAAAACGCACGCAGTCACGTCACTTCGGGTTTTCTAATCTGGCCATATATTTTAGTAGAAAATTTCTGAGAGAGAAAGAGACTTTGTTTTACTTCATATGAAAAAGGCATTGAGAGACTGAAAATCTTAACGCAAGTGACTGCGTTCGTTCTACAAAATATGGCTATTAATGTACGATAGCAATGCTAACAAGACTAAAAATCTTATGATAAGCACCGTAACATAAGTAAAGGGTGTTTTTTTTAGGGGTTTGTTTTTCGAATAGAGATAAAACTGGCATTTTGTGGTCAAATCTGGCAACTCTAATGTCATTTATGTTCAGTTTGGTTTGCCATTTCATCATGAACAGGTTGACAAAAGAACAACGCTTGCAAATGGGCCGAAAATGAGATTGATCTCGATGCTGATTTTCATCGCAAAATTTTGTTCAGTGATGAGGCTCATTTTTGGTTGAATGGCTACGTCAACAAGCAAAATTGCCGCATTTGGAGTGAAGAGAATCCACATGAGGTCCTTGAGACGCCATTGCATCCACAAAAACTGACTGTTTGGTGTGCTCTATGGGCTGGTGGAGTCATTGGGCCATACTTCTTCCGAAATAATGCTGGAGAGTCAGTTACCGTTAATGGAGACCGGTATAGAGCCATGATAACCGACTATTTTGTTCCCGAATTGGATGGCATGAATGTGGATGAGTTGTGGTTCCAACAAGACGGCGCTACATGCCACACAGCGCACGTCACAATCGATTTATTGAAGGAAACATTCGATTAGCGCATAATTTCGCGGAATGGACCTGTCAATTGGCCACCAAGATCGTGTGATTTGACACCATTGGATTATTTTCTTTGGGGATATGTGAAGTCGCTCGTCTACGCCAACAAACCAGAAACGTTAGGGGACTTGGAGGCCAACATTCGTGGCGTTATTGCCGAAATACGGCCCATATGCTCGAAAAAGTGGTTGAAAATTGGACCTGTAGAATTGGCTTTATTCGAGCCAGCCGCGGCGGCCACATGCCCGAAATCATAATTAAACATTAATGGCATAAAATTATCCTTCCAATAAAGCCAAATTGATGGACATTAAAACAATTTTCTTGTGTTTTATCTCTATTTGAAAAACAAACCCCTAAAAAAAAACACCCTATATTAGTTAATACTGACAATTTTATTCCATTTTAAATTAAATTTATATAACTTATTCTACATGCCTTAAGGGGACATATAGATTACAAATTTTAAAAAAAAAATGTGTTTTCGGGAATTTTTTTTCATAGAAGAATCGTTTATTTTTTAGGAAAAAATAAAAAAAAAAGAAATTAATGCTTGTTTAAGTGGCCACCGTCAGAACTAGGATAATTATTATCCGCCGTAAAAAAAACAAAATGGCGGCCTCGAAATGAAAACAAAAACCAATTTTCGAGGTTAAAAAATCTGTCGCCATTTTGTTTTTTTTCGGCGGATAAAAATTATCCTAGTTCAGGCGGTGGCCACTCTAACAAGGATTAATTTCTTTTTTTTTTATTTTTTCCTCAGATGTTCCAGACTGGTGATATCCTGCACACCGTCAATTTTTTGGCATTTTAAAAAAAAAAATCAAATGGCTCTCCGCAAAATCGCCCAAAAAAAAAAAGAAAAATCACCCAAATGAAAAATGACCCAAAAATTTATGAAAAATCGCCCAAAATGAAAAAACGAAACTTTACCCAAGAAAACGAAAAAAAGCCCAAAAATTTTTGGAAAAATTACCCAAAAACAAAAAAGCAAATTCACCCAAAAAAAAGAAAAATCGCCGAATATTTTACATTGTGTTCCAACACGAGATACGAATTTCCCTTGTACGAAATGAGCATTTTCAAGGCCAGTATTTTTTTTTTTTAAAAAAGTCTATTTTAATTCAGTCATTTGATGATATAAATACTATTTATTTATTTGTTATCAATATAAGTAGTTATTTATTTACACCACTGTTATTAAAACATGAAATAATAACACGAAAACAGTTATTAGAACTATTATTGCAACGATAAAAGGTACTGGGTAAGCTGATTTTTAAATTGCACTACTACGTTACTAATCAATCTTAGAGCCGTTTTCTCAATGTCCGGTTAAGCACTAACCAGAACTTTAACCAGCGGTTAGCATGAAATCGTTTTCTCAATGTTCGGTAAGTGCTTAACTGTCGGTTAAGTTCTGATTAAGTTAACCGCAAGTTGTGGTTCCGATTAGCTACTAATCGGAAGAACAACTGAGTACACAGAAATCACAAAAAAACGTAAACACAAGACAGATGACATGCAGTTTTCGCGTATTCACAATTGAAAAATTCACAATTAATCATTTAACCGAAGGTTACTTAATCAGAACTTGGTGAAACCGAAATTGTTTTTTAGCTATCGTATGGTAAGCTATCTCCTGGTTAAAAGCTACACTAACCGGACATTGATAAAACGGCCCTTAATTGTGTAGGAAGTGCGTTTAATTTAAAAATTTAATTCATTTTAATTTTATATAATCTCATACTTAAAAATCTATAAAAACATTTCGTACAAGGGAAAAATACTGATTCTTTTTCAAAACAACAAGTTTCTTTGGTTATCAAAAAATTTCAAAAAGAAAAAATGACGGCGGAGGGGGGGAGCAGGGCGGGGCGACGGGTGGCGCGTGCGATCCATCGCACTACGCGTAATCCGCCGCGCCGCGATACGCGCGATCCGCCGCGTCGCGATTCGCGGGCGCGGTACTAAATATTTCCTTTGACTTGACCAAGCAAACTCAAGCAAATGATGCAAATACAAAAGAAAAACAAAAGAAGAACCGCTGCTTTTACTTTAAATACCGTTATCTTTAAGAGCTGATTGACGTTTCTTATTTAATATTGAAAACGAAAGATCACCCAAAAAAAAACGAAAAATCACCCAGAAACGAAAAGTGAAATATCGCCCAACATATTTGGGTGAAATTTCGCCCAAAAGCAAAAAACGAAATTTCACCCAACAAAAATGCAAAACCGCCCAATTTTTTTGGGATTGGAATGATTTTTCAAATTCGTATGGAAAAAAATTGGGTTATTTTTCATTATTTTTTTTGGGCGATTTTTCTTTGGGCGATTTTGCGGAGAGCCTTTTAAAAAAAAAATCAAATAACGTCAAAAACCGCTTCAAAAATTCTGAAAAAATTTTTTTGTATTCTTTAAATGTTAATAAATATATGTGCAAAATTTGAAAACGATGTCTTTTTTCCTTCTATGAAAAAAATTCCCGAAAAAATTTTCTTTACAAATTTGTAACCTATATGTCCCCTTAATATTAAATAAAATTTTAATTGAGAGATAATAGAATGAATGAGGATAAAAACTAATGCAGCTGAGTATAAAGTAAAAAATATAATGAGAGTGAAATAGAAATTAAATATCAAGCCTAAATTTAACAGTGATGCCACTCGGATGTTTTATGGTCGGCCGTCCGATATGAAACCACTCGAGCCAACAAGAAAACTACTGTTCATTAGGATGAGCCGTCCGGTATGAACCCACTCGGGTCTAATGTAAGGTTCGGTCATTTATGTTGTCACGATGGTCCGAACAAAATGGCACGTCTACTGGGATGCTTTTAGAGCAGACCGTCCGGTATGAAACCACTCGGGGCGACTGAAAAAGCAGCTTTGTTACGCCACTAGGATGTTTTATAATCGGCCGTCCGATATGAAACCACTCGGGTCGACCAAAAAACACTGTTCACTGACGTACTTGGCCACTTTTTCACTGTACACTGTCACTGGTTCACTTCTTGTCTGCTTGGGACAAGTGAGTGGGATCCAACAACGGAGCGTGGCACTATTTATATAAAAACTGTAGTTTGGTTATTATTTATTCTGTGGTATTAAAAAAAAGGTGGGATACGAGACAGATTAAGGCGTTGCTTTTACCGAATCTGACATGTGATGTGTGAACTAAAAATAAATATACAAGGTTTTATATAAGAACAATAAATATGTTATGAAATCGAGAAACAAAAAACCCGCAATTAGCCTACATAAATGACATATGTATATTAGATGGGTTTTGGGTTCCATACATTTTCTTAACATATTCCAGAACCTCCCTGCAAGTCCAGATTCTGAATCCTGGATGTAATATAAGCATGTGACGCGAAAAAAAAAATCCAGAAAATTCGCAAACTGGATTGGCGCCGCTAAAAACGTGAATTTGAAGTATAAAATGGATGTTTCAAATCGAGTTTCCTATATAAATTTAAGTCCCACAAAAACTTTTGACTATAACATATCCTAATGTAAAATCGTCCGCTGAACCCGAATATGCCATCAGATTTTTAAAAAAATTAGTGCTTGACCCAAAATTGGCCTACTTTATTAAGAATTTCCTAATTTTTTCTTTCGATTTTGAAAAAGAAGCTTTACCCTCGCCAAGGTCGCAGCAACTTTCTCAAATTTAAATACTGCAGGATTGTTAGCCATTTTAAGAAGTTTAAAAAAAATAAAAAAATTATCCAAATCGGATCATTTTAATGACAGGTAACCGATTTTTTTTATTAAGCCGACTTTTGGGCAAGGATGTAATAATCGTCATTCTAACACACCATGGTTGCACTATGTTGGAAATACGTTGTTAGAAACCCGTCCGACAACTGTCATACATTTTGCACTGTTAATCCAAAATTGTTTCAGTTCATTTATCTTTTGAGGTAATTTAGCAAGCAGTTCAAGATACTTGTACCCAATAAAAAAATATCGAATATCTTCTATTTAATTGGTGAGTTTTATTTTATGACGAATTTGGAGTCGTATTTAGTATTTATAAAATACTTTGAGATCTTTTCGAAAAGTAACATTGCCAACGTTCGAGCATGTGCTAAGCCGTTTGTTGCATCTAAAGGTACTGGGCAATTTGACGTTGAATCAAGCGTATCGTTGGAGATTCCCCCATATTGCTATGGAGAGCATCTCCAACTAAGGAGATCCCATGAGCTTTTTAAACATCGATACAAGTTGTTAGGTTATTGACGAAATAAATTTATGTGCTGAGGAAATGGTCAGCAAAATTGTTGTCGTGAACGATTGTGCTGAAAGAGCAATAAATTTAACTAGCGACCTCTGGTGCGCGTTGCTGCACCCATCACTATAAAATAATAATAATTGGCGAGAAGAGACAGAAGAGAGCTAAATGTGAGCAGAGAATAGTTTTGCTCTGAGTTTTATAACATTGTTCTCAGCTGCTGTTAAGAAAAAAAAAAAAACAACATAACAAAAACAATTATATGCAATTATATGCAAACTTTAATAAGCTATAACTTAAAATATATACATTTTTAAGAAATAAATAGTCCAGTTTGCACATCTACAGGTCTGAACCTACCAAAAAATACCAAATTTATTAAGATTGGACTTGTACTTAAAAAGCCTTACGCCGGACAAAATTTGGGTTTGCGTAATATATATAAGATAACACGATTCAATACAAATATTACTTACTTAGAATCCGACTTTGCCTTGACTTTGCAGGTGGTAGAGGAACACCAAAAATTTTAACCATTTAACATAACAAAGAGTGACATCATTTCAAATTTGCAGAAATAAAAGTGAATTAAATCTATTCGAAAATAATTATTTGCTTAAAAGTCGGCTCCACAAGAAAATTATATCCCTCTACTTCAAATTAATTTCACTATGTTTTCTCAGTGGCGGATCTAGGATTCGCCAGAGGGGGTCTGAAACTACAGTTTTGTATACTAAGGGGGGGGGGGGGCTGAAACGTCTTTTTGGACTTTTTTGATTTTTTTCCCATACAAAATTTCTCCAAGGGGGGCTTTCAGCCTGTATGTAGATCCGCCACTGTGTTTTCTGCATATTTGCAATGTTGTCTGATGATGAAGATGAAAAAATTTATGTTTTGAAAGCTATTGTTAATACGCAGAAAACAAAGGGAAGAAAATTTTATAAAAAAAGATACAGTAGTTTCGACTATGTCGTAACAAAAGACGTATAATTATTCAATTCACTTTTGATGACATCTTTTTGAAAAACTATTTAGCAAAATATTTATTCTATACACCTGAGCATATGACCTTTAAAAGAGTGTCGGAGAGGGTTAATATGTATGACCGACCCCCATTACTTTTGCAAAAGGAACATTTTTTCCTTTGACACCTATTCCCTCCGACCACTCCTTAGGGGGGCTCCCTTACAAATATTATGGTTTTTGTATGTTTATTCCATACACCTGAGCATATGACCTTTAAGAGAGTGCCGGAGAGGGTTAATATGTATTACCGACCTCCATTATTTTTGCAAAAGGAACATTGTTGCCTTCGACACCTATTCTCTCCGACCACTCCTTAGAGGGGCTCCCATACAAATTTTATGGTTTTTGTATATTTATTCCATACACCTGAGCATATGACCTTCAAGAGAGTGTCGGAGAGGGTTAATATATATGACCGACGCCCATTACTTTTGCAAAAGAAACATTTTTGCCTTTGACACCTCTTCCCTCCGATCTCTCCTTAGGAGGGCTCCCATACAAATTTTATGGTTTTTGTGCCGGAAAGGGTTAATATGTATCACTGACCCCCATTACTTTTGCAAAAGGAGCATTTTTTCCTCTGACACTTATTCCCTCCGACCACTCCTTAGGGGGCCTCCCATACAAATTTTATGGTTTTGTCGATAAAACCGGAAACTGTCGATAAAGAGGAAGCAAGTTTAAGCAAACAAAAACATCAAATGTTGGCTTTATATTTCATGTAATTGTGTAAAATTTATATAAGTTAATATGACGTATTCCACGTCAAAATAAATTTTTCCCAAAAGTCATCTCAACAAAAAAAATTGTTTTTCTGCCATAAAAATGGCCTGATTTGAATAATTTTTCTATTATTCCTAAACTTCATAAAAAGGCCAACAATACTGCAGTATTTTAATTTGGGAAAGTTGCTGCGACCTTGGCGAAGGTAAAGCTTTTTTTTCAAAATCGAAAGAAAAAATTAGAAAATTCTTAATAAAGTAGGCCAATTTTGGGTCAAGCACTAATTTTTTAAAAATCTGATGGCATATTCGGGTTCAGCGGACGGGTTTACATGAGGATATGTTATTGTCAAAAGTTTTTATGGGATTTAAATTTAAATAGGAAACTCTATTTGAAACATCCATTTTATACTTCAAATTCACGTTTTTAGCGGCGCCAATCCAGTTTGCGAATTTTCTGGATTTTTTTCGCGTCACATGCTTATATTAAATCCAGGATTCAGAATCTGGCCTTGCAGGGAGGTTCTGGAATACTTTTGAAAAAAAAACCCATCTAATGTATATAGTTTCCAGGGTCACCAAATGGAGGTTGCGGGGAGAACCCCATTTTTTTTTTATTTTTTTCTGCTTTTTGTTTTTTTCTGCTTTTTTGTTTTTATAGTTTTTTTTTATTTTTTGTTTTTTATATATCATGGATTCCATGTCACGCACTGTTACTGTAAATAATTGCAACTGATTTACTTAAGAAGAAATTTTTGCGAAAACTGGTTTGCAATTTTTATTAATTTATTTTACGGTCTATTTAAAACGTGTAAACGTTTTATGAATCCACTTTTGAATTTCGGTGATGTTAAGCAAAATGTAGCGTACGCAAGTGCTACAAAATTTTCCCTTTAAAAATTTGATGTCAGCTTCTATCTGAAATTTCTGCGAATTGACTTCAGATAGAATTTTCATATTTTTTTACAGCAATAAGAGGTTATCCTAGATTATATTAGTAATTAAGTTATTTGAGAAAAAAAATTATAAAACAATTTTTTCAACTTTAAACACCGTCACGCACATGTTACATTCGTCACGCACAATTACACCGTACGTTCATATTACTGTTACCTTCGACCATATTTACTAAAAACTGAAATAGAAAACAAAAAGATTAAAAATGTCTTATTTTCTTTTTTTTAATCTCTTTTATGTCATGACTAGATACATTTAAGAAAAAAATTTGAAAATCAATTCTTTTAATCGATAAAAACTATTCTATCTTCGATCCAAAATTCGATGCTCTCAGTCACTGGAATTGAAGGAGCTGGACCTTTGGAGACTCTTCAAATTCTTTTACAGATTCCATGTGGACCTATTCAGGTGTATCCTCATTTCTTATGCAAATAAATTCGCCCGGACGTTAAGTGTTTTGTGAATAAAAAAAAAAAATAAATAACTGGCCATTTCAGCCCTTGAAAGGACTTTGACCTAGCTTCTTATGATCAATTGTGTTGTGCGTGTTATTAAGCTTATACACAAATGGCCGAGAAAGGGACCTACATGTTTAACGCCGACTCCGAACGGCGATGAACGTAATGTTCTTATTCTCAAGAAGCTTTACATGGCATTTGATTACTCTCTGAGGTTTGCCATTGTCTGCAGAGAGGTGGCGGCCGAACAGAAAAATTATTTTAATTCAAATAACTTTCTGTCGCTGCTGGGGTTCGAACCTGGGTCTCCAGGTTCTTTGACATAGCGGCCACGCACTTTAACCAACTACGCCACGGACGCCACAATATTGTGAATATGATTCCTTAAAATTGATTTATTTGAATAATAATTTTTATTCCGATTTATTTTAACCCTTAAATGCCCAACAACACCGATTTCATTAAAAAAATTATGTTGTGCTAAATGATCTCTTGACCACGACCCCGTTTTTATTTTTTTGGAAAAAATTTTTGCTTACGAGTTATTAAAGAAAACATGGTTGTATCCAAAATGATACAGTGGGCATTCCGACGTATTCCATCAATCAGCTTGGTTGTAGGAGTTCAAAGCAAAAACGTGGAAAACGATTCTTTTTATGATAAATCTAAATTTGTTTGTTAAATGATACTCTAAAATTGTCTAAAGCGAACTTTCCGAAATATTTAAAAAAACTATTTATTTAATTTGACGGTCAATATTTCCCAAACCAACAAAGTTATGCCAATAATTAAGTTTTTGTTTTATATTTGCAATTTTATGAGTGAAACTGCATATCCAGCATTTTAATTTTTGCAATATTTTAAAATAAATAGCTTATTTTCTCGGTTGTATCCAAATATATACATTGGGCATTTAAGGGTTAAATTAAATAAAACTCACTTATGAGAATTCAGGATGTAAGGATGGACATTTTTTTAAATTAAGGGTATATTAATTTCAATTTTCTCGAGTTTTTTATTTTTGGTCATTTTGCTATATATAAGACCCACCTCCTTATCATTACTTATCGTAATACATTTTAAAACCCTCCTCCCCCTCTAAATTAGTAACGTTATTTATGAACGAACCCGTAGTGTGTAAAAACTAAATTGTTGTACAGAAAAAAGTGTAACATGTGCGAAACGCGTGGAGTTTTTTTCAATGGAAATAGTAAAAAAAAGATACAGTAGTTTCGATTATGGCGTAACACAAGACGTAGAATTAGTCAATTCGCTTTTGATGACATCTTTTTTTAAAACTATTTAGCAAAATATTTATTCCATACACCTGAGCATATGACCTTTAAGAGTGCCGGAGAGGGTTAATACGTATGACCGACCCCCAATACTTTTGCAAAAGGAACATTTTTGCCTTTGACAAATATTCCCTCCGACCACTCCTTAGGGGGGCTCCCTTACAAATATTATGGTTTTTGTATATTTATTCCATACACCTGAGCATATGACCTTTAAGAGAGTGATGGTAAGGGTTCATGGGTATGACTGACCCCCATTACTTTTGCAAAAGGAATATTTTTGCCTTTAACACCTATTCCCTCCGACCACTCCTTCGGGGGGCTCCCATATAAATTTTATGGTTTTTGTGCCAGAAAGGGTTAATATGTATCACTGACCCCCATTACTTTTGCAAAAAGAGCATTTTTTCCTTTGACACCTATTCCCTCCGACCACTCCTTAGGGGGGCTCCCATACAAATTTTATGGTTTTAGTTTATTTATTCCATACACCTGAGCATATGACCTTTAAAAGAGTGCCGGAGAGGGTTAATATGTATTACCGACCCCCATTACTTTTGCAAAAGGAATATTTTTGCCTATGACACCTGTTCCCTCCGACCACTCCTTAGGGGGGCTCCTATACAAAGTTTATGTGTTTTGTATATTTATGCCATACACCTGAGCATATGACCTTTAAGAGAGTGCCGGAGAGGGTTAATATGTATTACCGACCCCCATTACTTTTGCAAAAGGAACATTTTTGCCTTTGACACCTATTCTCTCCGACCCCTCCTTAGGGGGGCTCCCATACAAATATTATGGTTTTTGTATATTTATTCAATACACCTGAGTATATGACCTTCAAGAGAGTGCCGTAGAGGGTTAATATGTATCACCGACCCCCATTATTTTTGCAATAGGAACATTTTTGCTTTTGACACCTATTCCCTCCGACCACTCCTTAGGGGGGCTCCCATACAAATTTTATGGTTTTGTCGATAAAACCGGAAACTGTCGATAAATAGGTAGCAAGTTTAAGCAAACAAAAACATGAAATGTTGGCTTTATATTTCATGTAATTGTGTAAAATTTATATAAGTTAGAGAGTTCTAACATGAATTTTTGTCGCATTGAGGATCAAGCAGACCAACAAGTGCTAACATCAACATTGTACGATCAGTACTTTAGGCCCACCAAAGGCTCAAAAAGTTATATAAATACCGACACCTGATCACTATCAACCATCCTACTTACCTCCGAGAATGACGTATTCTACGTCAAAATGTTTTTCAATCTGCTTTGCCATCTCAATATCCACACATAACAGCATTTTCCGCAAAAAATTTCTTATATTAGAGTCTGCATTGAAACATATATCAATATTGTCACGCACATGCTACATATTTTCTTAATTTATTTAACTGCTCTTACCACGGTATGTCGTTGATAATTATTTATACATATGTATATTAGCGTGGCCGTTATTTTTTGTTTTTTTATTTCTTATACTCTCTCCCCCCAAATCGGTTCAGTTTTATGTAAAAAAAAATACAAAAAAGTTTCAAAGCGATAAGTTGTGTTTAAGGGGCGGGCGCCCTCAAAGTTGGCCTTCAAGCCCATTTTTTCAAATGTAGTTTGTTTGTATATGAGTATCTTTTTAAAAAAACATTATGCAAGAATATGATGTATGGCAATATTTTAGCTCTTTTAGTCAACAACATTAGGAATCAAAGGAAGTTTTTTGCTAAAATTGATATTTTAGAAAATAACCAACAAAATACCAAAAATTATATGTACCAAAATTAAATTTATATGGAAATTATTTGTTCTAAGCATGTGCGGTAAAAGCTTATGTCTATTAAATTATTTCATACATAGCTATACTACGTATAATCAAAAGAAAACTAAACAAAAACAAAATTATTGAGTTATATTAAAAAATTTATAACTTTTGACTTACAGTAGATTTCTTAGAGTTCGAAAACCGGCAACGATAGTCGCTAACAACCTGCAGTACAAATTGTTTTTGCTCTTCATTTCTTGTAAAGAGCTTATTATACTCCTTCATCAACTTCACTCTTCTTTCGGCGGTATCATTGACGACTCTTAATTTTTTTAATGTTTTTACCGCTGTCATATAGCAATCCTGCGCAGGCCATTCGGACGGAGTTAATGTCATGAAAGACGTATCAATTTGAAATCTCTCAAAAAAATTTCTTGTTTGAGAAGAAACAAACTGCTCAAGCCCACCACTAATAAATTTTGAAACTGTTTGTTTTCCCATTGTGGCGCGGTTAAAGTAAATTTGTTTTTCTTTTTCAATATTCAAAGCAGCGACCATATTTTCTTTTGTTGCATCTACGACATTGTTGTCAAAAAACGCAAATGCAATAGCCTCCCCATTTAAATACCATAACTGGTTTTTGAATTTTTTGACGGAAACCTGCGAGATTCCTAAATCAATATTTTCAAAATCTTTTAATTTTGACAAAACATTTAAGTCGGTGTGTGGTGCTTGTATTGCTAAGGGAGCAGAAAACCAGGCTTCAACATATACGGCGACAATAAAAATGCAAATTTGACGTAGTCCAATGCTTTCAGATTCTGTCAAGTTAAACTCATCACGGAACAAATATATTTTCAAGCTGTAAATAGCTTTTCCCATCCAACGCGCATGATGATAAGCACCCGGTGAACGAATTATTACACTGTTTGGCGGTTTTTTTAGGTTCTAACAAGGAATAGCAAGGTAAGTTCTAGTAACTCCTTATAATCCTCTCTAGGTTGTACTTCTTGTAAGATTGTGTTAACAAAACTTACAACCCGAGATGTTTTGTTTTTCAAATAATTATTTACCACTTCATCTTGCATTCCTTGCTGCCAGTTGATAACGTTTAATTTTGGCAATGCATTTTTAAATTTTTCAAATATTGTTACGTTAGGGCTTGAATGATTTTGAAATTTTTCCTCAAACACACTTCTCAGTACAATTTCATAAATGTGGTCGCTTCATAAAACTTCATAAAAGAAAATATGGTCGCTGATTTGAATATTGAAAAAGAAAAACAAATTAACTTTAACCGCGCCACAATGGGAAAACAAACAGTTTCAAAATTCATTAGTGGTGGGCTTGAGCAGGTTGCTTCTTCTCAAACAAGAAATTTTCGAACTCTAAGAAATCTACTGTAAGTCAAGAGTTATAAATATTTTAATATAACTCAATAATTTTGTTTTTGTTTAGTTTTCTTTTGACTATACGTAGTATAGCTATGTATGAAATAATTTAATAGACATAAGCTTTTACCGCACATGCTTAGAACAAATAATTTCCATATAAATACATATAATTTTGGTACATATAATTTTTGGTATTTTGTTGCTTATTTTCTTCATTATTTACTAAAATATTAATTTTATCAAAAAACTTTCTTTAAGGCTAATGTTGTTGATTAAAAGATCTAAAATATTGCCATACATCATATTCTTGTAAAATGTTTTTTTAAAAAGATACTCATATACAAACAAATTACATTTGAATAAATGGGCTTGAAGGCCAACTTTGAGAGGCGGGCGACACCCCTTAAACACAACTTATCGCTTTGAAACTTTTTTGTATTTTTTATTACATAAAACTGAACCGATTTGGGGGGAGAGAATATAAGAAATAAAAAAAAAAATATTCTCCATACAACTAACGGCCACGCTAATGTATATACATTAGACCGGTTCACATTTCAAAAATGTTAAAATACTTCGGTGCGCGTCCATTTTCCGAAAGTTCCATTCCTAATGAGAACAAAAGTGCCTTAAGACCCAAAAAGTTTGACCTCTCCATATTGCTGAAAACGTTTAAAGGTCATTTTGGAGCTATTTACGACTTATATCATATTGAATAATATGTTGTCCAAACCGAAACACGTGTTGAATATATTGTGATGAAGAATCATTGTTTTTTTTTTTTATTTTTTTTTCTTTTTTTTTTTTGTTTTTATTTAAGTCAATTAACAGAAGTTCTTACAGACTAAAGAAAATACAAAATTTTTGTCAAGATTTATACAAATAATATAGAAAAATAATATTCGACAAAAATTAGAAATCAAAGCATTTAAAATATAATTTCAATAATAATTATTAAGAGAATGCTTAAGCGATTCTTTGGAATTCACAAAGTCAATCAGTCTGATTCTTGTTGTCACCTCACTTATGTGAGTTTTGTCACAGTAGGTGTCACGTCACTTGAAAAGTGGTATCTTGGTTGTCACGTGACGTGAGGTAACGGAACATTTCAAATGAAACAAAATATGTTATTAAACACATCTTAAAATGGTAAATAAATGACAGCTGTGCAAAAAAAAAAGCCAAAAAACAAAAGAAGCAAAAAACGAAGTCAAATAAAATAAGCTTTAATAATTTATTATGAGTTCTTTTGTGTTATGGTTTTCAGATTCTGATAGCTAAGATAGTGCAGATTATAGTGAAAACTTAAGAATTATTAAAAAATTAAGGAAAACACTTGTTCTTCCTGGGCTGAAAGGTGAGCTACACGAAATGGCCCACCTCCGGTAGAGTTTATCTCCTTTTTATTATGCGCCAATTTTTTGCGGAGCTTCCGTTTGTAATCGGTCCAAACCTAGAACAATTTCATTGAATTTAATAGCATTTAAAATAAAGTCGTCACTCCGCAGTTATGCTATTGCTATTGATGTGCGTAAGCATAACTTCAAGGCGACGACTGCAAATCATACCTTTTGCCATCCTGCAGCATTCGTAATTGGAGGGCCCAAACTATTCAGCTTTGAGGACAACAAGTCCCATTTACCCTCAAAAGTGGCTTAATTTATGCAGCAATTTTCTACATATTTTAAGCCCTTGGCTACAGATGCTTTTTTGATCATAAATGTGACCATCTCCTCGAACTGCCTCCTGGTGGTTATTTTCAAGCTAAAAATAATTAGTTATAAACAATTTCTATCAATAAACTAGAATTTTTGTTCATTTACCTTTTTTCTGCTTCCATCTCACTTCAAAAATTGCGGCGCCTAAAATATCACTTAAATGCGACACACGGCGCCTTACAGTGACAACTATAATATGACGAAAAAATTATTTAGCTGTGTTTAGTCACGCATGTGACGCAGGTCGCTGTTCAGTGACTACTAGAATATGGCTTAGAGTCGCAGTGACTTGTGTCACCTCACTCCGCCAACTAGAATAGAGGCAAATATTGCAGTAAAGCATACAATTATTAAACTCCAGCATAGCTCTAAACATTGGCGAGTTTGCGGCATAATTGGTTCTGCACGTTCCTAAATAAAACACGTCGAAGTGTCGCAGAGTTCTTAAAGGAACGTTAAAATTTATTAATGCAAGTAAATTAGGGCAATCAACCGTACCGACTACAATATCATATATAAACAATAGAGATAACATTTTTCTTCTATTTTGAAGAGTTTTCAAATTTAAAGTATTACAACGATCGCTATACAGCGGAATCGGATCCCGAGAATTATGGGCTCTAAAAACAAACCGAGTGAATGCTTTTTGTACTCGTTCTAGGCGTAATGTGTTAGACGCATAGAATGGATTCCAAATAAAAGAAGCATATTTGAGCTTTGCTCGAACGATAGAAGTAAAAAAACAATCTTTAAAATTTAAACCATTACGTCGAACTAACGCAAGCGTCATTTATAATATTCTAAGCTATTTTCATTTTTTTTATTTTTTTAAAATATGCATCTGATATTTTTTGGCGGAGCTTTGAACATGCAATTTAACTCCTTCGTAAAAATTATAGTATTTCCACATACTATATTTCGATGTGGAAATATAGTATGTGGAATTGATTCCGCCATGATTCCGCCATTTTTTTGCGATTGCCAATACTTAAAGACCTATCGAAAAATGATAAGCCTACAACAGGGGCGGTTCCAGGAATATATTTCGGGGGGGGTTTCAAAAATATTTATGTACGTTATATATATAAACGGTAGTTAAATTTTAAAGGCCGATGTTGATTTTGAATAAAACACAAATTATTAAGGAAATTATTGTCGTTTCTTTTTATTATGATAATATTGGTATGGTTCAATTATGCATGGAACAAAATATCGGCTAAATGGCCGCCGCGACCTCGGCGGCACACCTCCATCCGATGGCCCAAATTTTCGTTGACGCCGAGGCATAAGTGAGGTTCTATGCCGTTAATGTGCCGAATTGGCGGGGTGCAATAAAGCCAACGGCAATAAGGCCGAATTGGCTTTATTTCCTTTTCAAAGAGAAATAAGGCCGAAATTGTGAATTTGGTTTTACTTCCATTTGAAAAGGAAGTAAAGCCTAAAAAAAAATTTAGCAAAATGGTAATAAGGCCGAAAAAGTAATTTTTGCAAACTAAGGATTATTTTTTATAATTATTTTTAATAAAAAGTACGCACCCTGTAGTCTGTTGTTTGAAAAGTTACTGGACTCAGCGTAGGTACTCAATTTGCAAGAGAACAGTTGCCATTGTAAACCTCAATGTGCTTGTTTTCGTATCAACGCGAAAAATTTATTGGTAGTAGTTCAATAGTGAAGGTGAAGAAGTTTTAATATTATAAGGAATGAGCGCCGCAGCCAAAAAATTTTTATAAAAAATCGCGGCGATTTATTATAAACCTGCGGCGCTCATTCTTTATAATATTAAAGCTTCATTAAAAATTTTAGTAAAAATCGCGCATATTTTATAAGTTTTCATTCATAACTTTTACGTTTATATTTTACATTTTTTTCTCGACCACTAACAAAAGGATGTACATATGTTCTTTAGCATTTAAACGATCATATTTTTCGCTTTAAACGGATATATATTTCTATTATTAGAATAAGATATCCTAGTCTTCTCAATAAAAAAATATGTAAATTTTTCAGACTTTCACGATTTTTATCTCCTAAACCATTTGAGACCTACCTATTTTTTTTTTTGCAGATTAGATTTAGAAGTTCCATACACATTTAAAAAACAAAAAAAAAAAAAAAGAAGCGTGTACCTAGAGTGCAATTATTCCAAAATATGTACATTTTTCAAACTTTCACGATTTTTATCTCGTAAACCATTTGAGACCGACCTTTTTTTTGCAGCATGTGCATTAGGAGCTCCAAATACACATTTAGAAAAAAAGGAGCATGGGCCCTAAAGTACAATTATTCCAATACTTTATATCTTTAATTTTTCATTAAATAAAACTAAAAAACTTATTTGATGGCGTTTTAATATTGGTTCCTTTTAAAGGGAAATAAGTCCAAATTGGCTTAATTTCTTTTTCAAATGGAAATAAGGCCGAATCCGGCCTTATTGCACACCGCCGCCGAATTATCTCATCCTTTAGCTTTTGAATTGTTGCTGGCTTATCGACGTACACCTTTTCTTTCAAATAACCCCAAAGAAAGAAGTCCAACGGTGTCAAATCACATGATTGGTGGCCAAATGACATAGCCACTACGTGAGATAACACGGCCATTGAATTTGTCGCGCAAAAGAGCCATTGTTTCGTTAGCTGTGTGGCAAGTGGCACCGTTCTGTTGAAACCACATATCGTCCACATCCATATCTTCCAATTCGGGCCATAAAAAGTTCGTTATCATCTCATGCTACCGAACACCATTCACAGTAACTGCCTGACCAACCTCATTTTGGAAAAAAATACGGCCCGATGATGCCGCCAGCCCATAAACCGCACCAAACAGTCACTCTTTGTGGGTGCATTGGCTTTTCGACAATCACTCTTGGATTATCATTCGCCCAAATGCGGTAATTCTGCTTATTGAGGAATCCACTGAGGTGAAAATGTGCCTCATCACTGAAGATGATTTTCTTCGAAAATTTATCATCCACTGTTGCCATTTCTTGCCACCATTCTGACCGTGTAAATGCAAGTCTTTATGCATAATGTTCATCAACGACGAGCGTGAGAGGTAATTGTTGGGCACGACGACGATTTGAGGTGGACGGCTCTTCAACCACACTATCGCGAACAGCAGCAATATTATCTGCAGTACGAGCATGCACTACTGGTGTTTTCACATATCCTACAGACCTGGTTTGTTCAAATTTTTGCACGATTTTTCCGATTGTACGCACATTTGGACGATTAAATTGACCGAAAAAAATCACGAAGTGCTCGATATGCATTTTGATTTGAAAGCTCATTTTCATAATAAGCCTGAATAACTTTAACGGTTCAAATTGAGTTAATCTGAAATTGAAAAATGTCAAATGAAATGCAGAAAGAAAGTTGACATTTAGGTGTGGTTTATATTCAACATCGGCCCTTAAAATTTAACCACCCTTTATATACATTAGAGCGGGATAATTTTTTTTCAAAAAATCGTAGGCGTGGGAAGAAACCGTTAGTCTAAAATCTATTTCGAGCCTCTGGTTTTTCAAAAGAAGGTTATAGTTTGTGTTTTGCTGCAATATGTGAAAAAATTATTCCACTTATTGGAAAAAACTTTGCTACGAAAAAAATAGCCATCCACATTTCACTCCATATTCACTCCATATTCACTCCATATGATTGTGTGGTGCTCAGGATTATTTTTTTGTGTTAAATACCACAAGCTGACGCTGGGGTGAAGATAATTATAATAATAAAAGTTATTTCTCTGTTTATTTGACTCGAATACACATCAAAATAAATAAAAACTACAAAAACCGGAATTTTTCTCCATTACTGTATAAAAAGGAATTTTAAGTCCACACTTCCGATACTATCGAAACTGTGGGTTTTTAAATTAAGACTGTGCGGTGTTTGGATATATTTTATCCAAAAAATGCGGTGTTTTTGTGATTTCAGGTTAAGATTGGATGTGTGACTGTTTACAGCTACAGACGCAATATCGCAAAAACAAACAAAAACTGGAACAGAATTCAGTATTTTAGCAATACGTGTAGAAACAGCTACAAACGTTTACAGCATAGGGGTGTGTATATTTAAAGTAAATTATAAAAAACCAATTTTTTTTCTTTTTGGTACTCTTAGCCCACATAATAAACATCAGTACATCACATTTAAATACAGGTTCTTTTAGAATTTCGGGGGGGGGGTTTCAACCCCCAAAACCCCCCCCTGGATCCGCGCCTGGCCTACAAGCACTTCACCAAGGTACCATAAGTGTTGCTCAAATTTTTTTAATGCAATTTCTGCTTTAACGGGGCTTTAATCAATACAAAATAAGCCAGGAACTGAAAAGTCGTTAAAAAAGGCTTCAAGTAAGCCAACATATTTAAATGTTACTCTGCATGATTTTGTAACAATCAACACTAGATTGTTTTTTAAAAACCTGAATGTTTCTTCTGAGTTCTTAAAACTTCACCCTGATGAGTGCCTTAATAACAGCTCATATGTTAGTGGTCTTCATGTGGTCACTCAGCTCAATGTTATTAACGATTCAGCAGAGAGAAGTGTAGCGTTAATAACTGAATTTATTAATTCGATTACTTCAAATGAAGAGCACAAACAATATTGGCTGCAAGTAGTATATAATCATAGAAAAAATTTGAAAAACATAACAAAAAATCATATTTTTAAAAAATAAATTCAGGAAAAACAAATGTTTGCAGTGTTTTTTATTTTTTTTTTCATGTTATGGTCCAAAAATTATGCAGTAAGTTGTATCGCAAGAAACCTTAAGCTCCGCACAAAAATACAAAATTACAAACATAATGTCACTGGAACAAAATAAGAACAAAATTGTATGTGGAAATACGATAATTTTGACGAAGGAGTTAAATTGCATGTTCAAAGCTGCGCCAAAAAATATCAGATGCATATTTTAAAAAAATAAAAAAAATGAAAATAGCTTAGATCATTATAAATGACTCTTCATCACAATATATTCAACATGTGTTTCGGTTTGGACAACATATTATTCAATATGATCTAAGTCGTAAATTGCTCCAAAATGACCTTTAAACGATTTCAGCAATATTTAGAGGTCAAACTTTTTTGGGTCTTAAGCCACTTTTGTTCTCATTAGGAATGGAACTTTCAGAAAATGGACGCGCACCGAAGAAAAAAAGACCCATACTTTTCCTCATATATTTTTGAACCGGTCTAATATACATGTATGATTATTAGGGAAATGTTAAAAAATTTGAAGCAAATATTTTTTTTAAATTGTTATAAACAGTGCACGCCCTCAAGGCAAATATAAAAAAAAAACTGCAAAATTTTCGCTCAACTTATTCACCACGCGAAAGTAAAAAAACAAACAAAAACTACCGTTATCTTGAAGAATTCAACATAAAACGTGTTGTCCGAATTCGATAGAATATATTCTATATAATTTCTTCTCTTTACAATTTGATTTTTGACCTATGAGGTTGACTTTTTGGTGGAATTCGTGATATATACATTTTTTGTTTTTTTTTTTATTTTTTTCCTCTTAAAATTTTTTTGAAATATTTTTTCCTCATAACATTGAAATATGTTTTCAGTTTGGACAAAAAAATATTTATTTTTGCAGCTAATTTTGTTCAAAATGATTTCTGCAAGTGGTCTAGTAAAATATTTTCTTATTTTTGGTTTTTTTTTCATTATGTTTTATAACAACTCTTTCTAAGCACATTTCCGAAAGATCTATCACGTAAAATCAAAATTACGGATTTTATGACGCTTTCTCTATAGCATGTTTTGGCGTAAATGAGTAAATTTATATGGGAAAATAACAAATTTTTCATAAGTTTCAAACTCAATTAAAGAAAAAAGGCAGTTTTGGTTTTCTTTCTTTTTGAGTATGTTTTAAAACAACTCTTTCTAAACAAATTCCCAAAGTGTTTATTCTATTTAATGAAATTCAAGTTAATTTTGTTCTCTGCACTTTCTACAACTGCAGATATTGCTCTTTTAATCTTAGATTTGTATGGGAGTTGGGCGAAGGGCGTGGCCGATATTGATAAAAATTTGTGTTGCGTTATATATTTATGTAATAATGACACATGCTTAATTTCATGTATGTATCTAAGATGATTCCTTCTATTTTTGTCCCCCATTCCTTAGAACTCGTTACACTGTGCGACTTTAGTTTTTTATAAATTTCTCAAAAGTAAATAAAAACGTGCAAAAGTGTGCATATCCCTCTTCAAGTAAAAATCTTAAAGAAAGAAATAGCATGTAAATTATTTCAATTACGAGCGGAATCTCAGGGAATCTTCTTTAGGCGCCGCATTTTTTTTTAAACCCCATTCTTTTGTATTTGTGTGCGTCCGTGGCGTAGTTGGTTAAAGTGCGTGGCCGCTATGTCAATGAACCTGGAAACCCAGGTTCGAACCCCAGCAGCGACTGGGGTTTAATTTGAATTAAAATAATTTTTCTGTACGGCCGCCACCTCTCTGCAGAAAATGGCAAACCTCAGAGAGCAATCAAAATACCATGTAAAGCTTCTTGGGAACAAGAACATTGCGTTCATCGCCGTTCGGAGTCGGCGTTAAACATGTAGGTCCGGTTCTCGGTCAATTGTGTATAAACTTAATAACACGCACAACACAATTGATCATAAGAAGCTAGGTCAAAGTCCTTTCAAGGGCTGAAATGGCCAGTTATTTATTTATTTTATATTATGTGCTGTTCATTTTTCTTTTGTTGGTCAGAATTGCTGCCTTATGATAGAGAACAGTGTTTGTGGTTCATAATGCTTGTGTTCTTCTTGGAAACTTAAATATAAGTTGCACTATTGAATCGTTATCTCCAACAAATGTATGGAGCCATCCCACTGTGTGGCACCTCAGAACTTAAACATAAAAAAAAAACATTCTGACGTGTACATGAAAAACGGCGAAACACGTGTATTTTTATTTTTCATCCCCTTTCCGAAAATGTACATTTGGTTCATAGGACAGAATGTGTGTAACGCAGTGTTATCATTATAATTAGCATTATAAATGTTATTATCATTATCATTAGGGGTATTCACACCGAGCTCGTTAGTTTGTTATTTGGTTAGTTGTTACTTCGTTAACTTTGTGAAGTGTGAACACACCCTTTCGTTTTATCTCGTTAGTCTGGTAGTTGTTGTGGAATAACAGCTGATTTTGCTTTTCATAATTTAAAATTGCTGAAAATTTATAAATAAAAAGTGGAAAATGCCACAAACAGGGGCAAAATGTAAAATAATTCAGCATTTGATTGCAAACGCTATGCAGCGAATTTCGGTGATTGAGGGTAAAGACAAAAATTTAGTGAAATAAAAATTATTTTAAGCAAATACTTTTTTACGGATTGATAGATGTATTCAGTGAAGACGAAGAACTGGTCGAGGATACTTTAAATGAACTTTACGATGATGTGTACGCTGTCATGAGTTGCCGCAGAGGTGTGGACAATTTGGTGCCGAAATCAATTCATTGGCGGGAGGATATTTTGACATCAATGGATGAAAATCGTTTTCGCCAAATGATGCGTCTTGACCGATCACAATTTGCTCATCTCTTATCACTTCTAGCAAACAGCGAGGTATTTACCAAATGTACGGGCAAGCAGTTTCCAATAGATCTACAACTCGCTATAGTTCTATACAGATTGGGTTCATATGGCGAGAGTGCATCAATTTCCAAAATAGCTTCAATTTTTGGAATTGGTGACGGTGGAACGTTAACTAAAATAACTCGTCGAATTTTTAGTGCATTTTTAAAATTATTACCGCAATATGTGTATTGGCCAGATTCTATGGAACGTTCTGAAATAGTACGCGAAACTTTCAATGAATTGCCATTTTGCATTGGATATGTTGACGGCACTGAAATTAAACTAGCCAAAGCTCCAGTTAAAAATCATGAAGCCTTTTTTTCTAGAAGTCACATATATGCTATTAAAGCTCAAATGGTCTGCGACTATAAACTCAGAATTCGTGATGTTGTGGTAGGATATAGTGGTTGTACACATGACGCAAAAATTTTTAAAAATTGTTCGCTTTACAAGCACCAGGAAAGGCATTTCTCGGGACAGGAATGGATTGCAGGTGATTCTGCATATCCTTTAAGCAATATTGTTATAACACCTTATAGAACTAATTCTCAACATTTTGATCCACAAAAAAGGAAGCAATTTAACAAGCAACATAGTAAGTACCGTGTCAGAATTGAGCACTGCTTCGGCATATTAAAAGAGCGATTTTGCAGTCTGAAAGAACTGAGAATGCGAATGCACAACGAAGATAGCCAACAATTCTGCAGCGAGTGGGTTTTGGTATGTAGCATTCTACATAATATACTAGTTAATAGCGCTGAAGTAGAAGACGTCGAAGCTTCATTGCTGCACGAGAATGTAATTGATGAGGATTTGCATGAATCAAGCCAAAATAGATTTGAAATGAAAAGACAATGGTTATATAATATTATGTTTCCATAAGCTTTATTTAAAAAATCTTAAAATAAAATGAATTTATTTATATTATTAAAATTAATTTTCTGTTTTTTTGACCAGAATACAAATCTTAACGGCTGGATGAACTTAACTCAAATTCGGAACACATATTATTTGAATCCTAGCTTAGGTTATTGCATACTCCACGCCTCTTTCGCTCTTTTACAAGAAAGTTTAATGCACATATTAGCGTACTTTTTTATCGCGAAAATATTCGTCTAATTAATTTAAAAAAATGCTGTTATTTTGACACCAAATATTTCTCATTATTCTTTTGGTAGATTGGTTTTTTGTTTCGTTTTACCGCTTAATTGCTAAATTTGCTTCGTTAATATTTTTCATTTCAATCTGAAAGGTAAGTGTTATAAATTATAAAAAATTATGAGAGAAATAATGTAATATTACGGTTTTATTATATGAAAAATTAACTTAAAATTGATTGATGCGGGTGATTGATGCATTGATTTATCTTAGGAATTTTCCACTTGAGCGTACACAGAATGTATAATTATATGAAACTTCTTTTCTCGGCGATTCTCAAAATTTGCAAAGCTCATAACTAATCGTTTATCGTGCATCCGATTGCGATAAAACTTCGTCAACTGGTTGTTTGCACTTGCGCAAACAATGTAAGTATAGTTAAAATTTGCCACACCCCTTTTTACCGCCCAGAAATCAATAAAACTGTTATATTTTTTACGCTTTTGGCAGTAACAACTAAAGCCATCAAATTTAGGACACATGTTATCAAGGATAATATAAAAATTTATGAAAAAAAAACATGTTGATCATATACATCAGACGGTTTTGATCCTTCCAATTTGCTGCCTTAAAAATAATGCATCATAGGAAACTCAAACTATTTCTGCTATTTTGGAGATTGTTTCCACAAATGTCACCAATTCTATATAAATAAAATACACAATATTAATAATTAACAAAACGCACAAATTCAATTAAAAGAATAGTTTATTTATAAAATAGTTTGAAAAAAAAATTAAATAGTTCTTCAAGAACTTTTGAGATCAAAGTCATATATCAGATATAATTCGATATAATTATTAAAAAATTATTATAATTATATGTATTATATTATTATATTTTATAATTATTAAATTATTTTTATAGAAAAATATTAAATATATTAAATGTATTAAATAATAATTTAAAAAAAAATAAAATAGTTCTTCAAGAACTTTTGAGATCATAATCAAAAAAACATTTAAATTTATTCCATCTTATATTTATATTTGAGCTCGAGCTCCAGTTTTTTTATTTCGTGGTCTTTCTTTAGTTTCTCCGCATCCAACTCCAGTCTTCTCCTTTCCAACTCGAGCTTTTCCTGCTCTATGTCAAGGCGTTTTTCTAAAAAAATATCTCTTCGTTTTTGCATTTCTGCCAGCTCGCTTAAGCCATTTTTGGGCAGCCGTGTTTTTAATTTTTTCCCAAACGCACGAGAAGGAGCTGGAGTTGTTGTTGGCCTGCTTTCATCTGCTTCTAGAGTTGGTGCTACCGTTTGAACTGCAGGATATATTGATGACGACGGCTGCTCCTCCATCTCATACTCCACAGTATAATCCATGCATGGATCTTCATCGAAGTCGAACGTCACATCATTCGAGCTTAAGCCTGGAGCGCTAAATGTGGAAGACTCTACCACAAAGCTCGCATTTATTTTTTGAGAAAAAAGTTCGCACAGCCGGTCATAGTACGGGCACATTTTTCGAAGTTTTTCTTGAGAAACAAAAATTTTAAACTTCATAAGCTAGCAATTTAAAGATTACTTAACCAATTACCTTTTATTGTGGTGCATCCATCCTCAGACTCAAGCCCGGCACCTGTTGACTTGCGCCACTCCTCTGCTCTACTGAATGTTTGCTTGAGGTAGCGCACTTTGCAGCGTACCATTTCGCACGATACGTTTATATTTGTTTTTTCCAACAGCCGCTTATAGTATATCTGAGCAGTTGGCTTCTGAAGAAAGTTAAAAAGGTAAGATTTTTTAATAAACGAATTGTAGTTATTTAATACATACTTCAATATCTACGTTCTCCATTAAGTAGTCCAGGAGCAAATTGTGCTCCTCCTCGTTCCACTTCTTTTGTGGCTTGTCGCGCTTGCGCTTTTTCTTTTGATCTTCCACTGAAAATACAAATTAGCAAACATATGACAAATTAGAAACCAATAGAAAATTAAATGAATTTATTTATGTAATACTTACTTTTTAACAAAAACTTAAATTTAATTTGTGTTTAGATTTTCTTGAACACATGTAGTTGAAAATATGAAAGCTACTCGTTTTTTGCCAAATAACGAACAAATTATCAGGGTTGCTAAGTTGTTACTTTGTTACTCGGTAGTTCGATAGTTCGATACTTTTACAAAAACAAAATGCATGTAAAAAAGTAACAAGTAACAACTAACAAACTAACGAGCTCGGTGTGAATACCCCTATTATCATTATCATTATCATTATCGTTAAATAAATAACTGGCCATTTCAGCCCTTGAAAGGACTTTGACCTAGCTTCTTATGATCAATTGTTTCGTGCGTGTTATTAAGTTTGTACACAATTGACCGAGAAAGGGACCTACATGTTTAACCCTTTCCGGTCAACTTTTCCATTTCGAACCAACAAAAATTTTTGTGTCTTTAAACTCAAAGATTTGAGTTAAATTAGTAATAAAATGAAAAAAAAAGTTCTAAAAAATTTTCTAGAAAAAGTTCAGAGCTTTCGAAAATTTGTACAATATATTAACCAAAATGCATGAAAGGAGTAAAAACTCTAGAAAAAAATAAAATTTTTTTATGTTTAAAAAATTTTTTATTACTTTAAATCAAACATAAATATTGTTTTTTTAAACAAGCGTAGCCTTAAACATAGACAAATTCATTAATGGCTAGGAAAAGTGGCATTAAAAATAATAAATTTCGTATATTTTTACATAGTTTTGTGTCAATTGAAGAGTAAACATAAATAAAGTTTTTTATTTTTATTTTAAATATATAAATAAAGTCAAAACAATACCATATTGTAATATGTCCAATTAAATTTTATACTTTGCACTGACTTCATGAAAGGCTTGGAAACAATTTTTGTCGCGGGAAATGCATAAATGTACATTGCATTTAATGCAAATAAAATTGGTTCGTCCTGTGCAACCAACATTCTTACACCTTGTGGGATGATTTTGTCCATCGTGAGCTGGAAGGTGTTCAACCTTATCTTCAACAATCTCATGCAGTGGGCGTGCTTCATATTTCTTTTTGCTGGTTGTAGGCTCAATATTGTTTTCAAGAGTACGCAGAGGTCTTCCTCGCTTTCTTATAATATCATTTTTTGTAATTAGCACAAGATGGTTTGCGACACTCATCCGGAAATGAAGTAAGTCAATTATATTTTTTTTTTTTGTATGTTTAGGATATTGCAGTCTTTTTTATAAAGTAACCAGGAAGTCACTAAGGCAAAATCAATAAAATGTGTGGTCAGACGTAGTGTCCATTTCGATGACTTTAAAAAAATTCTGTAATAACTTATAAGTTGATCTAACAAGTCAACGCCGCCCATCGAAGAGTTATACTTTTGCACTATTTCCGGTCTTTTAACTTCAATAAATCGGTTTGAGTTTTTACAATATCTCCTCACAATGTCCTCTTCTCCTCTGCCTACAAAATTTGAAGCAAGATGTATTGCCTTGTTATCCTGCCGCTTGATTAGACAAATTTTTTGATCGTTGCTTACAAAGCACTCCGATGCACCGCGTCCTCTTTTTTGAATTTCTTTATCAGAACTGAATGCTGCTCTTCCAAATCTGTTAATACGTGCGGTT
The DNA here is from genome assembly GCA_943735915.1 of Pherbina coryleti. Classification (NCBI taxonomy): domain Eukaryota; kingdom Metazoa; phylum Arthropoda; class Insecta; order Diptera; family Sciomyzidae; genus Pherbina; species Pherbina coryleti. Next base: position 103,225,601 of record OX030950.1, read on the forward strand.
CTAGCAGCATTTATACTTAATTGCGTGAGGATTTCAAGTAATTTGTAGGAATTAAAAAAGTTATCGAGGAAAAGATTATGACCAGGCTCTTTTAATCTTTGTATCAAGTGCAAAACTATAGCGGTTGAAAATCCGTATTTTGCCAAGTTTTCTGAATCAATTCTTGTTTGTTTTCCTTGGTATAACTCAAAATCATAAGGAAATCCAGATTTTCCGCAAAGAACATAATTTTTAATACCCCATGGGTTCGGCTTTCCTTTATGATACACCTTACAAGAAAGCCTTCCTTTAAATGGCACAATTTGCTCATCGATACACACATCTTGCTCAATGGGTTCTTTCAAGCATCGGTTCCTTATTGTATCAATAAGTGGGCGTAGTTTTATGAACTTGTCATCACAGCGATTTGGTATAGACAAATTATCTATAAAATGAAGGCTTAATCGCAGCTGTTGAAATCTTCTTAATGACATCGATTCTTTAAAAAGAGCAACACCCAATGTTGGGTCCCAAAACAAAGAAGTTCGGCGTAACTGCATGCTTCCCATAGCGATTTGGAGTCCAATCAAGGTTTGAAACTCTGCCTTTGTAGTATTTTTAAAACCAGAAATACTTTTTTGTGCAGCATACAAGTTTGTATAAAATGTAGCACTTTCATACAGATCGCTGGTAAAAAATTCTTCAAAATATTCATTAGGACTTTTTAGATTATTCTGTTCTTGGGTAACACTAGATTCAAAAGTAAATGGATTTGGTTGAAATTCCAATCTTTTCCACCTAATGTCTTTGTTTTGTGTTATATTATATTTTAAACGAAATGAATTTTTACATTCTGCTGTTTCTGGCTGTGCATTTTCATCATTTTCAACATTTACTTCTTGCTCACAACAGGAAGTATTAGGAATATCTTGAAAGTCGTCAAAGTTTTCCTCGAGTATTTTTTCGTTGGTTGTGTTGTGTATTATAAAAGAATCTATAAGAATCTCATCCTCAGGATCAATGTCGGCAATTTCACCTTCAAATCTGATTTCAGCTGCTTCTACAATATCACTTTCCTCTTCCTCATAATCTGATAAATCCGCTTCTATCCGGTCCAAAAACTCTGCAATTTCTTTATCTAACAATCCTTTTTTGCGTAAACTCATTGTACAATTATTTCAGCAAGCCCAGAAAATTGCCTATGAAATTTAAAAAATCAACAACCTTTTCCGTATTTTGTACAATAAATTGACCAAATTATTTATGTACAATATATTGTACGTTTGCTTTTGAGTAATTTGTACAATATATTGTACAATTTTTTTAAGTAAGCAAAACAATTTTTTTTTATATAAGTTTTTTTTTAAATTTGTTAACAAAGTTTTAACAAATGGAATTTAAAGGTTTGTCTTGAGCTATTATAAAATAAATAAAACTATATTTACCTGCTCAAAATGCTTTGCTTTGCTTGCTCACTTCTTATGATCACACAAATTCAAAGTGGACTGTTTTTAAGATGTAAATAAAAAAATAACTACACATCGCACTGCAATTAAATTTCAATTTCATAAAGTGAAAGCATGTTGGATTTAAAAAAGTATTTTTTTTTTTTTTCAAAATTTTCGTTAGCTTTAATAGAAGAAGAAGACAAAATTAAAAATCTTTTGAACAATATATTGTACAAAAACAAGGAAAGGGTTAACGCCGACTCCGAACGGCGATGAACGTAATGTTCTTATTCTCAAGAAGCTTTACATAGCATTTGATTACTCTCTGAGGTTTGCCATTGTCTGCAGAGAGGTGACGGCCGTACAGAAAAATTATTTTATAATTTTCTGTCGCTGCTGGGGTTCGGAGAGCCGGAATCGCCAAAAATAAAATCGCCCAAAAAAAAAAAGGAAAAATGACCCAAATGAAAAATGACCCAAAAATTTATGAAAAATCGCCCAAAACGAAAAAACGAAATTTTACCCAAGAAAACGAAAAAAAGCCCAAAAATTTTTGGAAAAATTACCCAAAAACAAAAACGAAAATTCACCCAAAAAAATGAAAAATCGCCCAATATTTTACATTGTGTTCCCACACGATATACGAAATTCCCTTGTACGAAATGAGTATTTTCAAGGCCAGTATTTTTTTTTAAGTCTATTTTAATTCAATCATTTGATGATATAAATACTTTTTATGTGGATATTATATTATAATACTATTTATGTAGGAAGTGCGTTAAATTTAAAAATTTAATTAATTTTAATTTTATATAATCTCATACTTAAAAATCTATAAAAACATTTCGTACAAGGGAAAAATACTGATTCTTTTTCAAAACAACAAGTTTCTTTGGTTATCAAAAAATTTCAAAAAGAAAAAATGACGGCGGAGGTGGTGGGGTGGAGCAGGGCGGGGCGACGGGTGGCGCGTGCGATCCGTCGCACTACGCGTAATCCGCCGCGCCGCAATCCGCCGCGTCGCGATGCGCGGGAGTTACGTTCCTATCGTAACATAAATCCCCACAACCGAAAAAAACATTCAAAACTGTCAATTCGGCGCATTTTTGCATGCACCGAACTGCAGATATAACACAACTGAGTAGCGTTAAGCATTCAGTCAAATATAGATAAAATGTTCTTTATATAAATTAGCTATACACAAACATACAAGCATACAAACATATATAGCATAGCATAAAATAAATACAAACATAAACAACTACAAAAATACTTACTAGATACAAGAAACCGACACTGTTTGGGCAGAGATAGCTTTTAAGATATTTGTAAGTTAGTCTTAAGATTCAATCAAATAAAGCATGTCGTGAAACTTAAGTTCTGCGCATTTTTTATTTTTTTATTTTTATTTCTGTTATCGGAAACATAACTGGCGCAGTCGGGAAAAAGCGGCCAAAACTTGTTAAGCTAAAGCTAAGCTCAAAGTTAGAAAGTCGAAAGCTTTGTTTTTCTTTAAAAAGAAAAAGAAAAAAAAAACAGAAAATAACAATTTGTGAACTATAAAAAAAAAAAAATTGTGAAATATCGAAGATAAACAATATCCGAACACAAAAAAAAAGATAATTTGTGAAATAGTGATATGAAAGACAATTTACAAAAAACATTTGACAAGAACAGAAGAATAAACATGGAAGATATCAACAAGGAAAACGAGAGCGTCATTAAGAAGCAGGAGGAAATCATCCAACAACTCCAACAACAGCTGCAACAACAAAGTGCACAGCTACAACAACAATATCAGCAACAGCAACAACATAATGAACAGCTGCAACAGTGGCAACAACAAATTCAATATCAACAACAACAAATTCAATATCAACAACCAATTGAATTTATTCTGCGACCACAGGACATTTTGGACCAGTTTAGACGACTAAGACCTTTCGAAGACAACAAAAACTATGGTTACTCGTCATTCATAAAATCAGTGGAGAACACTTTGGAATTGTGTGGAAGTAATCCACAACTTTACAACTACGGCATGCAGATAATTATTAACGAGAAAATTCGAGGAGAAGCAGCAAGGTGTATTCGTGAACTTGGTGATTTTCCAACATGGGAAATCATTAAGGTGAAACTTAGACAACGCTTCAAGCCCAACAAAACATATGGAGAACTGTTCAACAAGTGTCGGATCATGAGGGTGAATAATTTAAGTGAATTATTTAAACTAACTTTTGAAATTAAGTATGAACTAAACGAATTATACGATTGTGACGAAAGAAAACCTGATCTTTATAGGGCAGAAAATATAGATAGAGATTTAGTAGAAATAATTTTAGAAAAAATTGATGGAACCGTAAGGGCCCACGTCGATAGTGATAGAACATTAGACGAAATTTATAAAAGGTATGATAGATTAAAGTTGTTGACAGATCCTAGATGCATAGCCTATGGTCATAAAAAACATTTCAAGCCACCAATAATTCCACAAAGAAAAGAAGATTATTTTAGCCCTCAAGGTCGAAATCGTAACGACCAATTTTTGGAAAAAAATTTCAACCAAAACTCTTATGGTACTAGGTCATATTCGTCTAATAATAATAATAAAGTCAATTTGGAATTCCCGGGAAGAAATTTCAATCAAAACTTTGACGGTACTAGATCGTATTCGGTTAATAATAAAAATAATGCAGAGTTTAATCAAAACTGTAATGGTACTCGACCGTATTCATCTAATAATAAAAATTATTCAGAGTACCGAAATCAAAACCAATTATACCAGAATAAGGCTAATTCGGCTCAAACTCGCAATTCTCATATGAGTGTTGAAACACAAAACTTTAGACGAAGCCAATTCCAACCAATGGAAATTGGAAATTTCGAGGAAGATGTAAATTTTACCAACGAGCCTCGGAACCCACATTGCCCTTAATTAAATTAAGTATAGAAGATAACACTTTTACTGCGTTAATAGATACTGGCTCAAGCACCAGTATAATAACTCCAAATGTAGCAAGTAAATACCAACCTTTGTCATGGGAAAAACCAAAGTTTTTTTCAACCATAAATGGTGTAAGCAAAATTACTAAAAGGGTAGTCACTCCAATACCAAAAGAATTTCTTGCTAATGGAACTATTTCTTGGAATGTAGCCCATCTACCTAACAGAAAGTATGATGCCATTATTGGACAGAATATTTTAACTAAATTTGATGCGATAATAGATTTAGATGATAAATATATAAAAATGAAAGGTCATAAAATTCGGTTTGCTAACACAAATTTTCCAAACGATACCAGTGATGTGTGTTCACTTGAACCTATTCAAAATGATTTCTTAGAAAAAATTAAATTGCACCACCTTAATAGTGAGGAGAGACAAAAAGTGCATGAACTATTGACCCAATATGAAGATATATTTTTTTTTGAAGGAGACTCACTTACTTTTACTCACAGCATTCAACATGAAATAGTTACTGAAACAGATAGACCCATATATGCAAAAATTTATAGGTACCCTAAGGTACATGAAGAGGAAATAGAAAGGCAATTAAATGAAATGCTCCAACAGGGTATAGTTACCGAGAGTAACTCGCCGTACAATAGTCCATTGTGGATAGTCCCCAAAAAGTCAGACAGCTCTGGGAATAAGAAATGGAGAATTGTTGTTTACTATAGGAAGCTCAACGAATGTACTGTTAGCGATAAGTATCCAATTCCCAATATAGACAATATATTGGACAAATTGGGGAAAGCTCAGTATTTCTCTGCAGTCTATTTGGCCAAAGGGTTTCACCAAATTTTGGTAAAACCTGAGGACAGAAAGAAAACTGCGTTTTCGACCCCGTTTGGTCACTTTGAATTTGTGAGAATGCCATTCGGCCTCAAAAATTCTCCTGCAACCTTCCAGAGGTTAATGAATTCAATACTAAAGCAATATATCAATAAAATTTGTGTAGTGTACTTAGACGACATTCTAATATTCAGCACATCGTTGCAAGAACACATAAACAATATTAAATCTATTTTCGAAACTCTTAAGAGTTCGGGACTGAAAATTCAAGTAGATAAGTGCAGTTTTTTAAAAAAAGAAACTGAGTACTTAGGTCATATCTTAACACAAAACGGCGTAAAGCCGAATCCAACAAAAATCGAAGCTATCAAAAACTTGTGCCTGCCCAAGACACAAAAGCAAATCAAGTCATTTTTAGGAGTAACCGGCTTCTATCGTAAATGTATCAAGGACTATGCAAAAGTTGCATTTCCTATGGTGAAATATTTAAAAAAGAACTCGAAAATCAATACTAACGACCCAAATTATATAGCTTCTTTTGAGAAGTTAAAGGAAATTATTACAAATTATCCAATTCTGCACTATCCAAACTTCAATAAAAAATTTAAGCTAATAACTGACGCTAGTAATTTTGCCTTAGGAGCCGTTCTAACCCAAGACGGACATCCTATATGTTTCGCTTCTTGTACTCTAAATGATCATGAGAAAAGCTATTCTACTTGTTGTGACCCGCACAACATTACCCTGTACACTTTGTACAGCCCGACCTCACACAAAGCCAGAATCTCCAATCGATTCTCTTTAAAACTTTAAACAAAACCATTGCTTGTTTTTAGTTGTCAAGTGTTTCCGACAACAACGTCGGCGACAACAAAAAGCAAAGCAATGAACTGTTTGGGTGCATCGGCATAAGCTTGCACGGTCAGCATAATAGCGATCATTTACCTACCCTAGTTGCTGCGCTGCTCGCAAAGTGCAATGCCTGCAGCTACGCAACATGTAAGACGTACGTGATCACGTATCGCGAAAGGGGAAGTAATATGTAAATAAATCCAAAGATTTTATGTATGACATGTAATGTTTTGATTGGGTAGAATCGATACATAATTTCCACTTATTCCACTAAATTATGGGAATTGTGGGAGTTTCTGGAAGAAAGGAACCTCTTTGGAAAGTGAGGATTTTCCTTTATAAACCCGTCGCCGGCGCAGAAACGGAGAGAGAGTTTTTAGAGTCATAAGAATAAACAACTAATAAGGTCGCAGCCTCGCCTAGACAGCGGGCCTTTTAGTTAAAATAAAATATTAATAAAAACTTAAGTAAAACACAACATTGGTCGCAGCCTCGCCTAGACAGCGGGCCTATGTTGTAAAATAAATAAAATTAACAACAAAATTAAACTAAATATCTTTTACTCGCTCTCCCGTCTCTGGTCTCTCTTCTCCTTGCGGAAAGCACGGAGGCCACGGACGTTAAACACAACATTTGGTGGCAGCGGTGGGATACGCTACATCCCTTAAACCAACAAAAAGGAAAAACCATCCTTTAATAACAGAAAAAAAAAATCTTTAACAAATAAAATTTTAAAAACAAAAATTTTTTAAGCGTACCGAGGCTTCGACATCGGGTTAAAAAAAAAAAAAATATAACAGCTTAAAAGTGAAAAAGCGTGCCAAGGCTAAACAGCGGCAGTGAAAATTTAATAGTGAAAAGTGAAAAAAAAGTTAGTGAAAAAAAAGCGTCCCGAGGCTATAACATCGGAACAGTGCAAAAAAAAAAAAATAATAATAATAAGCCCAGGTTAACCAGCTTTAAGACGTGAAGTCTCCTGGCCCATCAAGAAGCCCAGGATAACCAGCTTTAGGGCCTAGAGCCTCCTGGCAACAACAACAACAACAACAACAACAAAAACAACAACAACAACAACAACAACAACATCATCGACAACATCAAGAACAGCTTCAACCGCACCTTCAACAACAAGAACATCAGTAACAAAATACTTCAACAGCAAACTAAATTCAACAAGAAAGACGACAACAACCAGATCAAACTAAATTCAACAAGAAAGACGAAACAATTGATCAACAGTATCATCGACTGAATATCGGCAACTATATCAGTTTCAACAACATCGGCTTCAACATCCAGCAGTTACTTGAAAGTTTTTGCATACATTTTCTTCAAAATTCGTACTCGTCAGCGCGCAGCTGAGGTAGTTCAGCTCTTTGCTAATCTACCATTTTTCGAAAACTCGTTTTGTCTTGAAACCATTGAAGATAACGATCTTGAAATGGATCTGAAATTTACTTTAAACGATATTTATAATATCGTACCGGTATTTAACGGCAATCCAGCCGAACTCAATAAATTTATAGCTTGCGGCAATATTCTGTTTTCGTCTGCTAAAACTGAAGCGGAACACACTTTTATTCTAGAGGTAGTGAAGACTCGATTGGAGGGTTCGGCCTTTGAACTCATCCAATTCAAATCTTTTACTAAATGGAATGATTTGGTACGAGATTTGGAGACGGAGTTCAAGGAGGAAGAGTCGAGAACTTCCGCCCAGAATGAACTTTTAACTGCTAAACAACAATCACAAGAAAAAATAAAAGAATTTGGTGAACGAGTAGGAAAATTATTACATTCGTTAAATTCTGCTACATTTTCAAGCACTAGCGACGAATCAGTTAGGGCTTATTTAAAACAAGAAAATGATCGATTGGCACTACAGGTATTCGAGGATGGTTTGCGGAATCATAATTTAAGATTAATTCTTAAAGCTCACAATGAGAGAGACTTGAAGAAAGCCATTGCATATGCTGAAGAACATTCAGTATGGCTTGAAAAAACGTCGCAATACCAAACCTCAACGTTTAAACCTACATGCCAATACTGTAAGAAAATAGGGCATACTCAAGAGACATGCTATCAGAAAAACAATAATAATTTTTCCACCCGCTTTAATAACAATTTAAACAGACAGCCAAATATAAAAAAAGAAGTACAATCGATATTCTGTACATACTGCAAACGGCCAAATCACACGTACCAAGAGTGTAGATCTCGACTGCGAAGCGCCGAAAATTTTCAGAACCGAAGAGTTAATGATGACCCAAACGCATATTACAACCCTTTCAGAGGCGAATACAGCCATCCCAATCAAACGCATCATACTAACAACTCATCGGGAAACGGAATAGCTCGGGAAGAAACCAGCGGCACTTCTCCCCGGATGCAAGTAAAAGCCGATGTGCACCAAGCACGAAATTAAATTACTCTATAAAAATACCTTTTTGCAAAGAATACGAAGAGCCAGTGCTTTGCATTAAACTGGAACCTTCAGATAAAAATATAACTTCATTATTAGTAGACACGGGCGCACAAATTAGCCTATTAAAAGACACTGAACCACAGCGCACAATTTATAAAAAAAGTAAACATACGGTCTCAACCATTTCAGACAAAGCAATGCAAACTCTAGGGGAGCAAATAAAAACGATTAATGTCCCTTTTTATGACCAAATAATAACACTGAGTCACAACTTTCATATTTTAAATAAAAATATTAACTTAACCTACGACGGAATCTTAGGAAGCGACTTTCTTACCACTTTTAACTGTAAAATTGATTTCAAGAATAAACAACTGGAAATACCAGTAGACTGCTCAAACGCGGCAGTAAGTAAAAATAAAATTATAAAACCACATATTCAAAATGATTATAAAAACACTGAAAAGGAAAACAATGTGTTGCCTACGGGTAACAAAGGGAATTGTGAAAATAGGAAACAGGATCAGGAGTATGCGCCGAATGGCATAAGTCATATTGAGAATCCTCAACCTAATGTCTACGGGCCGCAATCCATCACATTGTCACCTCAAAGTGATAATAAAATCATTACAAATAAAGTGAAGGCAAATAAAGAGGAAACCAAGGCATTATTTTTGGATAATGAAAGGATTTGTAAAAACAGGATTGAGTCAACTCAACCTGATGTCTACGGGCTACAATCCATAACCTTGCAACCTCGATGCAAACAACTTGTCGAGATCCCTTTTGCTTATACAAAAGACGCAGTGATCCACAAGAAACAAATAAACCCAGGAGTATATTTGGCGGAAACCCTGGTTCGCCCAATCAAAAATAAAGTAAAAGTTCTTTTAATGAACACAACAGAAGAAATCAAAAAAATCAATTTAAATAAAATTCAATATGAGTGGGAAAAAATAGAAAACTTCAACGAAATCAAACTCGATAAAACAAAAGATTTAGTGAAGGGTAGATTAAACAAAGTAGAAACAAATATAGACCTAACGCATTGTAATAAAGAAGAAAAGAAATCAATTTTAGAGATTTGTAGAAACTACAACGATTTATTTTATTTTGAGGGAGACCACCTTACTTGTACTGAGACAGCAGACCATGAAATTATTACAGAAGCAAACAAACCTTCTTTATTTGTTAGGCCATACAGACTTCCTGAAAGCCAAAGAAATGAAATTCATAAACAGGTTAATGAAATGCTAGAAGACAACGTCATTCGAACAAGCTCAAGCCCATGGAACTCGCCACTATTACTTGTTCCAAGGAAGGCAGACTCCGAAGGTCACAAACGCTGGAGAGTCGTAGTAGACTTTAGAAAATTAAACGACCTAACCGTTGGGGACGCATACCCTTTGCCCAACATAACTGACATACTTGACCAGTTGGGAAGAGCAAAATATTTTAGCACATTAGATTTAGCCAAAGGATTTCACCAGATTCCCGTTAAAGAATCTGACAAATGTAAAACAGCTTTTAGCACACCTTTTGGACACTACGAATATAATAGGATGCCATTTGGGTTGAAAAACGCCCCCGCTACTTTTCAAAGACTAATGAATAACGTACTCATGGGCTTACAAGGCTTTGAATGCTTTGTTTATGTAGATGACATTGTTGTGTACGGCTACGACTTAAAAGACCACAACCAAAAATTAATTAAAATATTTGACCGATTGCGTCATCATAATCTCAAACTCCAACCCGATAAATGTAATTTTCTTAAACAAGAGCTCAATTATTTAGGACATATCATTTCTTAAAACGGTATAAAACCTGACCCTGAGAAAATTAAAGTAGTAAAAACATATCCAACTCCAAAAAATACGAAAGGAATTAAATCATTCCTTGGATTCACGGGATATTATAGAAGATTTATAGCAAACTTTTTTAGTATAGCCAAACCACTCACAAAATTGCTGAAAAAAGATGTAAAATTCAGTTGGGATGCATTCTGCGATGAAGCATTTACAAAATTAAAAGATAAACTAATAAGTCCCCCCATTTTAGCCTATGCAAATTTCAGTGAAGAATTTATAATCACAACAGATGCGAGTGATGCAGGACTTGGCGCAGTCTTATCCCAAGGTATAATTGGAAAAGACAAGCCAATATGCTTCGCAAGTAGAACATTGAACGATGCAGAGACACGCTATAGCACCACGGAAAAAGAATTGCTAGCTATTGTCTTCGCCGTAAAACAATTTCGACCGTATATTTATGGTAAAAAGTTCACGATCTACACTGATCACAAGCCGCTCGAATGGCTAATGAAGCTAAAAGATCCAATGTCAAGATTGGCTAGATGGCGAATCCTCCTATCAGAATATGAATACACGATCAAGTATAAAGCAGGGAAAAACAATACAAATGCTGACGCACTTAGTCGCATCACTAAAGACAAAAATATTACAGAAATAAAAAACAAGGTTTTAGTCATGACACGACAAATGGCAAGCGAGCAAATAAACAATGAGAGTTTTCAAACAGAAGCAAAACAGCCCAAAAATATAAGGAATGAAAAAATATTTAAAATAATAGAAAGCACAGAACAAATTTACGCCAATAAAGGAATAAAAATAAAATTATTATTGCTACCCCTAACAGAATCACCAGAAGAAAATCTTATAAAGAAAAAGATCCCAATATTTATCAAACCTCTCATGGGAGAAAATGAAATATATACGCTAGAAAATTATTGTAAATTATACGTAACAACTTTACCTTTACCCTTCAGAACTACTAAAGACCGAGAAATGGCAAAAGAAATACTACAAAAAATCAAAAACGAGAATTGTACACAGGATCAAAAATCCATCGCAATAGCAATTCCCAAATTTAACCCCCAATTTAAAGTAGAATTCAAGACAATGCTTACGGAAATATTTTTTAACATGGAAATTAATTTACATATAAACAATAGAACAATCTTGGAAAACACGAACGAAATCGAAACAGTTCTAGCACAATACCATAAGTCACCATTCGGAGGACACCAGGGTATAAATCGAACCTTGAAAAGATTAAAAACAAATTATTACTGGTCTACAATGAAAAAAGATGCACAAAATTTTATTCAAAAGTGCGAATCATGTCAAAAGAATAAACTCAACAAATCACCAAAAGTACCAATGAAAATTACAACAACGAGCTCTTCACCTTTCGAACGAGTAGCATTAGACATAGTCGGTCCTCTTCCAGTAACGTACAAAAATAACAAATATATTTTAACTTTTCAAGATGATCTTACAAAATTCACTGAAGCTATACCTTTGGAAAATGCAGAAGCAATCACAGTTGCAAGAGCTTTTGTAGAACAAATACTCTGTCGATTCGGATTTCCAGACTCACTATTAACCGATCAAGGCACTAATTTTCTCAGTGAATTGTTTAAAGAAGTATGTAAGTTATTAAAGATCAAAAAACTACAAACTACACCATACCACCCACAAACAAATGGAGCACTTGAGCGAAGCCACCGCACGCTAGCGGAATACCTTCGACATTATGTAAATAATGATCCACTCACTTGGGACGACTGGATTCCCTATGCGATATTTGTTTTCAATAACACACCACACAGTAGTACAAACTACACCCCTCACGAATTACTTTACGGATTTCCGGCCAAGATTCCTTCCAACTTACAAAAATATCCATCCATAAATTATAACTATGAAAATTACGCCAACGAACTTAAGGCAAGACTACAACATGGATTTAAAATTGCTGGACAAACTTTAAAAGAGAAAAAGGAAAAGTGTAAGGAATACTATGACAAATGTGCGAAACCGAAAACATTTAACGTAGGTGAAAAGGTTTTAATTAAAAACCAAACAAGGAAAAACAAATTCTCATCACTATGGGAAGGTCCATATGAAGTTCTAAAAATAATATCACCGGAAAACACGGCCATAAAAATTCGTAATAAAATTAAAATCATACACAATAACAATCTCAAACAATTTTCAGATTAAAATAACACACACACATAAAACAATTTAGCATAAATTAAAACACAGCAAAGACCTTAAATCAATACACCCATTATAATTTTTTACAAATTTTTAATTAGCTTGCTGGAGTTTCTGACTAGCCATTTTTTAAAGATTAGGGAAAATCATATTTTCCGCGGCGTAACGCAGTCTTTGTCGTTCTCCCTCAAATTTTGGTAGATGAAAATAAAAATATTGCCAAACGATTTTAAGCAATAAACTACGACAATTTTTTTTCTTTCAAAAGAACTTTCAGCTATTTTTAATGTATGAAAAAAAATATATATAAAAATCTTCTTTCGCAAAAGCTTTCAAATATGAATCAAATACAAAAAAAAAAAAAATAAAATTTTTTTAATTCTTTAAAACATTTTAATAACAAACGAAACAAAAAGTTCAACAAAAAGAAAAATATATATATAAAGTATGTAATTCAAAAAAAAAAAAGAGAAAAAAAAATAATAAGTTCTATAAAATATTTTTATTTATTAAATTCATATAATAAATTTTAATTCAATTTCCTTTTAACCTACTAAATATTACGTATAATTTTTAACGCTGTAAAATAGTAAAATATTCATTTACAATACATAAACTATATATGTATATCACATTAGAAAATTAATAATGTACATATATTTAAGTTTTACAAAAAATGTAAATACTCTATGCTCATTTCTGCTCAACCGGTCAGTAACGCGACAGAAAATTTTTCAACCTCTTCAAGGAGAAAAATTTTCTTTTATAAGGGCGGAGGGATGTTGTGACCCGCACAACATTACCCTGTACACTTTGTACAGCCCGACCTCACACAAAGCCAGAATCTCCAATCGATTCTCTTTAAAACTCATACATAAATATCAATAAATATTGCCTCGGCATTTGCTGGCAAAATTTATGACTATTATTTCCATGAACGACCAAGACCCAATTCAAGTGCAGTGACTCGAATTGCTGGCGTTCATGAAAAACTGACCTAATTTTAGCGCACGCTTAAAATTACCAAAATAAACAAAACCATTGCTTGTTTTTAGTTGTCAAGTGTTTCCGACTACAACGTCGGCGAAAACAAAAAAGCAATGAACTGTTTGGGTGCATCGGCATTAGCTTGCACGGTCAGCATAATAGCGATCATTTACCTACCCTAGTTGCTGCGCTGCTCGCAAAGTGCAATGCCTGCAGCTACGCAACATGTAAGACGTACGTGATCACGTATCGCGAAAGGGGAAGTAATATGTAAATAAATCCAAAGATTTTATGTATGACATGTAATGTTTTGATTGGGTAGAATCGATACATAATTTCCACTTATTCCACTAAATTATGGGAATTGTGGGAGTTTCTGGAAGAAAGGAACCTCTTTGGAAAGTGAGGATTTTCCTTTATAAACCCGTCGCCGGCGCAGAAACGGAGAGAGAGTTTTTAGAGTCATAAGAATAAACAACTAATAAGGTCGCAGCCTCGCCTAGACAGCGGGCCTTTTAGTTAAAATAAAATATTAATAAAAACTTAAGTAAAACACAACATTGGTCGCAGCCTCGCCTAGACAGCGGGCCTATGTTGTAAAATAAATAAAATTAACAACAAAATTAAACTAAATATCTTTTACTCGCTCTCCCGTCTCTGGTCTCTCTTCTCCTTGCGGAAAGCACGGAGGCCACGGACGTTAAACACAACATACTGTTGAGAAAGAGTTATTAGCAATTGTTTGGGGTTGTAAGTATTTCAGACCATACCTATATGGCAAAGAGTTTGATTTGAGTACTGATCATCAACCACTTAAGTGGCTTCACACCAAGAATTGTGGTAGAGATATCAACCCAAGACTCCAAAGATAATTGATTCAATTGGGGGAATACGATGCAAGGATAGATTATGTTAAAGGCAAAGAGAATAAAATTGCTGATTTTTTAAGTCGCATCGATGTTGATAATAATGAAATAAACCTATATGAAAGTGATTTCTACGAAGAAAATATAGATAACGCTTCAACGGATGTCCAAACAGCACATTCACAAGAAGAAGATTTGCACGACCACATTCCAATCTTGGACACAATTGTCAATAGGTTTAAAACTCAATTAATTTTAGTGGAAAGAAGGGAAAAAGAATTCGAAAAAATATTGGGTAACGATAGAATTTATATTGAGAGAGCTGATATACCGGAAAAAATTGCCGATATTGTCCGAAGACATATATGTAAAGGCAAAGTTGCTTTTTACACTGATTTAGATGACACAACTTATAATCAGCTTCAGAAAAAACTTATCGAGTTGTTTCCAAGAGACTCAAGCACAAAGTTCGTAAAATGTAGCCATTTTGCAAGAGACATGAAAGACGAAGAAGAAGCAATAAAACAGGTAGCTCTTTTTTCATAAAAGGGAATCAGGCCATTCAGGAATTATCGCAAATTATGAAGCTTTGAAGCATAAAATATATTATCCTAACTTAAAAGTCATTATCCATAAGGTAGTAAATAACTGCGATTTATGTACCGCAGCGAAGTACGATAGAAAACCTATTCAAACCGAATTTAAAAATACAGAAACACCTTCTGATATCAACGAAATAGTACACATTGATACTTACGTAAATTCTAAACATTCGTTCATAAATTTCATTGATACAGGGGCGAACACAGGTAGGGGTTTTGGGGGTTAAAACCCCCCCCAAATGAACGAATAAAAATAAAATTAAATGTATAAAGTAAAACAATTACAAATTATAAAGCATTATTTATTTAAGTTGTAATGTTTAAAGCTACTTTCATGGTGTTATTTATTGTTTTTATGAAATTATGCTCTGTATACGCAAAAGAGGCCTGCCAGAGTATGATTTTTTGCCTGAAATATTAAATACATGTATGTTTTGGTAATGTTTTAAATAATGTAGACAATTATGCATTTTTAATTAGGAAAAGAATAACCTAAGAGGAAAAGATTACCTAAAACTTAAAATTAAAATTAAATAACTATTTATTAAAAATAAAATTAAATTTACATTTCATTAAAAGGTAAAGCAAAAAATGATTGTGCTATTTTTTATGTTACTTATTTCATCAATATCCAATTTGATTTAAAAATATTTTTTTTTATTTAAATTTAATTTAAAATCGCAATAATTTTGCTTTTCAATCAACTCATCAATCACCAACTCAAATTAAACACATTTCGCTAACAGTTAATCAGTGCACCATAGTACATTGCTGAATGTTAGCATACTTTATCAAGTATTCGATTAAGAAACAAAAACAACACAACTCACAAATTCAGATCAGCGTGAGAAGTGTATTGTGAGAGAACAGAGAACGAATTAGCAGTTATTCTCATGCGCTGATTTTCTCTTTACTACATGATCTGTTGTTTACATTTATTCGCTTGCAGTGTACTCCTACACTCAAAAAAAAAAACACTAACTTAAAGTGAAACACAATGTGTTCATAATTTGCCTTTTCTCATGTTTTTTAAAAGTTTGCTCTTACTTTGACGAAATTTGCTAGCTAGTTTTTAAACATAAAATTCATCAAATTAATAACAGTTGTCGTCAATTTTAAAACATTTTTTCAATGTACAACAGTTAAGCAGTGTATATTCGTTTAACGAATATATTCATGCAGGGCTCTAATACGCATACATGCTCTACTACGCTGTTGTTCTCTGTAAAGTCGAGTTCCGCTATCAATGTGATATGAAGTTAAAACTAGAACTAGATTTTCAAGCTTTTCGAGCACCCACGCTACCCGAGTATTTTCGAGTATTTCGAGCTACCCGAATTTTGAACTTTTGTTTTTTACAAAACTTAAGAATCTCAACGAAAAATTGAGATGCAGTTTAATTAGTAGTCGTTATTTAGTAAAAAAAAAAACAAAAAAACTTCTCTTAATCAGTCTACATCAAACATATCCACGGACTGCCAAAGCAATGTTCTTTTTTATTTAAATTTAGCCACACAGAGCCAAAACAACCTAATAAAATAGAAAAAAAATCAATAAAATTTTTCTATCGTTTTCATTCAAGAAGATTGTCTTATTAAAATCATTGAGAAAATCTTATTAAAACTTTGAGAATTTTTTATTGGGCAATCCACATAATTTTAAGAAGAATCCTATTATTTTTTTATGAGAAAACATTTAAAAACTATAAGGAAATCTTATCAAAAATATGTGATTTACTTATTGATCTAATCGTGGCGTCCGTGGCATAGTTGGTTAAAGTGCGTGGCGGCTATGTCAACGAACCTTGGAGACCCGGGTTCGAATCCCAGCAGCGACAGAAAATTATTTGTATTAAAATAAATTTTCTGTACGGCCGCCACCTCTCTGCAGACAATGGCAAACCTCAGAGAGTAATCAAAATGCCATGTAAAGCTTCTTGAGAATAAGAACATTCCGTTCATCGCCGTTCGGAGTCGGCGTTAAACCTGTAGGTCCGTTTCTCGGTCAATTGTGTACAAACTTAATAACACGCACAACACAATTGATCATAAGAAACTAGGTCAAAGTCCTTTCAAGGGCTGAAATGACCAGTTATTTATTTTTTATTTTTTACTTATTGATTTTAAAAGTTACCTTTGTGATTTTTAGGAAGAAATCTTATAGATTTAATAAGATTTATTCATGAAATTTAAGAAGGAAATTCTATTGATTTAATAAGATTTCTTTTAAAATTTTATAAAGGAAATCTTTTTAATCAATACGCAATCTTGCTAATGTTTAACCTAGAAATATATCTTTAACTGCCTATAATATTACATACAAATCTACACATTGTTAAGATTTTATTAAAATTTATGCATTATTAAATAAAGTTGTTATTTATGAATATTAAATACATATGTTAAAATTAAATTAACTTTGACTTTGTATCCAAAATACGCGGCGCTGTCGAGGCCTTCAAAGAAATTGGCGGCATCCTCAATATCCGACATTTGTCAAGAACCTTACCATACATTTTTAATAAAGTCAAAATTGAGTCACTCAAGCCCACGACTGAAATAAGGCTTGAGTTTCGAGAATTTTAGTCTCGTCGAAAACAAGTTCTGGAACACAAATATCATTCTCCATTATAACATTTTTCTTATTTTACTTTATTTAAATCGACGGATAACTTTTCGAATTCACTTCACAACTACGACTGAAAGCTAAAACAAAGAAAGCAAAAATAAGTAGCATTTTCACCATTACTATCTTTTTAAAAGGGTGTCTAATAAAAAAATTTTATAAAAGCAGATCAATAAGATTTTCTTATTAATTTTAACTCTTAAACTGTTCTCTTCTTAAACTTTGGAGAGCGAAAAAAGAGATTTTCTTATTAAAGTTAAGTGTTAATAAGATTTCCACATTATTTCATTCATTCAATAAGAAATTTTATTGAAAAATGTTTGATAGTAGTTGTTAATTTTTAGTAAGATTTTCTCTATGGAATTGAAAAGATTACTTTATGGAAAATTCTTATTATTTGGTAATATTAATAAGAAACCCTAATAAAATATCTCAATTTGGTGGTCTTATTGACTTTATGTGGTGGTTTTTGGCTCTGTGCAATCATATCGGCTTATTTCCGTCTATATGTCTGCATGTAATGACGATCACAGCAGAGATTTTGGGGCCATCGTTATGAATTTCGATATATTATAAGCTTGTATTTAAAATATAAAGATCATAATGCAAATTAGCGATCTCGTATGAAAATTACGCTAACCCCACATAGAAAGTAATATGAAATTGGAAGAATCTCTTAAAATTTCATAAAATTTCAATGCCTTAATTAATTTCAATTTTATTATTGAGGACATATTAAATTCAATGGCACAAAATAAAAGAATAATTGACTTTGTACTGTAAATATTATATATGAAATTTGAATAAGTCTATAAATTAAAATATAAAACACCCCCCAAAATTTTTTTCTGGGTGCGCCCCTGCATTGATAGGTTTTCCAAGCATGTTGTTAGCTTTTATCTTGAAGATAGAAACAGCGTAACATTAATAGAAAAAAATTAGACTTTATATTTCCATACAAGGAAAAATGAAGAAAATCATATGCGATAATGAATTTAACAGAATAAATATTAAACAATTTTGCCAAGACGAGGGCAATGAGATACACTTTGTCAAACCTAATAGCCATACTGGCAACTCTGACATTGAAAGGTTAAATAATACACTCACGGAAAAAATCCGAGTTTTAAATTTAGAAAATAAAATCCCAATAAAACAGCAGGTAATTAAGGCCATAGAAGCATATAATAATACCTACCACTCAACTATTAAAGCAACACCGCTTGATGTTCTGCAAAATAAGGTTAGTAAGGAAATTATAAGAAGTAGGATCGACAAAGCAAAAAACGTAGCTATTGCAAGATTAAATGAAAACAGAGAAATTTACGAAGAGAATAGACAAGTGGGGTTCATAAAAAATTATATTAGCGTAAGACATAAAGAATAACCAAAATTTAGGAAATACCCATTAAAAAATGTTCATACTGTAAATATAAAGAGACCTTTGAAATTTTCAGGTAATCAGCTTGTTCGTGCTTCTGGGGATAGTGCTTCCAACTGAGGGTCTATTGCAGATAAGCCCTATTGAAGAGGAATCGGGGTGAACCAAACTTTAACGATTTTACATTTAATTAATACAAGTGAATTAAGCCATGTTTTAGACCAAATAGAAAACAATGTAAAGTCTCTCGATTTACATAGCAAAGAAATAGTTCAAAGAGAAATAGAAATAATAAAATCTAAATTAAAATCTATAATCCCAATAGAACCTAGGAAGAAGAGAGGATTGATAAACCTTGGAGGGAAAGCTTACAAATGGCTTTTCGGAGTAATGGACGATGACGATCGTCAAGAAATCCTTGAACATCTCAGTGTTACTGACCAAAATAGTCACAACATCATAGACACTGTTAATAAACAGATTTTTATCAATACGCATTTTAACAAATCAATCCAAATTTTAAAGTCGGCAATCGAAGAGGACAGGGAAATTACGAAAAGTTATGAAAAGGAAATAAAAAGCAGGCAAAATGAAATCATACGACGCTTTCTGTATACGGATCAAATGTCTAAACTTACCTATCTCAAAGATAGAGTTAATCATATACAAGAAAGTATATCATTAGCTAAAAACCATATCGTTAATCCAAATATTCTCACATCCGAAGAAATAGATCAATTCGAGGTAGACTTCTATAAATTGAAATTAATGAAACTTTATGTACTTAATTATAAAAAGGGTGTACTTATTATAGCACTAAAGATTCCAATTGATTATATCTCAGCTGAATTAAAAGTAATTGTACCACTTCCTAACAAAAATTATATGGAAATTGTCGAACCCAATAGCTATGTAATTCAAATTGAAGGCAATGTATTAGATTATCAAGAAAATGTGTATTTGAAAAGTTTAAAACGAAGCAAACATTGTACGATTTTAAATAATTGTAATTATAAGTATAATAACAAAACTCAAATCGAGGAACTTGAAGATGATATGATTTTAATAAAAAATGCCTTTGATCTGCAAGTAAAGCAAAATTGTGATAATAGAAATCTAAACGTTAGCAAAAACTATCTTTTCACTTATTGTAATTGTAAAATGGAAATTAGAAATGAAACTTTCCAAAACTATTTGACAATAGTGCAAGATAAATATTTTTATCCAAGTAATAACCCTTCATTAACAGAAATAAAATCAGTCAATTTTGGAAAAATTGAATTAGAGAATTTTTCAAACATCAAGGAGATTGAAGAACTAAAATTTCATAAGAATATTTCTTACGGAATAAGTATAACGATTGTAATTGTCATTGTCTTTGTAATAATTATATTTGTGTTAAAAATAAGAAGACAGCCCACTGTAATAAATAAAACCAAAATTGTAAATGAACCACAAGCAAATGATATCGAATTGCAGAAAATAAAAAATAAATATAGAACTTAAGCAAAATATAAGAAAATATAACAACAAAAATTTAGCTATTTAAATTCCGTTCTCATACTCAAAAAAAAAAAAAAAAACAAAAAACTAGTTACGAATAAAATAACTCGAAGAACTCAAAATGTAATGACTCAGGAGAGTCCTCAATTTAAGAGGGGAGGAGTTACGTTCCTATCGTAACATAAATCCCCACATCCGAAAAAAACATTCAAAACTGTCAATTCGGCGCATTTTTGCATGCACCGAACTGCAGATATAACACAACTGAGTAGCGTTAAGTGGCGTTAAGTGGCGTCCGTGGCGTAGTTGGTTAAAGTGCGTGGCCGCTATGTCAAAGAACTTTGGAGACCCAGGTTCGAACCCCAGCAGCGACAGCAAATTATGTTATTTGAATTAAAATAATTTTTCTGTACGGCCGCCACCTCTCTGCAGACAATGGCAAACCTCAGAGAGTAACCAAATTGCCATGTAAAGCTTCTTGAGAACGAGAACATTACGTTCATCGCCGTTCGGAGTCGGCGTTAAGCATGTAGGTCCGGTTCTCGGTCAATTGTGTACAAACTTAATAACACGCACAACACAATTGATCATAAGAAGCTAGGTCAAAGTCCTTTCAAGGGCTGAAATGGCCAGTTATTTTTTTTTTATTTTGAGTAGCGTTAAGCATTCAGTCAAATATACATAAAATGTTCTTTATATAAATTAGCTATACACAAACATACAAGCATACAAACATATATAGCATAGCATAAAATAAATACAAACATAAACAACTACAAAAATACTTACTAGATACAAAAAACCGACACTGTTTGGGCATAGATAGCTTTTAAGATATTTTTAAGTTAGTCTTAAGATTCAATCAAATAAAGCATGTCGTGAAACTTAAGTTCTGCGCATTTTTTATTTTTTTATTTTTATTTCTGTTATCGGAAACATAACTCGGGCGCGGTACTAAATATTTCCTTTGACTTGACTAAGCAAACTCAAGCAAAGAAGAACTGCTTTTACTTTAAATACCGTTATCTTTAAGAACTGATTGACGTTTCTTATTTAACCCTTAAATGCACCGTGTAAATTTGGCTTACGGCTATATTTTTGGTTTGATTTCTTTCAAATCGGTTCTATATTATTTAGAATATTATAATTCTTAAATAAAAATATAGTTTTTACTTCTATTTGTCATAATTTTTTAAAAAATTATGTACGAAGTGAAAAAAAAATTTTTTTTTAACTAAATAAACACTATTTTTAACAGTTTAACTTCTACGAACAGATAAATAATTTTGATTAGGAAAAAATACTGACTGCTTTCAAAACATGTCCTTTAGTGATCGAAAAAATTTCGATCTAAAACTAAAAGAATTTTCGATCTAAATAGAAAACTAAAAAAATTTTCAAAACTAAAAACGCAGTTTCGCCCAAAAGCAAAAAACGAAATATTACGCAACAAAAATGGGTACATGTCCTTTAGTGATCGAAAAAATTTCGATCTAAAACTAAAAGAATTTTCGATCTAAATAGAAAACTAAAAAAAATTTTCAAAACTAAAAACGCAGTTTCGCCCAAAAGCAAAAAACGAAATTTTACCCAACAAAAATGCAAAATCGCCCAATTTTTTTGGGTGATTTTTCAAATTCGTATGGAAAAAAATTGGGTGATTTTTCATTATTTTTTTTGGGCGATTTTTCTTTGGGCGATTTTGCGGAGAGCCTGCAGTTAATTGCACCAATTGTGCGCGGAAATTTGGATGTGCTGAAAAATTCTCTCGAAACTCTCAGGAATTCACCTTGCGTTGTTTGCATTTTGACGAATTGTTGCCTAAATATAACAGGTGCCATACCCATTCTATATAATACAATGTGCACTGATGAAATACACACTCAACTGAAATCCGCAACTGCGACCTAAACTGATCCAATAACACCGTAGCGAAGAAAAATAAAAAATTGAGTGATTAGCTGTAATTCACGTGAACTATTAGCAAAAGTTTACTCAATTTACGCCGTTCGTCACAATGTAGCTTGTCTTTGATCAGCTTCAAAATCATCAAGGTGGTTTCTTTTGTCAATCGAAAACGATCAAGAAAATCCACATCATCCCATTTGTTTACAAAATATAAAAACGTTTGTATTCAATTGTAGCCTACGATTTCTTACGAATGAAACAAAAAGCTCAAGTTATACCAAATATCCCAAGTTAAATCAAATAACTGAAGCCAATTTCGGAAGTTATTGAAATCACAAGTTGACGAAAGTTATAAAAATCAAGTTATATCAAATTTTCAATTTCAAAAGTTATAACAGAAATATTGTACTGAATAAAAAAATTTTTTTTTTTCAGTTTCAAAAAATCCTAAAGTTATTTCTAACTCTCAAGTTATAAAAGTGAATAAAACGGCCCTAAATATTTCGTGTTTTGAATATCGTCAAGTTGAATACGAGAGATATGACATTAATCAGCATTCAAGATTATAAAATGACTTGGAAATGGAAATATCCTAAATTTTACCAATCATTTATAAATTTGCTGTCATCATGTTAAGAGGCCTCAAGTATCAAAAGATGAATAACGAGTTTCGTGCTAAAATTTTAAATGATTTCTTAAGCGAAAAAATACTTTTGTCGCCTGAGCACAAGATTATTTTACAAAAATTAAAAGATCGATTCGATGAACATGCGTTATATAAGATAAAAACGTCGAAATTTGGTGATCATTACGCCAATGGTCAAAGGATGAAACAACTTGCGGTCCTGCTACTTGTGGATGTTCCGCTATCGATAGAATATGGGATGACGCATTGAATATAATAAACTTTTATTATAACATAAAAACGCAAATTTAAGCAATTTTCTACAGTTAACATCGTAGTCGCCGTCTGGATAGGATTAAACAATGTCTGAGGAGACAATTTTAGTTATAGATGTTCAAGGTTTCTACCAATAATGAATTGAGTGTAAAGGAACTGAGTATTTCAGTAGACGATGACTCACAAGTTCAAACATTTGCAATTAAACCGTCCTTTTAATATGCATCTCGGGCAACAAAGGAAAAAGTTTCATATAACTGGCTTTATAGAAATTATCATGGCTTAAAATGGGACGATGGTGATTCAACTTTAGAAAATATTATAGAATATTATATTAAAAACATTAAAGAAAAAAAATTTCATTTATTATATTAAAGATTTAGAAAAAAATAAGTATATTCAAAATTTGTTTAAAGATGAAACTTTTTATCATAACCTAGATGATTTCAACTGCCCAAATTTAAAAATTTTGTATAAAAATAATCAACCAATAAATGTATGTAGCTATCATAAGAAAAATTGTACATGTACTGAAAAAAATGTAATACTCTTAAGAAGGTTTATAAATAAAGAAAACATAAAATGATAATAAATCAATTTATAGTTGTCATTTAATACTTAAATCAGATTAAATAAATATCAATCGTCAGTTCATAACGAACACTCGTCATGTCTATAACAATCTCTTTAAGCGGAACCACGTCAACTCTTATTGGAAAATATTTTCCACCAATTGAATTGACTACAAAATATGTTTGCGGACTTGAAGACTTTGTAACATTTAATTCTATACCCAATGTAGATATCCACAACAATTTATTTCATATTGGATTACAAACTATTACAATACCAGGTGGTTCATATGAATTTGAGGATATTGGGTTTTTCTTGGAAACAACCGTAAGAGACATTGATGGGTCAATTTTCCTGGAAATTAAATCGAACAACAACACTCTTAAAACTGAAATTGTATCCTCCGTGGACATAGATTTTTCAAAACCAAACAGTAAAGGACAGCTACTGGGATTCAGGAAGAGAAAGTTGCTAGTAAATGAGTTACAATATAAGGAATTTAACGAAGAGATTTCAATAGAAATATTGCAAGAGAAAGAAACAGAAAATATTTCTATAGAACCGTTACAAGAGATAGAAAAAACCGAATATATTCATATAGATCAGACAGATGAACCTAAGAAATTTGAATCTGATCTACCTTTAAACATTACAAATGTAAACACAATACGAATTGAATGCAACTTGACAACCGGATCATATATTAATAACACATCAGTTCACACTATTCATGAATTTCCTCTTGATGTCTCACCGGGATATAAAATAAATGAGAAACCTAGAAATGTCATTTACTTACCCTTAAACTGTCAAGAGATAAACAACATAACGATAAGGGTCTTAAATCAAGACGGCGACCTTATAAATTTTCGAGGGGAAAAAATTTCTATACGACTTCACTTTAAACCCGAATAAAAAAAACAATGATTATTTACACTAAGAACAATAAAAACGTGATTCAAAAAGGATTTCCAGTTAGTCCTACATCAACACTCGATCGGGAGCATACAAAAAAGGATCTTTTGACTTCAGCTAATATAGATTATTTAAAATCCTTGGGACTTAATCTAAAATCATGAATGAGATATTAAATGTTCTTCAAAAACCAATGTATGATGATAGCATTATAAAAAGCCAATGCCATAGTTATTCTCCATATTTGAAATCCTTCAACAATAACGATGAAATTCGTATACCAATTCAAAATCAGGACCTCTTTGTCTTACCAAGTGAGTTCTATAGTAAAACAGGAAGGAGGAAATGATGTAGTAACCAGGGTGCGGAAAAATTCGTTCGCAAATGATTTAAATACGACCTTCTCGCTCGTTTTTTGCTTTGTGAGTAAAAGTTTCAAACGAAAAATTTCAAAATAGATGAACGTTCGCACTCGATAGAAGAACTCTCTGCTTGCGTCGTTATATTTATCACTGATAAATTTGTCAGCTTCGAATTTTTTCGGATGAATTTTTCACACAACAACAAAAAGCAACAAACGTTCGTTTGCTTTCGTTCATTTCCAATGAGCGTTTGAAGAAACACCCTGGTAGTATCAAAATTTAAAAATAACTTTGTTTTATATCTGTTTGACGAAATTCGATATGAAATTAATGGTTTTGAAATTGATCGTACACGCAATCTCGGAATTTTATCCACCATGAAAAATTTCGTATCATTGAATAAAGCTGAAAGCAATGCATTTAAAAAAGCTGGTTGGACTCCTGATGAAAATTTCACATTAGAAATATCTCATTTTAGTTGCTGTGTACCGTTGAAAACGTTACTGGGTTTTGCCGAAGATTATACTAAAATAATGTTAAACTCGAAGCATGAGCTTATCCTCCAACGTTCATCATCTAATGAGAGATCATTTCATTCTATAAATGGAGCTCATCCATTATAATTTACAATATCAGGTATAATATGGAAAATGCTTCATATACAATTGTCAGATTTTGCAAAATTGGAGGTGTATAAGATAATTAACAACAAAAATCCTATTTTAATACCCTTTAGAAGTTGGGACTGTCATACAAATCCAATGCTACCAAATAGTACAAAAGTTTTATGGAATGTAAAACTATCTACTCAATATGATATGATATCTACTCAAAGACCTAGATTTCTTATCATCGGTATGCAAAAAGAAAAAAGTAAAGAGCAAGGAAATATATTTGATTATTGTAATATATCTAATTTAAAAGTTTATCTAAACTCTGAATCATATATCTATGATGATTTAAATAGTCGCTTTGAAATGGGACAGTATGCTGTTCTATATGATATGTATTCAAAATTTCAACAAAGTTATTATATGCGGGAACCTCAACCATTGCTTCACGGCGTTGGATACAAGGCTTCTGCACCTCTTATTGTTGTTGATGTGACACATCAAAATGAAGCAGTTAAAGTTGGACCTATTGATATACGGATTGAATTTGATACCGAATCAAACAATTCTATTCCAGCTAAAACATCAGCCTACTGTTAAGTAATTCATGATCGTTTAATTGAATACTCACCTCTAACCAGCGAAATCTGAAGAATAATTTAAAATAAACAATTACTTATTTTTCATAATTTTTAATAAATTAAAAATAATAATGTAAAAATCAACCTTTGTTGACGTTTTTGTTTTATTTATATCGACATAGTTGAGTATGGTCATGGTTTGTATTCTCAAGTTTAAGCTTACGGTGACGCTCTCGATCGGTTGCTTAATTAAGCATAAATCCCCGCCGCCACCGCCTTTCCCACTGTCATACTGTGACTTTCCATTAGTCAACCCAAGCTTCTGCTGGTGCCACGCTGATCTTCAATTCACAACAACAACAGCAATTATTTGGCTTAATATACCATTAACGCCTGAGCTCAGAACTCAATGGTGATTGTGCTGAGCTTGCGGTTTGCCCGTCCGTCCAGCCCAAGCAGCAGCGGTGCACGCTTATCTTCAATTCACGGCAGCAATTATATTTTCGTCACCCTACTGTCGGTATCATCAACCAACACAAGCTACGGTCTCCGCGCACATGTGAAATGCAATAACAACTACATGTTTTGGCGTCGACCGGTGTAAACTCGGCACCCCTATAATCGTATCGGCGGGCAGCGACGCCGACTGCACAGTACTCAACACACGCTGCGGTCGCCACAATTATCTTCAATTTGCAGCTACAACTACATGCTTCGGTAGCGACGCCGACTGCACAGTACTCAACACACGCTGCGGTCGTCACGCTTATCTTCAATTTACAATAACAACTACATGCTTCAGTCACCCTACTTTTTGCTCGTCACCCTACAATCGTATCGGCCGGCAGCGACGCCGACTGCGCATTCGGGCACAATTTTGTGAATTTTGAGGCCCATAAGAAAATACACGCGATTTTAGTCCAGAACCCGCATAGCTGTTCGACTTCTACTTATACTGCCAATACGCCGAGAAAGTTACCCGGAATTTATTTTTGACAGAGAGAATGCTTTAATTAGTAACTGAGTTCTTATTTATTTCAATGCACCCTATGTCAAGGTTAATCTAGATAATATCATACTTTTAGGCATAGCCTTAACTCATATGCATCTTCGCAATTCGATTAGGGGAGCGGGGGGCTAGTTGTAACACTTTTTGGAATATATAATAGGATTACGAAACTACACAATATTTCCTGGTTTTAAAAACATGAGTTCAAAGATTAAATGTCTAACTATCTTTGCATAAAAAATAAGTTTTGGAATAGGAAGTGTTTTTTTTTTACTGGTGGACATTAAAAAAAAATTGCTGGTGTTACAACTTACCCCGTGTTTGGGGCTAGTTGTAATAGTCTTGGGGCATGTTGTAACAAGAAATAACACTGAAGTTTTTGCTTTAATTGTTCATTTTCAATTGATATAGCACAAAATAGTTCAAGTATTTAACAACATTAAGTTGAGCAAATGAAATTAAGAATTCATTTACAAAATAACACAATAATTCCAGTTTTATTTTTTTTTTAATTGATTGGCTTTTAGAAATATTACCTACATAATATTAATTAGACAACATTTGAAACAATATCAACAAAAAAAAAAAAAAAAATAAAACTCATGATCTTTTAATTCATTTCAAAAGTATTTGCAATAAATAAAATTTAACTTTATCGCTTTTTCTTTCCTTCCTCAGTCCGCTTTCATTGTTTTTTAAATTTATGCTTGATTCCCTTTTTATCCTTCTCTCCTCATTTTTTTTTGCAGAGCTTCCATTTCCGGTTCGTCTGTTAAAACGCAGGATTTTCTTTTACGCTGTTTCCGGTTTGAAAGTTTTCTTAGAGCCTTAAGGAAAGGCCTTATTTTTGAAGGAGATAAAGTAGGCTTGCTGACAGATGGACGTTCACTCTTTTCGATCAAGTATTCGTTCACATTGGTTGCTTCCGTGCTACTAATATTTTTTTTCGGAGCAGATTGAGAATGTCCAGAAGTTTCGACCTCAAGCGCCATATAAGAAACATCTTCAGCCATACTCGCATTTCCTTCGTTTTCTCTTTCAACAGGGTTGGGGCGATCCGTGATATAAGATGGAGCAAAGTCTGAGTCTTGAAATATGTCTATATTTATGGGCCAAATCCCCGTTGCTTGAAATCCACTCATTATATTTGCAGGATTTAATGCCAATGGATGGAAAGCATTGTTGACAATACGTAGAATATCATGAATTGTCATGGTTTTTCCGGGATTGCTATAGATCCAGGACGTTTGTTTACGGTTTAAATAATTTTTGAACGGACCGTAAACTCCTACATCTAGTGGTTGCAAACGATGTGAGCAATGAGGTGGGAAAGAAAGCATAATAATGTTATTTTCTTTCGCTTTAGTCACGACATCGATATTGACATGAGAGCAGTGATTGTCGAGCAACAGCAATACAGGATCTTTTATAGTTGGTTTCACGAATTTTATAAAATGATCTAAAAATAACAAAAATTCTTTCTGCGTCATCCATCCTGAGGAGTTACCGGCGCCTAAAGAACCAGGTGGTCCAGACCTGATAAATATTTCTTTGTAAATCAGCCTGGGAAAAACGAACATGGGTGGAATGAAATTTCCAGAAGCATTTTACAGCGCAAGCAAGAGTTACGGGTGTACCTCTTTCAGCTGAAGTTATGGACCCTACTTGCTTTTGTCCACGTGCAGCTATGATTTTTTTCGGTTTTTGCACTGTTGAAACTCCAGTTTCATCTACATTATAAATTCGTGATGGTGGAAATTGGTATTTTTGAAGCAATTCTTCATATTTTCTGAACAATTCGTTGACGTTGAACCTATTAAAAGATGTGGCCCGGCTTAAAGAAGTCGCTTCAGGTGTCCTTAGAGCAGGCCTAATCACAAAGGTGGCCCTTGTGGCCCTTGTTGTAATAATTGGCCCATTTATTAAAATGAAATAAAACTCACATTTTGCTTGCGCCAAATTTACGACGAAATGCACTTGCAAAAAATTAACTATAACAAACAACAACAACATACGCATCGAAACGCACAAGCGTGCGGCGCGACCACCAAACATACAGCATTGTTGTTGTGCGTGTGTTTTGTTAGTGGAATAGAAATTCAGACGATCTCGTGTTCTGCTACGCATGCTTGTCGCGTATATATTTTGTTTTTGGGATTTTTTGATCAATACTTCTTTGCACTTGCAAAAAAGCAACAAATTTGGTTGCCGTCGATGGTGGTGACACTAACATGTTCGCTTTTGTTGTTGTTAATGTATTTTGTTGTTAATTTTTATCAGGCGATTATCTTTCTTAATCAGGCTATGGCCCTTTTATTCATTTCGCTGATTAGGCCTGCCTTATAGAAAGCTGTGAGTTTCTTTGCATGCATTTTTTGAACCAATCAGGTCCAGCCATATTTGTGTGCTATGAGGCTGGTATATTTGTTGAACCCATTTGAACAGCACATTGGTATGCCAACTATCTCACTTCTATTGGAAGCAGTCCAAAATAGATATTTGCACACTTCATCAGGTATGAAGATATTTTAACTTCATCTTCATCTTTAAACACCATTCTGGGTTTTTTGTAGCCAACAGATGGCAGCTGATTGTTATTTCTTTTTTTAATATATCTATGCAAAGAAACATTACTAAATTAAACACTTTTGCTGCTTTTCTGACACTTGTTTTCTTTTCTTTAACATCAATAGCAGCTAACTCGAAAACTTCATTACTTTGAGTTGCCCGATTAGACTTTCGTTTATAATTTCTCATTCTGCAAAAAAAAAAGTTATTTAGTAAACTGAAATAAAATGTCCTTCAAATAAAATTAAAATAGTTTTCAAAATCTTTAAGACGCTTTCAAAAAGCAAAATATAAAAAAACATATATTTTATAATACCTGCTAGAAATTGAGCCTGTGTGGCGTCCGTGGCGTAGATGGTTAAAGTGCGTGGCCGCTTTGTCAAAGAACTTGGAGACTATTTGAATTAAAATAATTTTTCTGTACGGCCGCCACCTCTCTGCAGACAATGGCAAACCTCAGAGAGTAATAAAAATGCCATGTAAAGCATCTTGAGAATAAGAACATTCCGTTCATCGCCGTTCGGAGTCGGCGTTAAGCCTGTAGGCACGGTTGCCACTCGCCTATTTTCTTTCGTTCCAAATTTTCCGTGAAAATGTACCAAAAAGGAATAAAATGTACCAATTTGTTTTGGTACCACAAACTAAACAATAATATACACTTGGGTCTCTTTTTATGCGGTTTTTTTTAATGCGGATTTGAATTTATGCGGTTTCTTAAATTGATTTTTTTTTGGTGATTTTGCTAAAATGCTTATTTTGGCAACACTGTTACAGTCTTTCAGTTCTCTCTTCAGAGGAGAAGGGTTCGACGTTTTTAACAGCGACGACATCAATGAATTACTTACGGAATTACTTACCTTTATCTGATGGAGATGTTATTGAATTGGTCTCAAAAGATGTAGAAAATCCTGAGAATGATAGTGATGATGAAATGGCTTCTAGCCTAACGTCAAAAACTATCGCAGAAATTCTTCAAACGTGCGATGCATTGCAGGAAAAAATTATGCTATACGAGCCAGAAACTGAAAAGGCTTTAAAAATAAATCAAGATTTAAATCGCATTGTGGCTGGTTATCTAGAGCAGCAGAAACAATTAAAAACTGCAGCAACTCAAAAAACAATCACTTCATTTTTTAAAAGAATTGACAATTCTGCTGACGTCGATGTAGCACGATCTATAAGCGATGACAGCACTTCCCCAGTAACTGAAAGACGCAAAAGATGTTAGTACTGATTCCGATGATAGTTAACTTGCATCAGAAAACATTTGAAAATTCGTGAATTTTTTTTTTTTCCTAAAATATGGACAAAATTTTATTAAAAGATTAATATGTATTGAAATCAAAAAATAAATTGTTTTGTTTTGTTAAATTCTAGCTCGTTGGTTTTTTTTTATGCGATTTTGGCCTTTTTTTAACAAGGATTATTTGAATTTATGCGGTTTTTGAAGATGTTGGAACGCATCCCAAGTTTTTGTATGGAAGTAGTGTATTTTTTTATGCGGTTTTTTTTATGCGGGTTTCCGAGGAACGCATATACCGCATAAAAAGAGACCCAAGTGTATAGTTATTTTGTGCACTATTTACTATATTGCGTCGATTTGGTTCTACCACATTTTAAAGTTTTAGCAATTTGTGAGTCTGGGCATACCAATCTCAACTTGGAAAGAAAGTTCATTGGAAGAAATGGTAGTTATGCATAATGCAGAACATTACAAGCGCAAGCTTGGCCTGTCGATCTTGCTTTTCTAAAAATGTATTTTCGGCTTCCATGAATGCATCCACCATGATCTGATTATTTTTATTTTCTGTTCATTGCTTTTGGCTACGCAAAGTATTCTTTGCATGTCTATGCAAATGTGGTAAGTGGTTCACGAACAATTTTTCGCTGACGATACAAAATGCATTCTCATTTTTGTTTTGCCGCCAAAAAACTGTTGCAGCCATTCTGGACAAAACTTCCCTTTGAAGTCAGTCTTTGATTAGGAAAGAACATCAACACTTTAAAATAAAATTTTACAAGTTTAAATAAATTTTTCAATAAAAATTAAACAGCTACTTGCTGCATTCTCACTTTCGCAGTCAGAAGTGGGCGCTTATGCAAAAAATATGCAAGCAAGATTTTATTTAATTTTATATGATATTAAATATTGAGTGTTTATAAGTACCTTTCCATTATTAGCGTTTTTCCTTCCATCTGCACACACTTGGGAGCACTCTTGAACAATTGTAAATTACATTTTGTAATTCATACAAAAATTGTCACAAAAATCTAGGTAGTTCATATTCTTTTTAATTATATCTTCTACTTTTGACTCTATCTTTCCTTCAGAATAGATTAGAACTTCATGCAATGCAAGTTTCCACTAAACATAACTTTGAACACTGAACATTACGCCAACAGTGCTATCAAATTTCGGTTTTTGTGAAGTTTCTATACTTTTACAAAATGTACCAAATCAGAAAATAATGTACCTATGTACCAAGCGAAAATAATTGTACCAATTTTGGTACAATTGTACCAAAGTGGCAACCGTGCCTGTAGGTCCATTTCTCGGTCAATTGTGTACAAACTTAATAACACGCACAACACAATTGATCATAAGAAGCTAGGTCAAAATCCTTTCAAGGGCTGAAATGGCCAGTTATTTATTTTTTTTTATAGAAATTGAGCCTATACATACGCCTACTCGGTGTGAAGTCTGACGAGACACTAACGGGCCTTGTTTGAAAGAGCGCGTAATATAGGATGAAAAAAAAGAGAGGCATGTAAAAAAAATCTTCATATTCTAGGCGAAAACTAAGTGTTACAATTGACCCCTGTCACAACTAGCCCCCCGCTCCCCTACATCGGTTTACCGCTATCAGAGCATATTGAAGTTTTGTTATTTTGTTGTTATATAACAACTCCTCCCTTTTTCCACACTTCCATTTTAGGGTTCAGCTAGTTTAACTGACGGTACACCTAAGATAGTGTGGTGTGGAGACCATTTTGTTATGAAAAACTTTGTGGTTTTTGTGATAAATACACAACTAATAATTTTTTCTTAACATTTATGGGCGTGCTCTCCCAGAAATTTTGATCGTAATATTTGGATATGAGCTTTCATTATTTATATTGAAAACAAATTTTAGCTTTAGGCCAAGTATGTTGACAACAAGACAACATGAAGACAAAGAAGGGAACAACCACATGTCGTCAAGTCCATATCTTCCAATTTGGACCTTGGTGATGGTTTCAGGTTTCAGCTCTCGGATTGCTTGGATGATATTGGCCTTAAGTGCTTGAATCGTTTCCGGATTGTTGGCATAACATCGGTTCTTTATGGTTCCCACAAAAAAAGTCCAATGGGGTCAAGGTGTCAGCTGTTTGGGCTACACAGCACTCAATTTGGAAATAAGTTTTCAACATTTCCCAACGTTGTTCAATCGGAAAGCGACTCATATCTTTCCGCGGAGGTATGATACTGACTTTATGTCAAGATTTCGAGCGGGAAACAGCTGTCAGTGTCAAAATAACCTATAATTTAAAAAGAAACCACTAGATAGCCCACCCTGTATGGATAGTGACAGTGTTCTAATGTAAGAAAAAGTAGGAGTAAGGCGAATAATTGTGATCCGTGCACTCAGAAAAAAAAATCCGCATTTGAAATAAACATTTTAGCATTTTGACATATTGTAAAAACTTTTGATTTTACCATAAAAATTTTGAAATTAAAGTAAAAACTTTTGTTTCAAGATATAAAAATTATGAAATAACAAATAAAAATGTTTTCTCAAAAACTATAAAATGTTGATTCAAAATGTTAAAAATTGTTAAAATAAAACCTTTGAAAACAAGCTTTTAATGTCTTAAATGAAAAAAAAAATACATCGAATTGAATGTAGCTCCGTTATGTTTCACAGATTTTTAATTTTATAGATAAATTCTTCAATGCATATAAAGACGAAATGAATACGTCAATCAAAAGTTAAAAATTATAAAATTATAAGCAAGTGGTTTTGTTGCATCTTTTTTTCTTCGATTCGTTCGTTCGTGTGTTTTCTAGAAAAACAGTTAGAGCAAAAGTAAAGTGGAAAATAAAAAAAAATAAATGATGGAGTCACTGCCAGATCTACTACTGGAATGGGACTTGCAAGAAATCTACGAATTATTGTGTTGTAAGTATGGCGCTTGCTTAAACTTGAACAATTTTGTTTTTTCATTTGTACTATTTTATTTCAAAAAGCTAAACGATATTAAATCAACATTTTAAAATTAAAAAAAAACATTTTGTAGTATTTGATTATACAATAACCCATTTTGTTTCAACATTTTTTTCAAAACTTTAACATATTGATTTAAAAGGGGAAATTTTTTAAAACAATAGCTTCAGCCATTTCAATACAAAAGAATAAACTTTTGAGCATGAACCAAATTGAAAATTGGCAGATATACCAATGAAAAATTTTGATTTTACCAATGTTTTTTTTCTGAGTGTGAGAACCTTGTCAGCAAGGAGAACGATTCCATTAAGTATTATCCACTATGAAAGAGCCTTTTGAGGGAAAAAATAAAACCAGAATGATAACAAATAAGGAATGGAAAAGGAAAATCTATATTTAACATACACACGAAGCAGATCAAGCAAGTTCTGATTGTGAAACCGGCTTAAGCATTTTTAAGAACTGTTATGAAAAATGAGATAAATTTAATGTTTCATGTTTAGTGTTATTAACAACTTCTGAGTGAGATGGAACTCAATTTTCTCTGAAGTAATATGTTGCTCTCCATACCTGTTAACACTGCTTTGCTTCGTACCTTTGGAATTCTTTCATTGCCTTCTAGGTAATGGATTCTCTTATTATCACTGGGGTGTAACAGTTTTATTTATTATAAAAAGCTAAATAAAGCCGTGTTCAAACTTCATTATAGAAGAGGTTTTGTGGGACTGAGGCAGAGAGTAGGATGCAACCAGGACTGTATCTGTTTTAATCGCTCCTGAGTAACTTTTTGTGCGGGAATTCAATGTTTTTATGTTGAAGCATTGGCACTGTTTATTATCATGACACTTTAACTGCCACCATACAAAAAATACATCGGGTCCTCCGTGCCATTTTTTTTTTACAGATCTAGTGTATTTTGGTATCAGAAAATTCGAACAAAATATCAGAAAATGTTTTTTTTATATATCTGTGAAATTTTGAAATATTTTATTGAGGCACAACATATGTACCTCACGGCCTAATGTATACGCCGTGAGGTACATGTGCTGTGCCTTGTTTGTATATTTGTGCAATTTTGTTTTGATCATAGTAAATAACCATTTCGTCTGGCAATATTGAACTGCGTTACAAACGGAGTGACAAAATTAATATACCCCAGTAAAAGGGGGCTTTTTTTAATCGTGGGGGTATACAAATAATGTGCTCAAGATATGTTTAGGTATGCCAGGCCATGCGAAATTGAACTACGTTTACAGATTTGCATTTCGAGGTACTAATTTTAAACCATGAACTATAATGTGTAATCAAATACTGAGGCACATACGCTGTGCCTCAGAGCCTACGTGGACATTTTATTGAGGCACACCGTGCCTCATGGCAGTTAACGTGTTAACCCGCCTACATGCGCATCATTTTTGGATTCGTTGCACGTTTTACGATTGGTTGGTAGCTGGTAATCATAAATACAATATTTTTTTCATTTGACAGAAATACTTTAATATGACAATTTATTTTTAAGGGAATATGTTCTATTGATAATTGGCTAATTTTTCTTCCTATCTAGCCGTTAAGATTCCTCAGCCAACAGTTTTCGTTTTCAGATTTTAATAGTAACTATTAATAAGAAGCAAAGCCGACGATGCCAAATTTACAGTAAAGAATTCGCATCGTTCCTTACTCCTCCAAGCCTTTTAAAAATATTCCATCAAAAATTATTTTCATAAATATATTATCATTGATTTTATGTATTTTTTTTTTTGTTTTTTAAAGAACTCCTTTTAGAAAAGAAGTTTCCGTGGACTTTATGGGCGCACAAATAAAAACACTCTCATTTTTGGCTTACGTTGTGAGGATATTTCAGGTATGCATCAAACTTAAAAATAAAAATATTAAATATAAATATATTATTATTATTTTTTATATAAATATATTATTTTAATACAAATCGAACAGAACTGCACTAAATCTTCTATTATTTAATAAAACAGTATTAAACTTCGTGAAGTTCAATTCGTAAAATCGCAGATAACTTGGCACTTCAGCCCTTGAAAGAACTTTGACCGAGCTTCTTATGATCAAATTGTGTAGGCGTGTTATTAAATGTTTGTGCACTAATGATCGAGAACTAGACCCACTAGTTTTATGTCAGAAAATTGAATTTAAGTTGATACAACATGGTTGTTTTAGCTGGGGTTCGAACCTGGGCTCGCATTGGTATCGAGTGGTCCACACACTGTTTAACGCACTCACCCAAGTTAACATTTTCTGTTTTTCAAAAATTTCCAATGGCTGGCTGTGCCGCAATAGGTTGAAAAGGTGCTTCAATTACCTATCCAGGGGTATGCATAACATTCCAAGTTCGGATTTCGAATATAAGGATTTTTTCATTCAAAGTTTGTGCCATGGAACTACAACGCTTCACTGTATTTCAGTAATTTCTGTTGACGAATTTCCGAACTTTACACATAAAATAATTTCTTTGCTTTTTATTAAATTTAAAATTTTTTTAAATTTTTCATAAATTTGTCACCATTTCTGTGTTACAAAATCTATCGTCAAAATGATTTCCTAACAAATGAAGTTGGTATCCAAAGTTAAATTCGTACTTTGCAAAAAGTCTCACGAATTTAACTTAGTTCGGAAAAGAAATATTGGTTTGTGTCTTTCCGAAGTTATCTTCGAATTTACGAATTTAACTTTACAGAGTTTCACTATTGTGCAGTAGGGCGTAGCGAACTACAATTTTTTTCGCATGTCACATTCTAAGAGGTCTCAAAAGTTGCATGGGGTTGTCAATATCACCCAAAAAAAAATGTATGGAATAAAAAAAGAAAATTCATATGCAAAAAATATGATAATTCACCAAATTTAAGGTTACGTTAACACTATAATTAATACCACCAAAATTAAGACTATTTGGTAACAATAAAAAGTTCTGTGCTATCTCAATTATAAATTTAGCTTCGAATATCTTTCACACAGGACACTGTGGATAAAAATAGTGAGTTGCATCGTGTTAAGCACTATATTGTTAGTTTAAGCTTATACTTACTTTTGCTTTAAGACATACGTAGTTTTTTTTTATAAAAATCAAAGCATTTTGTGGTAAAAATTTTTTACTGTTTTCCTCAAAAAACAACTTTGTCCTTGCGGGACAGGAAGACATCCTTTTTTTCCTTAAATTTTTTTTTTTGGGTGATCATGACAACCCAATGCAACGTTGAGACCTCTTAGAATACGATCTAAATTTTTCGATACGCCCTTTTGTGCATACTATGGGGATTGATATCAGTGTGTTATGTATAAAACGAATGCAACAAAACAAGCATTGCATATTTTGCAATGAAAAATATTTAAAAAAAAAAGATAAAAAAAAATGTAAACATAGAGCAGCAATAAAGAAAAGTCACCAGGAAATCATAGCGAGCACATCGAATGCATTATTATTTCTAAACAGCCTATTAAATATATATATTTATTTGAGTGATTCCATTAATATTCGTCCGATTTTAAAGTTTACCATATTTTGAAAAAAGGAAAAGTAAACCTTGTTTTTCTTTTATTTAAACTATGTTCATTAGGGTATCTAATGAAATGATTTTTTAGGATTCTGTAATTTTTTATGGTTTCTTTTAAATTTGAAACAAAAACACAATCGAAGGTTTTATAAAAAACATCAGCTTTTTGGAAAAAACTAAGGCATGATAAGAATTATTTGTCAAGATTAAGATATAAATCAAGATAACAAACTTTTTTCCTTACAAAAAAAAAAAATTAATAGTTTGCGATATTTCCAGGTTGGGTTCTCCGTAAAAACTTCTAGACTGAATAAAATTAAATAAACGATACTGACGAGTTTTTTTCTTGCGTAGTAGCTTGTGTGTAGCTTACGAATTCTGAACAAACAAGAACATTGCAAACAGTATTAATTGCAACAAATTGTTCGCGATAAATGTAGCATCAATCTTTCTTTTCTTTAAAAAGAAAGTTGAAAAAAATCGTAATTAAAAAATACCAGTCTTACGCCTCAATTTCGATTTTATTGTCATTATTTTGTTTTTAAGATGTTCCACAGTGGGACCTGAAATCCGATTTTTTTTTTGTTTTCTTTGTAAAGTATATTTTATTGTACATGTGAGACTGTAGGTCTCTTAGAGTACATTATTAACATTGTTAAGTTCATGCGAATAAAATTTAAATATAAAAACTTAAATGCTAAAAACAAAAAGAATATCCCCCTTTATTCACCATAGAAATACAGTAAATTTAGTAATTATAATGTTAAAACCGTAAATAACAGTTATGGTCTCATTTTTTAAGGGAAAACCACAAGTAGTTGGAACAGTCGGAGGACATTTTGGATGACACCATTATGATCCCCCGACATCCCCTTGTTAGTCCTGGGTTGTGTTTTATATTTCGACTTTAAAAGTAAAAGTTTAAAAATACCAGTAAAATTTTGAACTTTTATTTTTTCGCACAAAAAATAACTGTTATTTTTTGTGGGATATTTTTTTCCACAAAATATCCCACAAATCACTGTATTTACAAAACTGTTCATGCTAGGGTCATGAAATTTGAATGGTGAAAATAAGAATGCAATATCTACCATATGACAAAAAATGGGCGGGACACGCCCTTTTTTACATTCTATGACTTCATCTACAAGTCGGATAGAAAAGCTGTACTTGCTGATTTAACATTATGGAATTTAGTGATTTACTGAGAGTTCCCTTAAAAAAACAAGCATGTGCTCAATTCATTCATATAGATACAGTTAGAACTAAATCTTTTCTTCAATGCACAAAACTAACGTTGTATTAAAAAAAAAAAACAAGCACGTGGTCAATCATTCATATGGACAAATGAGGCGATGAGAACAAGAGTCCTAACCCACAAACATATCTAATGGAGTCATATTAAGATTTTCAATTGAATTTCTTTTATTTTTTCGTTTATTCACAATATTATTCGCTTACTCTAAATTTGGTTTTTAGTGGTATATTATAACAAAATGTCAATATTTAGATTAGCATCAGCAGTTGCGACGCTAAATCTGCATTTATTTTAATTTTCATATTTTTGTGGGTAAGGCCAATCTTGCTCTCATCGCCTCAAATATCTCCGGCTATGCGACAGACTTGCCATGTTTTTATCTTTCAAATTTTATGACCCTATAATAAGCAGTTTCTTAGATATAGCGATTTGTGGGATATTTTGTGGGAAAAATATCCCACATATAATAACAGTTATTTTTTGTGCGAAAAAATAGAAGTTAAAAAATTCTGGTTAATTCTTGTTCAATATAATAAAACACAAAAAATAACTAAAATTTTCAACTTTTTTAGAAAAATGGTTTAACAATTACGGTCCCTGGTTAAAACATAAATTACATATTATTTAAATAAACTTAAAACAGCCATTTTAAAGCGCACGTTATTATTTTCGGTTTTAATGGACATAACATATTCCACAATTTCACAACGCTAACAGAAAATATTCTAGATCGTATAACGGATTTGAATTCAGGAACTATAAGATTAAGTGTACGACTGGACAGCGCAAAACGTAAATTTCTAAACAAGTATTCGGGACAACGTGTGTTAATTAGTTTGTGCAAAAAAATAAGATTGCGTATATTTAGATAATTCGTGAAGTTGCAGTTTAGAATTGTTAAGGAAAACTCAGATATATGATTCAATTTTCGTTTATTGAAAACATATCTCGCAAAACTGTTTATCGCAAGTTGCAACTTTCTTTTTGAAGCCGCATCGAGGTTTCCATAAGCTAATTCACCATATGCAATATGGGGAATTATTAGAGATTGCACAAGCTTTAATTTTGTTTCTTGAGGTATAAAGTCAGTTGTGTGCCATAGTTTTCTAAGGACACAGTATATTTTAGAAATTGTAAAATATACATGATCAATGCAGATGTAACTACTGTTAATTTTATATCCTAAGCTTGTAACACGGGTGACTAATGATACATTCTTACCAGCCATAACGCATTGACGTGAAATGGTAAATGCTTGAGTTTTAGATGCGTTTCAATTAAAAAAAATTGTAGCTGCCAAGGTTTCTATTGCATTAAAATCTTCATTTATCCTGCATACATATCAAGTCTTCTGCATATTAAGTCCTCTGACCCTATTGGTCTTGAAATATAAATTTGTGCATCGTCAGCGTACAGGTGAATTGAGGTGCTCTGGCAACAAGATACAATGTTATTAACAAACATGCTGAAAAGAATGGGTCCCAATATTGATCGCACCGAGAAAAAAACAATAGTAAAATCACCTAAGCCGGCTTGGGTGGCACCAAGTTGTGTAGAAAGTAAAAACTTATACTTATTCAACAAAGTAATATATTGTTTTATACATTGCTTTGAAAGCACATACTTTGATACGCTGCCAAAAAAACTGTTTGATTTACACAAGCCAAGTATACAACAAATTAATCAATAGTATAGGTAAACCATCGAAAACTTTGACACTTTATCAAAATGGTATGGATTTGAACTAGGGTATACAACTATTCGACATTATAAAAAAACCGGTTTCGAATAGTACAATTTTTACAAAACCGGTTTTCGAATTATTCGACCAGAAAAAAACCGGATAAACCGGTTTTTTCAAAGTAAACAAGTTTTTGACTTTATTTACCTACATACATCTTTGTAGTTTCTATATAACAAAAAAAAAAACTATTTTTTAATAAAATAAATAAAGGTACTTATGCAGTACTACCCACTGAACCATAAGCGAAGGTTTTGCATAAGGTGAGACTTTTGCGAACGTTTTTGGGAAGAATTTTTTTTTTTTTAATTTTTTATTTATTATTTTGCTGCTTAAAAGTACTTGCTATAGGAGATTAAATTCGTGAAAACCGTTCCCATAAATAAAAACTGTATTTTTTCGAAATTCATAAAAAGCATATTTAGAGTCGAAGAAGAATAATCATTTTAGTAGGTAAGAATGCCTCATAAATGAACCATATTTGTTCATAAATGAGTTAAAAAATGAATTAATGATGTTTTTTTTTTTTCATTCTTGAATGAGTTCAATCATAATAATTTCTTTTTATACAAATCATCGATTTGTAATTTTCATATGTTTTCTTACCCTGTATATAGTTAGTGAACTATATACATATATATAGAGAGAGAGAGAGAGCTAATTGTACTTTGTTAATACGGTTCATATGTAAGGTTTGTTTCTGACACACGTTTATGCAGTTTGTTCCAAAAAGACCATAGAAGGTATTAGATGTAAATAAATAAAGAAAATTGGAATTCAACATAACTCTTTGTGTTTAACTAATTTGAACTGAAGACACAACATATTATGCAATGATAAAATTTATAATTCAAAAAGGTTAGTTTTTAACTCATTTCTGTACAAAAAAAATTTCGTTTTTTAAAGGCAATACAGTCTGGCGATTGATTCAAAAAGCGTTTATTTCCGAGTGCCGAAAAAGGACTTTTCTATGGTTCTTTTTTTAAGTAGTTTCCGAACAGAAAAAGTACAATTTATGGTTTTTTTTTAACTCATTTTCGAACAAAAAAAGGTTAATTTTTGAGAAGCATTTTAGTCCAATGAATGATACAAAAAAGGTTCATTTATGAGTGCCGAAATTGAACGTTTCTATCCGAAATGGTTCCTAAATGAATTCGAAATCGATAGTTTTGATTCACTGGATAGAATTAGTTTTCGAGTTTTTCTTTCAGTCTTTTTAAGACATGTTTTATGTTTTTTAATGATTGTCTCTATATTAGTTCTTAATGCTTTTAAATTTTTTTTTTGGGAATTTTGTGCAAGAAGCCTTGTTGAATTTCCCCTTTTTTTCAATATTTCCAGCCTTCGGAGCTCATGTCAAGCTGTTGATAATTTAATATATTTTGTAAAAAATAATGCATTATAAATAAAACTCATGTTTAACTAACATTAAATACGTCAGCCGCTTGTAAATGCTGTTTTAACAAAAGAAATCACCAAAGCATATGTTTAGACGAGCTCA
Organism: Pherbina coryleti; assembly: GCA_943735915.1. NCBI lineage: Eukaryota > Metazoa > Arthropoda > Insecta > Diptera > Sciomyzidae > Pherbina > Pherbina coryleti. Next base: position 103,267,737 of record OX030950.1, read on the forward strand.
AATAAAGCAAAATGAAATAGAAGCCAGATATAAGATATGTTAGAAACGTTAGTGAAATGTATAAACGGAAGTAGAAAAAAAAAACAGAGTCGCTCAAATGAAATAAAAAAAGTGGTTTGAAGAATTTTTCAATTTAAAATTGAAGATTTATATATTTCTTAACTATTCGCGAGCACTCGAATAATTCGAGCCAAAAAACCCGGTTTTCGAATTATTCGAAAATTGCGATTTTTAAAAAAACCGGGTCGAATAATAAAAAAAAACCGAAATGCCGAATAATTCGAACCGGTTTTGCATACCCTAATTTGAACACTATTTTCGTCAGATTAAGCAAGCACGCTAATATAAACTGTCGAAGCCATAATTTACAATCGCAAAATACTTAGTTAATTTATCCAAATGAATATCGGTAAGTTAAACATGTAAAATTTAGAGGCACCAAATTGCCGAAGACATCCTATAAATTATACTTGGTTTTTTTGTTAATTTTGCAGAAGTTTTTTTCTCGGTGCAATGTGGGACACCTGAAAAACCGTTTTTCAGCTGCGATGACCGATTTTTATTTACAACCCGTTGGGATCGGTTGTTTACATACAGGCATGTTCTGAAATCCACCTCGGAATTGGATCGGAATCCGATTCCGATTTAAAAATGTGTTCTACATTCCGAGCGGAAAGCTATCAATGTAATCGGGTTCGGACATTCATTCGAACATGCTGCTTTCTGAACGCATCCACTTAATTACAGCAAATCTGACATTTGCTCATAAAAAAATTAAAGCTCAATTGAATGAATATTTTATAAATATGAGTATTATAGTGATTGCTGCATTATTTCTTGAAAAGGTAATCAAAAATATATGCAAAAATAATTTTGTAATCGCAAAATATTTGAATAAAATGTATCATATATTTTTATCATTTATAAAAATTCTCATTTTTAAAGATGGTTAAAAAGCCGCCAAATAAAAAGAAAAATAACATTAAAAAAGTAATGCCAAGTAAATGCCAAAACTAAAACATTGCAGCATTTCAGGAAATTAACACTTTCACTGGTCATTTAATGAAAAATCATTGAAACATTTACAATCCATCAACAAAAATTTGATCGGATTGGGTTTCAGTTTAATTCCGATAAATCAGATTACAGAACACCTACAATCCGCCAAAAAAATATCGGATTCGAAGATCGGAATCGGATTGCAGAACACTTTTCATTCAAATGTCATTGGAAGTAAATCCTATTCCGACGTGAATCGGATTTCAGAACATACCCGATATGCTTACATTAATTTTATAGCGTAAGAGCTGAATCCAAAAAAATGTTTTAGTTATTGTAAAAGAATGCTATGGTTGACAGTATCAAAAGCCTTCTAGAAGTCCAGAAGTGCTAGGATGGTGAGCTCATCGTTATCATATGCTGGTCGAATATCCTCCATTATCTTTAGAACCGCAGTAGTGCAATCGGTTAGTAAGTTATTCACTTTTAAATGGTTAGCAATTTGTATCGAAAGAAGTTTTTCGAACGATTTTGGTAGTGCAGAGAGAATGCTTATTGGACGAAAATCTTCGGAAACGCTTGGATTGTTTTTCTTTGCAATGGAAATTACTTTCCTCCATTGCTCCATTGTTTGCTATCCTTAATGGCTCTGGGTATGTTGAAGACGTTCTTGCGTGATTGAATATATGTATGTACATTGTGCAAGTGTCGGAACTAGAAAAGGAAGAAGAAATTTGACAAATTTAAGATTAACATTGTCATTTCCCACTGCATTTGAACTAACAGACAAGATTGACTTTACAACATTTTCCTCAGAAGTAGTTTGAAAACTAAATTTTCCTCTAAATTGATTCACAAGTCGATGATAAATTAAAAATGAACTACTGTCATGGAGTTTATTTGATTGTAGGAAGAGCTTATTTAAGGGGAGGGTAAAATGTTTCGTCTAAAAAAGACCTTTTTTCATGAATTTTTTTAGAAAAAATTACAGTAGGTTTATTTTACATACTATTATACAAACAATTATATAAAAGTTCAACATTTGAAGAATATTTAAAATTTTTTTTTTTAAATAGAGATAAATAACGGATTTATTGTAGATCTCAGCTGGTGCCTCGAAAAAAAGTTTTTGTGCGGTGACCAGCCTACAGCACCACTGTATCATTTGAAACCAAAAAATCAAAATGCTTTCTTTAGTTTATTACTTTATCTCTCCAGTCTCGTCGAGTTTTTGTTTTTCATTTTTAAATTTTTCAATTTTTGGTACCATTTTGAAGCCAAAATGACGATTTTTGATGACAAAATAGGTAGATTTTTTTTATTGTAAAATTTTTTGTTATTGTAAAATTGTTAGTAATTAAAAAATTTAAAAACTCGACGTCACTAGTGAGCTAAATATGTGTAGAATATGTGTACAAAATTTCAAAACGATCGGTTCAGTAGTTTTTCTGTAGGCTGGTCACCGACTTTAAAAATTACATGTTTGGGAAAATCGATTTAAAGTTTTGTATACTAAGCAAAACTTAGTTAGAGGTACGGTCATTCAACCTACTGTAACTTCCTTAGTTTTGCTCCAAATGACCTAAAAATTCAATACAAAATATTCTTCAGATGTTGTATTTTCAGAAACAAAAATAAAAAAAAAAAATAAAAAAAAAAATAAAAAAAAAAAAATAAAAAAAATAAAAAAAAAAATAAAATAAAAATTAAAAAAAAAAATAAAACAAAAGTTGTCATACCTTACCCCCCATAAGGTGTCAGTGTCCACGTTTCATTCTGAAATCACCTTCTTAACACCATTGGTTTTTAAATTTTTCCACAAGACCTTTTCGGATTCACATTAAGTTTGTTCATGAAAGAAACTTTTTTAGAGTGTCATAATATACGCATTTCTAGACCTACGAAATGTGGGTCAATTGCATTCAGTGGGACTACGCTTCAACTTACTATGATTTTTGTTACGGTTTTTAATAGCTTTTTCAACCTCGCTTGAAAACCATGGCTGTTTAGGATTTTTAAATATTAGCTTTTTGAGAGGAACATATTTGTCATATAAGTATTTTATAAGGGCTGAAAATGTTCAAGTTTTTCTTCTATGTTAGAAAAATACCAACAATCCATCCAATTCAAAACTCTAGCTTCATTGAATAAACCATCAGTATCAATGTACTAAAGTCTCGATAAAACAAACACGATTTATACGGCGATGTATTAAAATTTATGTTATAAGAAATAAATAACATATCGTGATCTGAAGTACCTGCTAAAGAAAGTTAGTCAAAATGCGATATTAATGTTTGATCAGCCACGCAAAATAAGTCAAGAAGACTGGGCTGGTAGCGAAACGAGTTGGCCATTTATTTACAAGACTTAAGCCAAAAGAGCTTATATAGTTAAAAAAGGAACTTGAGCGCAAATCGATTAGAAGAAGATCGATGTTAAAGTCGCCACACATCAAGATTTGTTCATTATATTTTTTCACTTCATTATCTGTCGCTACAAGGATGAGAACACTGCGGTAAGCACATTTTTTCCTTTATTTGAATGAAATTGTAATCTGTTTCTTGTATAGAAATAAACGAACTTGAACTCGAACCATCGAATTCTTATTGTTAAAGGCAAGCCCTTAGGCAGATAACAGCTTTATTTCGCATCTCTTTAGTTGAGATATTAAAGCGCAGCCATTTTATAACGAAAAGCTTCGTTTTACTTCGACTTTTGGAAGCAGGTTGTGTAGCTGCCGCCAACAACGCCGCTCTGCCACGAGCCCTTGCATTGAGACTCCCTTGCCGTGAGTATCATCCAAGTTGTCAGGACTTCCCTGTCGTAAGTCCAGGAACTCCCTTGCCTTGAGTCGTCCAAACAAGCAACCGAGACTCCCTTGCCGTGAGTCTAGTCAAGCCGTCACAAATTTGCACAATGCTGAGTCGCACGTCACCACGCCGTAGCCCACGACTTAATCAAAGTGAATCTGGAACAACAGCTAGCACAGAGCCCACTCTAGCATCACATGAGCCTGTTTCAGACCGCACAGTCACAATAGAATCTTCAGAAATAAACTCTGGTGCCTATGCCGAGCAGCCAGACGTGGAAGACGCACTCCAAACTATGCGTAATCAAATTGCTGCTTTGGAGCAAAAGCTAAAGAACGCAGAGTTGAGGTTACATGAAGGAGAAAGCGAACGCCAACGACTGTTGCTCCTGCCGCAAGAAACCCCCTCAGTCACCGCTTTGGTGCCGCCTCTGCCGACTGAGGCGCAAATTACAACGACAAGTGCAATAGATAGCAACGGTTCATGTGCGCTTAGAGACCACGCTACCTTGCATTTGAACAATCCGACGTCAGCAAATGTGACGTCAGGGAACATGACGTACAACAACATGCCGTAAAATAACATGGTGTTTAGCAACATGTCACCAAGCAACGTGGTATCCAGCAACATTTCGTAGAGCAGCATGCCGACAAGTAGCTTGATGTCCAACAACATTACATCTATTCAGATGCCTACAACAAAAAACATCTCCAGCATCATGCCGTCAAGCATCATGACGACAAGCAGTATGCAGCTAAGCAACTTTTCGTCAAATAATGTGTTTCCAGTCACCGGCATGCCTTCAAATAACATGTTGCCGGGAACATTTATGCCAACTTATTTTCATCGTGCATATTTTCAGCCAACAAGCATGCAATCAAATACGCCGAGTGTGCCTGCGGGAAAATATAATGAAATGCAGTCGCCTTACAACTTTGCCTATCCAGCAGCCAAGTCAAGAGAACCAACATTAACAAATGGATTTCATATCCAAAATCCATTGAAATTGCCGAGAAAGGTGCTCGATCTGCCGGATTTCAATGGCCAACCTGCAGACTGGCCAATATTTTATACAGCCTTTTTGCAATCCAACGCCCTCCAAAAGTATAGCAACTTTGAAAACAATCAGCGACTAAATAAATGCCTCAATGGTGAAGCCAAAGAACTAGTCAAGTCATTACTTATCCATCCGGATAATGTTGTCGCTGTGATTGAACAGCTGCAGTTCCGCTTTGGACGCCCTGAGCAACTTATCCGAAGCCAATTAAAGATTGTACGGGATATTGCACCCATCTCAGAGGCTACATTGATGAAAATTATATCCTTCGCCACCGTAACAAAAAATTTGGTGGTATTTTTGAAGTCGGTTAATGGAGATCAGCATTTAGGAAATCCAACTTTGCTGGATGAGCTCGTCGGAAAGCTGCCAATGACCAAGAGGATGGATTGGCCCAGATGCGCTGCCAGCATAAAGCCCTATCCAACTGTGCAGCATTTTAGCGATTGGCTCTCTGAAATAGCCAATATCCTTTGTATTGTGCAGGATACCGCGAGAGGTAAAACGTCGCCCAGTGTTGCATACCGCCGAAAGGCAACACATAAATACATTAAAATGTCCACTCTGCCAGGGTAATCACAGAGTTGCTGTTTCTCAATGGTTCAGTTTCGGAACGGTGGTCAATGGTTAAACGCCAGCGACTGTGTTTCGCGTGTCTCAAACTGGGGCATGTTGTCGCGGTCTAAAACTTTAGTTGCGCCAAAGTGACGTGCGGACAAAACTACACGGCGACCATTTTATGTGTAGTCATAAAATTACGATTTTGTTTTGTCCGGACGTAATCACTGTGCGTTTGGAGTGGCGCCCAACACAAACATGCACTCCAGTGGTCATTAAACCACTTTATTTATTACTCCTGAAACTCGGTTTGGCTAAAGTTTCTCCTTGTGCTCCATGCTCGATGAAACTGAAATCCCACGAGTGACTGAACGCACGGAATTGCGCGACAAATAAAACGAACAGGACTAGGACTGTCATTGTGGAAAAAGAGAAAAAAATCACTTGGCCAATTCACGATGAGGGTAGCCATTGTGGGTTGTGGAAGGTGTGGAGTGTTGCCACACCATTACTAACATAGATGCCGCCAAGATGGAAAAAACACTTGGTGGGTAGAAGGTTTTATTTAAATTTGCTCAAAGATGCACCTGAAAAATCCTTAAAAAGATTTTTAAAATAGGTGTGAGCAAAGCCTTCAGGTTTGAATACTGGTTTCTGCGAAAACCGCATCTGTGTTAGAAAAAAGATGGCTGTGTTTAGGTTCCCATCTTATGGAACCTAAGTATCGTCAATCTGCACCGCTGGTTGGCAGTTCAGTTCGTTCTGAACAGTGTAAAGACCATCGGTCGAAAATTTAAGGAAAAAAAAAACAAAAAAAAGTGAAGTGGTTCGAAGCTGTGAGCCATTTACGACCGACGAAGTACGTGGGATTTAGGACTTCGTCGCTGGACCAAGGAGAAGCCTGGAAGGCCAGGAACAGAGGACCTGGACATTTATCAGGGAGTATCCCTTTTTACTTCAATAAATTTTTATATGTGTGTGTGTGTTGGTGCGCTCACCACACACAGTGTTTTACCTTTTTTTTCTTTATTGTCCGTTTTTTTTTTGGTGTTACCGCGCTTTTTTTTTCTCTTTTCCGTTTTTTTTTTCTGTCGCGTGTAGTCGTGCTCCGCGTTCGCTTTGGCGCGTTTTTTTTTTGTTTGTTAGGCCCCTCGCACTCGAGCCTAGTTCCGTCCGGAACAGGTAAAATAAATTAATTCCACCGGTGGAATTGTGAGAGGGTCCAAGTCATCTCCTTGGACCCGCAACTAGAGTGCGACCCAAAAATTTGGGTTATTTTTGTGGGTATTTCTTTTTTTAAATCGATAATTAAAAAAAAAAAAAAAAATCGCGATACTTTAATAATAATATTTTTTCCGAGTGTTATTTTCTTCGGTCCCACTGTGCATAAGTTTGATAAGACTTTAATTAAAAAGTCTTATTAAACGCACCTGCATATTGTCTATCAATATCCACGTTCTTTCGTCGTGGTAATATAAATACCCAAACCCGTCTCCGCTGAGCAGGTGGCAACCCTTATCGTCGGCACTATTGTGCACTTGGGTTCCACACAAAACAAGTGAATCAGCTGTTCGCGGTTTAAATAAAGTAAAACGTAAAGTGCAAAAGTGTCGCGATCGCGCCAGCGTTTTAGTAAAATTATAAAATTAATAGTCGAATTCGTGTGCGCGGTTAGTGAAATTTAAATATAATAAGTGCCGACAGTGTCGCGATAATGTAACGCAAGACTGCCGCAAGAGTAGGACCTGTTCTGTTAATGGATGCCAAAGGAAACACCATCAATTACTCCACGAGTCGCAAACACCTAAAAGCTCAGAAGAAACTGTCCTTAACTGCGCAGCCGATACAGCAAATAATAGTATTGTGTATTGGGGCAATCAAACAGCGCGGTAGTTGGCTTAAGACTGATTTATTAAAATAGAACTTATAACTAAGAATAATACATACACTTGTCTGAGAGTAATAACAGTAAATAACGAAACTAAACATAACTACAATTAGAGATGGTAATATAATTCAATGCATACATATCACTTCTCCCAACTTAGAATACAATTGCATAATTTTACATATAACATACATCATTACATATACAAAACGAAATATACGATATACAGATATTGAAACAAATTCATATAAATATAACTTAACTTATTTACATTTTACAAACTTATATTATTTAGCTAGGTTTTTCTTCTTTATTTAACTTCTCTTTTAAACGTTCTGAACGTCTAAGGATTTGATCATCTGAATCTGATTCATACCGTTGACGCTTAATTGGATTATCTTTTAAATTAGGTTCGATATTTATACAAACATCTGTTGGTCCATTGAAGCTTAAAGAGCTATTAATTTTAGCTTTTCTAAGTTGTGATATATGGGCATTTCTAAAATTATCATTTATTTTTATTCGATACATGACATTTCCTAATTTACCGTCAATAATTCCATGTACCCATTTATATGACAACTGTGTTCTCAGTTTATACAATATGCTATCCCCCTTTTTAAAAAATGTTTTAACTTTATTTCCGTTTTTATATTCACTATCATCTTTTTTTCGTTCACAATTAGGGCTGTCTATGTCTCGAATTCTAGGATTAATAGTATCTAAAAGTGTTCTAGGTCTGTATTTAAATATTAATTCATTTGGCGCTACTGACGTAACTAAACTTGGTGTTGACCTATATTTTAATAAAAATCTCTGAAGCGACAGTATAATCGGCAAAGTTTTATCTTTTGAATCCATTAGCATCTTTTTTAACCCTGTCTTCACAGTTTGCACAGCTCTCTCAGCTGTACCATTTGATTGAGGATGATAGGGTGGGCTATTCACACAGCTAATAGAGTTTGAATAACAAAAATCTTTAAACTCAACAGAACTAAACGGCGGGCCATTATCCGAAACTATTGTGCTAGGAAGCCCAAAATATGCAAATATACTTCGTCGTTCTTTAACAGTTGAACTAATATTAGTACTGGCCATTAATTTAACGTCAATCCACTGACTGTATGTGTCAATCACTATAAGAAAATTATGATTATTGAAAAAAAAGAAATCCAAATGTATACTCTCGAAAAATTTCTGTGAACTAGGCCATGGCTGGTGATGGTTTGATATTGGGGTTTTATGAGAATATTCACAAGCTTCACATTTAGATATGAAGTCTTCGATATCTCTATCCATCCCAGGCCACCAAAAATAACGTCTAGCTAACATTTTTGTTCGAACTACACCAATATGCGTGTCATGTACACTTTCGAGTACCTGTTTATGTAGTCTTTCAGGTACAATTACTCTTTGACCCATGTAAATACAACCATTATCTTCAATAAGATCCATTTTCCTATCAAAGTAAGGTTTAAGAGAGTGAGAAACTGTTTGTGGCCAGCCTTCACGTATCATTTCTTTTACATTTCTAAGTTTCCAATCTTTTTGGGTTTCCTCCCTAATATCCTCAATATCAATATTTTCAAAATCAAAACTTTGAATAAAGTGAACACTCTCATCTTCGCAACCTGACTTTTAATCAAGTGGAAGCCGTGATAATGCATCAGCGTTGGCCATTTGCGAAGCTTTTTTATAAATAATTTTATATTGATACATGCTTAACAAAACTGCCCAACGACATAGTCTACCAGCAGCCAAAGTGGGAGTCTGTTTATTCGGATTAAATATTTCGCGTAACGGTTGGTAATCAGAATAAATTGTGAATTCTTTTCCATAAATGTATTTATGGAACTTTTTCACTGCAAAAATAATGGCTAATGCCTCTCTATGAAGTTGCGAATAGTTTTGCTCAGCGGGGCTTAATGTGCTTGATGCAAATAAAACTGGACGCCCCGTTTCATCATACACTTGCGACAAAATACCCGCAACACCATATGGGCTCGCATCACAGTGCAAAATAATTTCCCTTTCTGGATCATAATGAGCTAAAATCTTACTTTCCACCAATAATATTTTGCTTCTTTGAAACGCTTCTTCGCACGTATTAGACCATTGAAAATATGCGTTATTTTTTGTTAAATCATATAAACTTCTTATTTCAGCTGACAAATTAGGAATAAAACGAGAATAATAATTAAGTAGACCAAGATATGACTTTAATTGCATTATATTGTTTGGAGATGGTGCTTCCATAATTGCAGATATCTTCTTTTTGCTTGGTTTAATACCATCTTTACATATAATATGACCCAAATATTCTATGCTGGTCTTAAAAAATTCACACTTCTCCTTATTTACACGGACCTTGTGTCTTTCTAACCTTTCTAGAACTCGCAACAAATTTGACCGACAATCTTCAAAATTTTCTCCCCCAAGAAGAATATCGTCTAAATAGCATTGGACTCGATTAATTCCTTGCAAAATATTGTCCATAATTGACTGAAAGATTGCTGGCGCGCACTTGACGCCAAATATCAATCTTTGAAATCTAAATAAACCTCTATGAGTGTTGATTGTTAAAAATTCTTGGCAATCTTCTTCTACTTCAACCTGCTGATACGCACCTTGTAAGTCTAACACACAAAAATAAGTACAATTAGCGAGAGAAGCAAAAATGTCATCGCATCTCGGCAATGGATAGTGGTCCGTTCGAACAAAGTTATTAATTGTCACCTTACAGTCGCCACAAATTCGTATGCTTCCATTGTTTTTATGCACAACTACAATCGGCGAGGCCCACTCGCTATAACGGACTGGATATAATATTCTGTCCTCCACTAGACGATCCAGCTCGTCCTCAACTTTATCACGTAAGCCAAATGGCACGCTATATGGTTTACAAAAGATAGGTGTCGCATTCTCTTTCATAACAATTTGTGCCTTAAATCCCTTTATACATTCCGTTTTCCTGCCATCAAAAACACTCGAAAAATTTTTATGTAACTTATTAACTTCTTCGACATCACCTACTTTACCACACAATCGCGAAGGCAAAAATATTCGTCTCCAGCCAACACATAATTTATCTAACCATGATCTACCTAACAATGGCACAAAATGTTTCTTTCCTTCAACCACCAAGAGCTCCAAGTCCGCAAAATGTTCACTATCAAATGTATTCACCGAAACCTTAATAAATCCCAGAACTTGAATATTATCACCAGAAATAACATGCAATAATTTATCTGTTTTAAATAACTGGCAATCTGAAAATTTTGAAACATATAAATCCGTATGTATAATTGAGCTACATGCTCCAGTATCGATTTCCATTTTGAGTAAACGGGAGTTACAAAATATATCAATATATAGTGGTGAATTATTTATTTTTAAAGAATTAATACATAAATTATTTATCGTTGGACTCTCTTCATTGCTCAAATATGCTTAAATGCTCTTATGAGCATAGTTTTTTCGGTAAAATTTACGATAATTCTTACTCTCAGACTCTGCCTTAAGATAACAGTATTTTTGAATATGACCATACTTATTACAGTAAAAACATTTAACATCAGAATCTGTATATGTACGTCGTAAATTTTTGCCAAAATCTCTATTTCTTGAACTCTCTGGAACCTGTTGACGCTGGCTTGCATTTACTTCAGTTGTTTGCGGAGACATCTTTTTAAGCTCTTCCTCCAACATTTCCATTTTTAACGCAGTTTCACAAGCCTCTTCAAAACATAAGTCATCTGCATCAATAAGTTTTGATTGAATCTTTTTGTTGCGAATACCCATTAAGAGTCGGTCTTTCAACGCATCTTTTAAATTATTACCGTAACTGCAACTACTTGCCAATTCTTTAATTGCAATAATAAAATCCGAAATACTCTCTTCAAAAGTCTGCGCTCTATTAAGAAATTTAAATCTTTCTGCTGTAGTATTTTTCTTTTTGTTGAAATGTGATTGTAGAATTGTCACCACGTCTGCATATTTAAGATCTTCAATTTTCTTTGGTGATGTCAAAGTTTTGAGGATTTTGTGGAGCTCGCCACCACCAACGCTTATTAGAAATGATATCTTTTCATCATCTGCTGTAATTTTATTTAGCTTCAGCATATGATGTAATCGTTCGATGTAACATTCAAAATTTTCACCAACATTATAACATTCAATACGACCCACAAATGACATTGTTTTTTTTTTTTTTTTTTTTTTTTTTTAGAAATTTGCGTGTTTATTGAAATAAGTTTGGTAACACTCTTTCAGTAAGTGTAAATTAATATTGTAATGTATACGCGTTATTGTCCACTTTTATAATGTTCTATAATATTTCTTGCTCGATAATAATATTTTTAGCACTTGAATTTACTGTTTATAAGAATACTTCAATGTAACGTTATATTTTTTTTTTTTTTTTTTTAGAAATTTGCGTGTTTATTGAAATAAGTTTGGTAACACTCTTTCAGTAAGTGTAAATTAATCTTGTAATGTATACGCGTTATTGTCCACTTTTATAATCTTGAACACCAGAGGGCGCTATGGTACACATTTTTTACAAAACCACCTAAAACTCCCAAACCGCTTATGCGATTAGAATAAAAGTTGGTATATAGTAGTTTTCAGGTACGATGAGTTTTTTAGCACTATCTTCTTTGACCCACCTTGGACACCAGATGGTGCTGTAGTACAAATTTTTTACAAAATCGCATATTTTTAGTTGTTTTCTTATGTAACATGTGCAAATATTTACAAAATATAAAATATTTCTTAAATTTAGTAAAACTAAAAAAATGTCCGTTATTTTGACACCAAAAACATGAACATATCTTGAAAACTATGAAAAATTTTACTACAACGATTTATTTAATGCAACATCGTTGCTCAAAAATGAGAAAAAAACAATCAGAAATTTAATTTTGTGACTTTCGATTCAAATATCTCCGCTGCTTTTTTATATATTGTGTTAAATTTTTTTTTGTCTTAAAGCTTCATCAAAATACTATGAAAACCTTATTGCAAAAATACCGTTAGTGGAGTAAATATATTTTAAATATTTTTTTCAAAAAAGGTCTGAAATATTGGAGTTTTCCTCAAAAACAGACTGAAAAATTAGTTTTGTTGTAAAAATAATTTAAACTCAAATTCACAAACTTTTAACTCTATTTAAAAGTTATAACATTTGTAAGTAAAAATTGTTTCAATTTTACGCAAAAATTAAAAACCATTTTTGTGATTAAAAAAACAAGGCCTCCCTTGATTTTTTTGAAGAAATTTTTTTTTCCAATATTGTGGTTTCATATTTTTGAATAAATTTACAAGCTAAAATATTAATTTATTAAAAAAAATTTTCTCAATATCTCTTACCAATCAAAAGTTATAGCCAATAATCTATATCCATATCATTTCCGGTCTGCTTGGTTATCTAAATCTATATCTATCTACATATATATATCTTCTTCTTCTATATCTTCTATATATATAAAAAAGGAGTTTATGTTTGTAAGGCCGCAATAGACTCCTAAACTACTCATCCGATTAGCATGAAAATTTGTGTATAGAAGTTTTTTGGTACGGTGCGTGTTCGTGGGCTATCAATTTTGATCCACCTTGAACACCAGAGGGCGCTGTAGTACAAATTTTTTACAAAACTGCCTAAAACTTCTAAACTGCTAATGCGATTAGAATGAAAAGTGATATACAGTGGGTTTCTTATACGTTGAGTGTTCTGCTGCTATCGTTTTTGACCTATATTGAACACCAGAGGGCGCTATAGTACAAATTTTTTACAAAACCACCTAAAACTCCCAAATTGCTCATGCGATTAGAATAAAAATTGGTATATAGTAGTTTTCAGGTACGATGAGTTTTTTAGCACTATCTTCTTTGACCCACCTTGGACACCAGATGGTGCTGTAGTACAAATTTTTTACAAAATCGCATATTTTTAGTTGTTTTCTTATGTAACATGTGCAAATATTTACAATATATTAAATATTTCTTAAATTTAGTAAAATAAAAATAATTTCCGTTATTTTGACATCAAAAACATGAACATATCTTGAAAACTATGAAAAATTTTACTACAACGATATATTTAATGCAACATCGTTGCTCAAAAATGAGAAAAAAACAATCAGAAATTTAATTTTGCGACTTTCGAGTCAAATATCTCCGCTGCCTTTGTATTCATTTTGTTAAATTTTTTTTTGTCTTAAAGCTTCATCAAAATACTATGAAAACCTTATTGCAAAATACCGTTAGTTGAGTAAATATATTTTAAATATTTTTTTCAAAAAAGGTCTGAAATATTGGAGTTTTCCTCACAAAAAGGCTCAAAATTTCCCCCCTTTTATCGCCCACCACCTTTTACCGCCCACAAATCAATAAAAATGCTATATTTCCTACGGTTTTCGTCGATTGGGCTACATTTTGGTAATTTAGTCTGTATGCTTACTGTCGGCAACTGTACTAAAACAGGGTAATGTCCATCTACTAGAAAACTGGGATGAGCATTATATAAGAGGGTGTGGCTCCGCCCATACAGTTAAAATTTGTATTATCGAATAGCTTTGAAAGTAAAAGTAGCAATACTTACATACAAACTCGAAATGGAGTTACTATTTGGTGATCTCCTGCTACTGGGAAACTGTAACGGGCAGTGGAAAATAACAGTGGTGTCAAACTATGAGTCTGAGAAAAGTTTTGAATACACCTATTATGTTCCCATATAGTTGCAGGGTGCAGCAACGCGCGCCGGGAAAAGGCTAGTGTTCTATAATATTTCTTGCTCGATAATAATATTTTTAGCACTTAAATGTACTGTTTATAAGAATACTTCAATGTAACGTTATATTTTTTTTTTTTTTTTTTTTTAGAAAGTTGCGTGTTTATTGAAATAAGTTTGGTAACACTCTTTCAGTAAGTGTAAATTAATCTTGTAATGTATACGCGTTATTGTCCACTTTTATAATGTTCTATAATATTTCTTGCTCGATAATAATATTTTTAGCACTTAAATTTACTGTTTATAAGTATACTTCAATGTAACGTTATATTTTTTTTTTTTGTTCTTTTTACCTCGTCGCCAAATATTGTGTATGGGGGCAATCAAACAGCGCGGTAGTTGGCTTAAGACTGATTTATTAAAATAGAACTTATAACTAAGAATAATACATACACTTGTCTGAGAGTAATAACAGTAAATAACGAAACTAAACATAACTACAATTAGAGATGGTAATATAATTCAATGCATACATATCAAATAGAAGACTTCTTTTCCGAGTATTGCCTGTAACATTATTTGGTCCTAACAGGTGCGTCGACACCTATGCTCTTCTTGATGAAGGCTCATCGATCACCATAATGGACAAAGCGCTAATGTTACAGCTTGGCCTCAAAGGAGAGCACCAGCAACTGAACATGCAGTAGTTTGGAGGGAGGGCAGCTCAGGAGCCCACGGAAGTGGTAAACGTTCACATCAGGGGGGTTGGTAAGACCAAAAGGCATATTCTGCGCACTGTCTATTCTGTTTCAGATCTCAAGTTACAGAGAGATGCAGAGTCTTTACGAGAGCGACCTACTTGACTCCTGCCGCCAGACAGAGTTGCCAACTAAGCCATATTCAAACGTCACGCCGCAGCTACTTATAGGCCTGGACCACTGCCACTTGGGCCTACCAACCACTAACGTACGTTTGCACAAAGAGGGTCCCTATGCCGCCAACACAGAGCTGGGCTGGGTCGTGTTTGGCCCAACCAGTGATACTCAATCTGAAGTGTCAACAATGTGTTTGCATATGAGCTTGCAGAAAAAGCTGGATCTACACAACATGATAAGTGAAACGGAGAATTTTGGAGTTAAACCGTTGCCGCCTATTATCAGCGCTTTCGACTTGCGTGCCCAAGAAATACTCAAAGTGACCACAAAAATAGTCGCCAATCGTTTCCAAAATGGTCTTTTATGGAAATGTGACACTGTTAACCTGCCTGATAGCTACTCCATGGCTCTCAAGCGATTAACCAGCATAGAAAGGAAAATGAGAAAAGATAGCAACTTTGCCGCAGCATATATTGAAATCATCGAAAGCTACGTCAAGAAAAAATACGCCCGCAAACTGGAACCTGCTGAAGCCGCTATTACGAGCGTCAATCCCAACAAGCCAGCTAAGCTCAGACTAGTATTCGATGCTGCAGCAGAAGTAAACGGAGTTTCTCTTAACTCGCAATTGTTGAAAGGACCGCAGTGGTACCGCCCTCTCGCTGCCATTTTATTTCATTTTCGTGAAGGGGCCATCGCTGTCTGTGCGGACATAAGATAAATGTTCCATCAAGTGCTTATCCAGCCTGAAGATAGGGCAGCAGAGCGGTTTCTGTGGCGTGGCACTGAATTTGAGAGGCCACCAGATGTATATGAAATGTCAGTTATGACATTTGGAGCTGCATGCACCCCATGCTCAGCAAATTACATCAAGACAATCAACGCCATTGAGCATAAAAATAAAGATTCTCGTGCTGTGAAAGCAATTTTGGACTTTCATTATGTTGACGACTTCGTTGATAGTTTCTAAACAGTAACACAAGCCATCGGGATATCAACAAAGGTTCGTGAAATCCACGCTGACACAGGTTTCCAGTTGGTCAAGTTCATCTCAAGTTCAAAGGAAGTTATTGCCGCATTGGGAGGCAGTGAGTCCAATTTGGTAATCAAGAGCAAAGACACTCTAGCCTCGGAAAAGGTACTTGGCATGTTCTGGCAGCCAACAAACGATGAATTTAAATTCGAGCTGAAATTCAATTACGTCGATAAGAAGATCATCGATGGAGAGCGCTCCCAACAAAACGAGAACTCCTAAGTATCGTGATGTCCATATTCGACCCTTTGGGATTTTTGTCCCACATGACTATCGCCGCGAAGCTGCTTTTACGTGAAGTATGGAGAAGAAGCATTGGTTGGGATGAGCCGCTTCCAAATGATGTAAATGAAGGCTCGCTGAGATTTTGCCAGCAGATGCTTGAGGTTATCCATATGCGAATACCACGTCATTACTTCAGAGGTGGGGCTCCGCAAGAACTGCAGCTCCACATATTCGTCGATGCGAGCGGTGAAGCGTTTGCAGCAATAGCATACTGGCGAATCGTCAACGCGGCTATGGAAGTGGAAACATCGTTCGTGTGCGCAAAAGCGAAGGGCGATCCACTCAAGACGCTGACCATCCCATGCCTTGAGCTGCAAGCCGCTGTGCTCGGTACTCGCTTAATGGTGACGATCTTGGCTGAACACACCCTCAAAATTGATCGCTGCGTGTTTTGGAGCGAATCCAAAACAGTCATCAATTGGATAAAAAGTGAGCATCGGCACTCCAAACCATTTGTAGCCCATCGGATTGCCGAAATCCTAGCCGCTTCTAAGCCCGAGTAGTGGAGATGGCTGCCAACTGGTGAAAATGTAGCTGACGAAGCAACGCGACCCCAAAGCCGGATCGATCTTAAGCCATCAGCACGTTGGTTTCTTGGCCCTAGTTTTCTGTCAAGCACTGAAGATCAGTGGCCAAAATCACCTGAGGAAACAGTGACCAGGAAAAAGAAGAAGAAATAATTCGCCCAAAAATTGCTCTATTTGTTTTTAATACAAAATTCATTGTACAGTGGCGTCCGTGGCGTAGTTGGTTAAAGCGTCCGTGGCGTAGTTGGTTAAAGTGCGTGGCCGCTATGTCAAAGAACTTTGGAGACCCAGGTTCGAACCCCAGCAGCGACAGAAAATTATTTGAATTAAAATAATTTTTCTGTACGGCCGCCACCTCTCTGCAGACAATGGCAAACCTCAGAGAGTAACCAAATTGCCATGTAAAGCTTCTTGAGAACGAGAACTTTCCGTTCATCGCCGTTCAGAGTCGGCGTTAAACATGTAGGTCCGGTTCTCGGTAAATTGTGTACAAACTTAATAACACGCACAACACAATTGATCATAAGAAGCTAGGTCAAAGTCCTTTCAAGGGCTGAAATGGCCAGTTATTTATTTTTCTTATTTTTACAAAATTCATTGATTTTACTAAATTTTCCTCCTTTGCAAGAATAAAACGAGCTGTTGGATGGGTTATACGATTTGTGGATCGTTGCAAGAGGCGAAAAAGCCAAGTACAAAGAGAAGTATTTGCTGAAGAGATGGACCTGATTGAAAGAAAATAACCACCGCTGCCAAAGAGTGTTCTCTTCAATTTGTCACCATATATAGATGAACACGGCGTCTTGCGAGTGTCTGGTCGCATTGACGCTGCCAGCTGGCTACCATACAATTACCATTCGTTAAAAATAATGCTCATTCATTATTTTTAGTATCTTTTTTAAAGCAAGATTCCGTACCACAAACTATGTCAATAAGACTTTCGGAAAACGTGTAATTTAAAAAATCAATTTTGGTCGAGTTTAAGCTGCGCCCGTTTAAATGACACACCTGAAAACCTCGATGGGTTTTTCTTAATATCCCTAAAATTGTTTTTGCGGAAGCGCTGTGATTCGCTTGTAAATCAGTCATTTAAAATATTGATAAAAAAAGTGTGCTATAAAATTGCCAGTTCATATTAAACATCAACAGTTGTATCTCGAATAACCCCCATTAAAAGAAATTTTAAAAAATTAAATATAAGCAAAAAGAAAAAAAAGAAAAAAGTTTTTATAATAGTTCTATAATAAATATATTTGCCTTGATATTATATGCGTAAGATATTATTTACTCTTCGGTTTGCGCTAACAAATTCATCAATGTTCTCTTTTGAGCTAACTTGCACCGCTTGTGCATTAATATTTTCTATAACAAAAACTTTACCTGTTATCGAAATAGCTGAAACTAATAATTTTTGGCGCTCATCTGTTTAGCGTGGAACATAACTTCACGATTAAATACGGTAGGGATCTCATGTACAAATCTTTTCCCTTCTCCACCTCCACCGATGTCAGAGAATGTCAACGATCTTTTATTTTGCTTACAGAATCCAGCAATTGACTTAAACAGCTGGTTTCTTTCATATGGTGATTGAAACTTTACCATAATCGGCTGCGACTTGTTGTTTGAGCGTAAGCGAAAAGAATCGCGCAAGAGGGAAGTGCAAACATGAACATCTTTGCATTTATCAGAGAAGATCGTTGCAGTTCTTATCCTCAACCTCCGGTACTCCATTTATAAAGAGATCAGTAGGGACCGCATCATTTTCAATTTTTTCAAACAGTCTTTTTGTTGTATGTATTTTGCTTTAGTAAAATATGCATCTCACCAACATATTGTTTTTCAATCACTGTACCACGGCTGTTCATACTTTAAACAGCTGATTTGACATTTGCCAACTTAGCGACCATCGCTCCAATACGCTACATAAGTCTCTCGTCGGAATCCTTCATTGCATTTCTCAGCTCTTCGACGATGCTCAGCCTTTGTTGTTTCAGTTGTTCCGCCAACAGTAGCGTCCAATTATCTGAAGTGGTAATGTCGCGCGAGCCGTCCAAGCGGCTGATTGAATTGATGGTGAATTGCGCGTAGGAGGTCGTCAAACAACAGAAGTTACCGAAGATTTCGCTTTGAAAGACATATTGAGTGTTTTTATTTTCTCTTGCTTACAATTAAATTATAAATTTTATATTCCAAAATTGCAGCAATTAATTTCGCGAGACGTTACAGAGGCCAAAGCAGTCTTATTATTTTTGACATATTTAAATAATTTTTAACTCTTATTAAGTGAATCGAACTTTATTTTTTTGCCAGCGCGAAACAAACGCGTCTGCTCAGTTCGCATTAGTTAATTTTCTACCTAACTCGTTTAAATTATTCCTTTTAAGAAAATTGTTAATAACTCAACCCATTTGTTACCATAATTTAGCTCATTCGTTACCATAATTTAGCTCATTCGTTACCATAATTTAGCTCATTCGTTACCATAATGTAGCTCATTCGTTACCATAATTTAGCTCATTCGTTACCATAATTTAGCTCATTCGTTACCATTTCTAGTGACCAAGTTTATCAAATTTAACAAAATCGTCAGATGATGATGATGATGATGATGATGATGATGATGATGATGATGATGATGATGATGATGATGATGATGATGATGATGATGATGATGATGATGATGATGATGATGATGATGATGATGATGATGATGATGATGATGATGATGATGATGATGATGATGATGATGATGATGATGATGATGATGATGATGATGATGATGATGATGATGATGATGATGATGATGATGATGATGATGATGATGATGATGATGATGATGATGATGATGATGATGATGATGATGATGATGATGATGATGATGATGATGATGATGATGATGATGATGATGATGATGATGATGATGATGATGATGATGATGATGATGATGATGATGATGATGATGATGATGATGATGATGATGATGATGATGATGATGATGATGATGATGATGATGATGATGATGATGATGATGATGATGATGATGATGATGATGATGATGATGATGATGATGATGATGATGATGATGATGATGATGATGATGATGATGATGATGATGATGATGATGATGATGATGATGATGATGATGATGATGATGATGATGATGATGATGATGATGATGATGATGATGATGATGATGATGATGATGATGATGATGATGATGATGATGATGATGATGATGATGATGATGATGATGATGATGATGATGATGATGATGATGATGATGATGATGATGATGATGATGATGATGATGATGATGATGATGATGATGATGATGATGATGATGATGATGATGATTATGATTATGATTATGATTATGATTATGATTATGATTATGATTATGATTATGATTATGATTATGATTATGATTATGATTATGATTATGATTATGATTATGATTATGATTATGATTATGATTATGATTATGATTATGATTATGATTATGATTATGATTATGATTATGATTATGATTATGATTATGATTATGATTATGATTATGATTATGATTATGATTATGATTATGATTATGATTATGATTATGATTATGATTATGATTATGATTATGATTATGATTATGATTATGATTATGATTATGATTATGATTATGATTATGATTATGATTATGATTATGATTATGATTATGATTATGATTATGATTATGATTATGATTATGATTATGATTATGATTATGATTATGATTATGATTATGATTATGATTATGATTATGATTATGATTATGATTATGATTATGATTATGATTATGATTATGATTATGATTATGATTATGATTATGATTATGATTATGATTATCCTTCTCCTGCACAACAAGCGGCACGCCACGCAATTCCGAAAAATTTGCCAAGTTTCCAAGGCGACCTCGAGGAGTGGCCAATGTTCATAAGCAATTTTGAAACCAGCACAGAAGTGGCCGGCTATTCCCATGCAGAAAATTTAATGCTCATGACTAGATTATAAACTGGTTCAAATGATACTAGTTCATATTTCAAAACAATTTACCAGTTACCAGTTATTGAATAGGCGTACCTATAAATTAGTTTTAATTGATAATTACTATATTTGTTAGCAACTAGTCACAACCAAGCTAAAATTTAACTATTCATAATTACACAAGTTGTAAACTAGTTCAAACCTTATCTTTAGAAAGACAATTGTCTTTTCCAATGACATCACCACGATAAAAATACTAGTCGTCTCTATTAGAATAGGACATAAGTCGAACTAGATGTTTTATATTTCCTACTAGTTGTTGGCTGGTATAAATCTAGTTGGCTACACTGCAGGGAAGCTATACTTCATTGCTGTTATCAATCTCAATACTCTTCATCTGTGTACTATGGATATTTAAACGCAAACGGAATTCTAGCGTATCAACGTATGCACCACCAAAACCAGCTCGAAGACATATTAATGAGTCATCCTTTAATGAACACATTTAATTGGGATTGACCGATTTAGTTTTTAATCGTGCCGACACATGTATCAAAACTTTAACATAAGCTCAGCGACAATTAGTTGAGCAACAGATCAACGGGCGGGAGAATGTTTAGCTGTTATAAAATTGCATTAGCTTTAAAACAAAACAAAACAAAACAAAACAAAACAAAACAAAACAAAACAAAACAAAACAAAACAAAACAAAACAAAACAAAACAAAACAAAACAAAACAAAACAAAACAAAACAAAACAAAACAAAACAAAACAAAACAAAACAAAACAAAACAAAACAAAACAAAACAAAACAAAACAAAACAAAACAAAACAAAACAAAACAAAACAAAACAATAAGAATAACTGTTTCGTATTCATCAAGCTAAGGCAACAACAACAGCTTTAGTCTGTTAAGTCAACAACCAGGCCAATGCACAGTGGTTCCCTCCATATGACAAAATTAAAAAAATTTGTGTTAAAATTTGTAGAATTCAATGATGCAAACTTGATCTACTGGTTTCAAATTATTGCCTCTGAGCTTTTGTTTTTGTTTTAGTAACAGTTATTCTTAAATATAAGCACTGTAAGAGAGTGTACTTATCAGCATTATTAGTGCATCGCCAGAAGCCTGTTGATGACAACATTCGGTAAAGAAGTGCGAATTAACTGAAAATTAAAAACAACTTTAACAGAATGGATACACAAAAGCAGGGTATTAACTTCATTGAATGTGTTGAAAATTTGTCAAAAAAAATGTTATTACAAAATTTTTGTGTAGTAATCGTGCGGCTTTTTTAGTGTCTTGTGTTTTTTTACTTTAACTTTGCATAAAGATATAGTGATGTTTCCCCCTTCGCCCTCGGCTATTTTTTTTTTTTAATAAAAGGTGAATGTATTAGCTTTATATTAGTGTGCTCCGATGCTCCCCGATTTTCCCCCTTTTTGAGCAAATAGCTAAAGAGTTGCACCATGTCACTCTCTTTTGCTAATTTGGCATATTAAGAGATTACCTTTGTGTTTGATTCGTGTTGTGTACTGTGACCGAAAATTGTGTGTGTAAGTATGTATTTATAAAATATTTTTAGTTTCTGTATTAATGTTTTTAATGTATTGATTTTATATTACCGATCTCGAAATTACCCCCTCTCCCTTTTTTTGAGTAAATCCCTAAAGAGTTACACCATGTCACTCTTTTTGCTAGTTTGGCGTATTAAGAGATCAACTTTGTGTTTTATTTGTCTTTTTCGTGTTGATTTATAAAATTTTTTGTATATACATAAATATATTTTGTTTTAGACACGTTCTATCGTTGTAATTTCACCCGATTGTACATTTATGAAATTTGGTGCACAAAACATGGCAAAGGCGCTTCAAAAACAAAGCAGGTTTATGAAGCTGTATTGGAAGCTATTAATATTCACGAAAAGGACTTATCAAGTGATTTATCAAAATTATATAAAAGCATTAAATATGTTTGTAAGAAAATTACGGAATTATTAAAAAAAAACAATTGTATGAAAACCAGATTTCTGGAAAATAATGCTGATTGGCTAAGTACTCATGAAACAATTGATTTAAAAATCCAAGTACAAGCCCAAGCTTCAACCCAAAAACGTGGGCGTCCTCAAAAATCATTTGAAGAGGCATCAAAACGAACGAAGCGACGAAGATTGGCTGAAGTAACACAAACGAACGAAGTTGCTGCATCTGCTTTACGCAGTGCATTATCATCTGCTTCAAACACAAATGTAACCTTAAATGTAACTGAAGTTTTGTCTCTTATAATTGAAACAAATCTTACAAAGCACCAATATTTGGTTATTAGAGATTTTATTAATACTAAGGTTTCTGCTAATATGTTTCCAAGTTACAAGAGAATATTAAAGGCAAAATCAAATTGTTATCCAGATATCGCAACGACTACAGTAAGTGAATCCCATGCAGAAGTAGAATTACAAGATTTGTTAGACCATACAGCATCGCGAATATTAGAGCTCCAAAACGATGTTATTCAAGATATTCCTGACGAGTCAATAAATCTTATATTGATAGGTAAATGGGGGTTTGATGGAAGTACAGGGCACAGTGAATATAAACAGAAGTTTTCAAATAAAACTTTAGAAGACAATAGTTTATTTGTAACTTCGTATGTTCCTCTTCGGCTTATTACTAATGTCAAAGACTCTCAAGATGCCAAGATAGTTTGGAAAAATCCACGTCCATCATCAACTCGATTTTGTAGACCGATACGCTTTCAGTTTAAAAAAGAGACTAGTGAGGCATCTATGGAAGAGGAGAAATATTTTAAAAACAAAATTAACGCGCTTAATCCAACAGAATATACTATTAACAATAGAAAAATTTACGTGCAACATAATTTGGCTTTGACTATGGTGGACGGCAAAGTGTGTAATGCATTAAGTGGAACCTCCTCTGCAAAGTGTTACATATGCGAAGCCACACCAAGAGAGATGAACAATATTGAAATGTGTTTACAAAAACGGGTTCATAAAGAGCGTTATGCATTTGGATTATCTCCTTTGCAATCTTGGATTCGATTTTTTGAATATTTTGTACATATTTCTTACAGACTAGATTTTAAAAAATGGCAAATAAGGAAGCCAGAAGAAAAAGCCAAATTTTTAGAAAGAAAAACTTTTATTCAAAATCAATTTCGGGAAAAACTAGGTTGGATCGTTGATAAGCCAAAAGTTGGAGGTAGTGGCACATCTAATGACGGCAATACGGCAAGAAAATTTTTCAGTAACTTACATGTATCGGCTGAAATTACTGGTATAGATAAAGATCTCTTGGCAAGATGTTGCGCATTATTGCAAGCCATGTCTTCGGGGTATAACATAAATGTAGAAAAATTTAGAGTTTACGCGCTCGAAACCGCTAAAGAACTAACAAACACATACCCGTGGTTTTATCTACCCCCTTCTATTCACAAAATTCTTATTCACGGACCAGACGTTATAGAAAATGCACTAGTATCGATAGGAGAGCTGTCTGAGGAAGCAGCTGAAGCAAAAAATAAAGATATAAAAATGTTCAGACTACGTCACACAAGAAAGATGTCCCGTGTAGTCACAAATACTGATTTATTGCATATTTTACTCTTAAGTTCAGACCCACTTTTTTCTAGTACAAGAAAAAATTATTGTAAAAAAAAAATCAAGTTTACTGAAGTCTACTTTAGATTTGTTAGCAGAATAGGTTTCATTTCTTTTGTTATTCAATATAATTTTTTTGGTATTTTAAATGTTAACTGTTAAGTAAACTTATGTCTTATATTTTCTGAATAAATATATATTTTGTGTTTTTTCATAATTTTTAGCATTTTCATTTTTTAGGCCAGGTTGGTGTTTAAGTGGTCTGACCACGCCCTTTTTTCAGAAAATTATATTTATCTCCCAAGGATCTTATAACCAAACCTTCAACTCAATATCTTTACTCTAACTATTTTTGTCACTCTCTGCCATACAAGTGGAACCACAGTGCAATGTACGCAACTTTACCCATATTAATAAATATGCTCATTATGCAAATTAATAATTATTGTTAAATTTGCAATATTATGATTGTTGCATTTTATATATTTTGTTAATTTAGCTTATTTTTAATAAAGATTTCATTCCTCATTTGAGAAGCTAAAGTAACCAATATTGTTTGCTTCAAATCATCATTCAAGAAACCTGGTTCAAGTGCTTAGGCTTCAAATCATCATTCAAGAAACCTAGTTCAAGTGCCAAGGCTTCAAATCATCATTCAAGAAACCGGGTTCACGTGCCAAGGCTTCAAATCTTCATCAATTAGGAATCGGTTAATGTGCCGAATCCTTCAACTGCAAACAACAATACTTCGCATGCAATCACATTGAAACCTGGTTCAAGTGCCAAAGTTTTCACTTCATCAACTAGGAATCGGTTAATGTGCCGAATCCTACAAACAGCATAAAAATAATACTTGCGTGCAAGCATACTCGGACCAAACTCGTGTATTGGTTTCTATTTCTGATTTTTGATCTACATAAACAGAAAAACTTTTTTTTTTTATTTAAAGGAGAAATGCTTAAATATTTTCCTATAAGCAGCTTATCTTGATAAAATAAACATCTTTTCACTTTAAAATTTCGGTTTCCCAATGAATACCGATGCAAAGCTGTCATAAAAAATCCGCGAAAAGAACTGTCAAATGATGATGCGTTCGGAACGTGGAATGTCAATGTTACGAATGTCGAATACGACGAAACGGATCTACGATTCGAGTCGTAGAATACATCTTTACGAATCCGAAAGAAATTCACAGTTACGACGGATCCTGGAATAAGACTGAATATATATATATATAAATAAATTATCAAATGTGACCAAGAAATTAATAGGAAAAGTAATTTAAAATTATTTTTTACTTCGTAGTGATTTTGAAGTCGTTTTTATGCCACCACGTTTAAAAAACGTAAAAGGGTATATTAATTTTATCACTCTGTTTGTAACGCCCATAAGGAGGCGTGGTAAGTATATATTGTAGTGTACTTACATACCTACATACGTAGTTACACTGATCACCACACTAATGCACATGTTTTCGACTAACAGATGGCAATAATTAAATCTATAGTCGGAAACAAAATTATTTTGAGAAACTCCAAAATGAAAATCCCTAAAATGTTAACGTAATCAAAACGTTAAACTCAAGTTCTTTTCAATGCAGTTAGCACCCTTTACGCTTGTGCCGCTAGATACCGCACAAGCATGATAGCGACAACGGGTGTTGTGTTACAAATGCACTTGCTTGAAAAACACAAATAGACAACAACAAGCTAATGAATTGAACTAGTGCCAACGACTTTTTAAAGTCAAGGCCATGTGTTCAGTTAAGTAATTATTATTAGTAATGATTATGAATTTGAGGGGAAATATAAAGATTTTTGTCAATCTAAAAATGATAGATAAAAATAGATTTTTAAATATTATTTGGTAAATATTGGAAATTAAGGAGGAGTCTCGGAAATATTGGGTAAACTAAGTTAAAAAAAATAATGTTATTTTTTGTATATAAACTTTTATTTTTGAAAATAAAAACCAGATCTTAACTGATATGACTGAGCTCTCTAGCTTAAAACAATAGTAGAATTTCTTTTAACTTCTCAATAAGCGCGGCTCTAAAGCCATAAAATCTTGAGCGTTGGTGCGCTCTTAAAACACCACAAGATATTTTAGACAGTCTCGAAAATATCTTGTAAAAGTAACATTGTAGAATAAATTAAAATTTTCACATTACAATATATTCTTGATCAGCATCACCACCCGGGTCGATTTAGCCATTTTTGTTTGTCTGTCTGTCTGTGATCACGATTACAGACGTAATTTTCAAGCTATCATCACGAAATTCGATTTTTAAGCTTTTATCTAAACAATAAAGGTCAAGCTCGAAAATGAGCCAAATCGCATGAATCTCGTAAAATCTCTTTAAGTTCCACAAAAATTAATATATAAACTTGAAATTTTGCATATGAATTTTGATACTTAATATACACTATGAGAATAAAATTCAACCCAATCGGATGAAAAGCACTCCTACCTCCCAATCAAAGTGGCTTTATCAAAAAACAAAAGCGAATATTTTCTGTTAAAACTATGACTACAACTGCTGAAGACTTTGAATATACTTCGGTTCGGCCGTGGGGGTATTTTACCTTCGGCCCAGTCGAAGATCATTTCTTACTAGTTTTGTTTTTTTTTTTTTTGGATTTGTTAAAAAGATTTTGTTTGAACACATCTTATTTTTATGTAACATGTGCATGATAACATATTAAATTTTTCCATG
Organism: Pherbina coryleti; assembly: GCA_943735915.1. Classification (NCBI taxonomy): domain Eukaryota; kingdom Metazoa; phylum Arthropoda; class Insecta; order Diptera; family Sciomyzidae; genus Pherbina; species Pherbina coryleti. The sequence goes on from OX030950.1 coordinate 103,294,841, forward strand.
AAGCTTAAATAGGAACCTTGTAATAGATTTTCCAATATTGTTGGTTGTATAGTAGGGCAGCGTGTCCGTGAGCGGATTTATAAAGAAATATTCAATAGTGCAGGTCATCTTTGGGTTCATGTGTTCCAAGTTTCATTCAATTATCTCAACTCCAACTCCTTATCCTGTATTTACGGATAACACACACACGGACGAGCAGACGGACATGTCAAAATCGATTCAGGAGGTGACACTGATCAAGAATATATATACTAAAGAGCTGCATGAATGCATTTGATGAGTGCATCGAGCGTTTGAAAGTCTTGTTCTCTATTTACTTTATTCTTTTAAGCATAAGCAAACATCTTACAGCATTCTTTCACAAAAAAGTGCTCACTCTACAACATTTGTTAGCCTCTCAACAAGATATGCACTTTCTCATTACTTTTAAATGCTTTATTCATTCGATACGATCAAATCGAGACAACTAAATCAATGCAAAAGACAACGAGCACACCAAGCAAAAAAAAATTTGTTAGAGAGAAATAACTGCATCCGATGTGATTTACGGTGCTTATCAAAATTACAAGCCACTTAAACTTATATTAAACCCTCGCTACAGTTGCGTTGTTTGTTTTTGCAAAAACAAAAAATGGCGACTAAATCTATAAAGAATAAACGTTTAAAAAAAAGCTGTTTTTATTTTTTAAGCACAGCATTGGGAAAAGAGCCGTTACTTTTACTTTGAATTTACACAGTTTTGTCTACTGGCAACCATATCGGAATTATAAGACTTCTTCTTAATTTTACATTTAAAATAAAATAGCAAGTAATTTAACACGTTAATCGCCACGATAATGTCAGAAAAATTTTCACATGGACCATGGTAACTTTATTAGATAATAATTTCAGGCATATATGTCTGACATGGCTCATGTAGAACTTCTTAGCGTCAGACACATATGAATGACATAGCGATTAACGTATTAATGTTATTATTTTTTAAAATTATGAAATTTAGTAGCCAATATAGCCACCCTGGCTTTTCCAACATCGAAAATGCGGTTTTTCATCGAATTGATTCGAGCGATGAACAAGTTTGGCTCGAGTTTTAAGATCGGAAACATTTTCGTATTTCTTATTTTCAGCATTTACTTTCCGTGCCAAGACCCCCCAAACATTTACTATCGGATTTAAGTCCGGTGAGCAAGCAGGCCAGTCCATGATTTCAACGGAGTAGTCTAGTAAAAAAGCTATCGTCTGGCGACTTGTATGAATACGTGCGTTGTCCTGTAAAAATATAAGGGTTTTCTCTATTTTCAAGCAAAAAAGACAGGAGGCTACTTTCCAGCACGCTCCAGTATTCCAGTTCAGCACAATGTACGCTCCAGTATTCATTCTTGAGCTCGTGAATTGTAGTTCGAGCGCACCACTTTTGTTAAATGCGCCACTGACCATTAATGGCGAAATCCGTCTGGTCCGTCCAAATTAAATTTTTTCTCATCCGAAAAAATAACCTTAGAGGATTCACATTAAGATCAATTAAATTGTTGAAAAGCAAAAATTTATTACCGAGTCCCAGCATGTTTCCAAGTTATTTTGTGCAAAAACAATGCGCGCCACTTTGTGGTGTTTTTTTAGGTGGGGTACCTTTTTAATCACACCTCGGACAATATTTCCAGATGCCTTTAACGTACTCCAAACAGTCATTTTTTACTGCAGGAAGCAGCAAGTTGGGAGCATGATAAAAAGGAATTGTTTGCTTGTTTCAAAATTGTCCTTTTATCGCGTGAAGAAAGGATTGTTTTTCTTCCTGTACTGCGTGTTTTGCCATAACTTTCCGGATTTTTTAAAAAATTTGCAATAACGGTGCGACTGCGACCAATTTGCCTTGAAATTTGGCTCATATTGAAACCAGAATTTGAATAGGCCTTAATTGACCCTTTTTCTTCGTCTTTCAAAAGTGTTGAACGTGGCATTATATTGAATAATGCTTAATACAACGTTCTCTATAATCAAACAATCTAAATAAATTGATGTGTTCACTTTTGTTGCACTTTTGAATATGTGTCTTATAATTTTAATATGGTTGCCAACAGGCAAAAATGTGTACATTCAAAGTAAAAGTAACGGCTCTATTCCAATGCTGTGCTTAAAATATAAAAACAACTTTTTTTAAACGCTTATTCTTTATAGACTTATTCGCTATTTTTTGTTTTTGCAAAAAGATAAACAACGCAGTTTGAGCGAGGGTTGAATGTAAGTTTTTGAAGTGGCTTATAATTTTGATAAGAACCTTACTTTGCTCTGATATGAAGCATAAAACCCCTTTAAACACAAAACAATAACAACACACATTATTTATTTGCAATTGTTGTTTTTTTCGTTAATTTTATACTCGTTTTATGCTTTTGCTTCTTTTAAAAAGTAAAAATATAATATAACAGACAGTCGTTTGCTTTCTCTTGAACCGAACACATCTCCCGTGCGAATAATCCTCGTTCTTCTTGAATCGCAAAACCAACCTTAAGAAAAACAAAAATATACCATAACTTGTACTTTATTTTTCAAATAAATAAAATCAGTGAAAAGTATTCAGTGATTTAAGTGGTGTAAAACTTTTTAGTAAAAAAAAAAAAAAAAAAAAAAAAAACTTAAAAAAGAACAAACCTCCAGATTTGGAGCTCTCAAAGAACCCAAGTCAACCATTGATGGAAATTGACAACAATAAACATTTAAACATTAACTCTTTTGGACCCAAATACCTGGTTATGACCAGAATAAACAGTGAAGAAGGCTTGACAAGCGTGTCTCCTTTCTTAATAAAAAAAACAATTGACTACACGTGCGGAGGCGAAGTAGAATCTTGTAAAAAACTAAAAAATGGAACAATTCTTATAAAAACAAAAAATAGTGCGCAAGCGAGCAAGCTTATAAAACTTGTCGCTATCTCACCGGAGATCAAAGTTGAACTATCTGAACACAAGTCCCTGAACTATACCAAAGGTGTTATATACTCAAACGCCTTAAGAGGTGTGGGTGAAGATGAATTTCGAATCGAACTTAAATCTCAAAATATTTGTGAAGTGAAAAAAATTGTAAGAAAAGTAAACGAAAATTTGACAGAAACCGGACTTATAATTATAACATTTTCCTCTTCTACTCTTCCAAATGAAATTAACATTGGATATGAAAAAACCTATGTTCGTCCATTCATTCCATTCCCTATGCGTTGCAAAAACTGTTTTCGTTTTGGACACATTACAAAATTTTGTAACAACGAAAAACTGTGTATAAACTGTTGTACAATAAATCACATTGACATTGAAACTGGCGACAAATGTGTAAATGAAAAAACATGCATTAACTGTAAAGAACACAAAATCATAAACAATAGTCATTCTGTGTTAGACAAAAAATGCCCAATATTTATAAAAGAAAAAGAGCTTCAGGCAATAAAAGTTTTACAAAAAACAGACATGAAAAACGCTCTTAAAATATACAATGAACGACACCAACATGGGACCTCCTCCTACTCTTCCGTACTTAAATCAAATCAACCTTCACAAACCAGTCGCAATATCATCTCATATGATGATAATATTCTCAACGCTGAACCTCTCCTGACAACACCGAATACAAAAACCAACAACAAAAACCCTCCAACCATAGCAAGTGCAAATAACGGAACCTCACTCAGTCCAGCCATCGCCGAACAACATAACAACAATTCTCTTGATGCTAAACAGCAGGAATTAAACTCAGCAGACTACCCTCTCATAAAACGAATCACCGAGACCAAAATAAAAATTTTTCCAAGAAACGCCTCAAACCGACTCAAGCAGTCTCTTAAATTAAAATCGAAAACTAATTCACAAAAAAAGAATCAAAATAAAAATGTAAAAGACAACTACAGTAGTAACCCCTTTACTATAAGTAGCGAAAGCGATGAGTCGATGAACAACACATAGATTATTTTTTACCTTTAATATTCAATAATTTACTATTACAATATAATTTGAACCTATCGTATTATTTTTTGTATATTATAATTATAGTATTAAATATATATATTTAACATGCATCATTCCCATACGATATTATATATTATACTTAAAAAACAAAGAGAAATTAAAGACTACACATGCTTAAACGAATCACAACTTATATTATATATACATAATAATAAACTCTCCACAACAACACACAAAGTTCACTTAAATGATCATAAATATAGCTACTCAATAAGTTTATTCTTTTTCGTAAGCCGTGTTTACGAAAATTGTAAAATACTTAACATTTCTTATGGTTTTTAAAATACTCCAGTGGAATATAAAAGGATTTATTAATAACATAAGTGAACTGCAACTGTTAATAAAAGAACATGATCCAAGTTTTATATCCTTACAAGAAACACATTGCCCTATATCTTTCACACCAATCCCACCAAAAAACTACTGCTGCTACTTTGAAAACTCATTCCTAAACACTTCTGCTAAACAAGGAATTGGCATTCTTATTAAGAATAATATCCCGCACAAACAAATAATCATTAACTCATGCTTCCAAGTCATTGCAATAGAAATCAATCTTAATATCAAATTCACCGTACTTTCTTTTTATATCCCTCCCTCCCAGTCTTTTACCGAAAGGGACCTTAGGGACATTTTTCTTGCTATTGACTCCCCTATGATAGTCTTAGGGGATTTTAATAGTTGGAACACCCAATGGGGCTCATTGGTAAATAACCAAAGAGGATTAGCTATCGAAAGAGCGCTAATACAATCCGACTTGTGTATTTTAAATGACGGTAGTCCAACCCATTTTTCAACTCACAAGACCTTTACCCATATCGACATATCCTGCTGCTCACCAACCCTTCTGCCTGTCTCAGCTTGGGAGGTCCTTGAAGACCTTCATAATAGTGACCACTTCCCTATTAAACTTGAAATAACTCTTACGAACAACACCAACAATCGGAAAACCCATACAAAATTCATCTTGGACCTAGCAAACTGGACTCTCTTTGCAGAGAAAGTCGACCTTGAGCTCCAAACTTGGGCCGCAAGCAACACTAGCAATAAAGATGCGGCGACATTAACAAAATCTATACGTACTGGTGCTAATCTTTCTATTCCTCAGGCCACAATTGCTGGAAAACGTAACGTTCCCTGGTGGAATAAAGACCTTGCAGTACTCAGAAGAAATAAGTTACTTATGTGGCGAAAATTCAAATCAAATCCAACAAATTTTAACTTCACAAATTATAAAAAATCAAATGCAATCAAATACAATCAAAAAAATGCAAACACAAAAGCTTTCAGGAATTTACAGGTGCGATTGGTCGCGACTCCTCAATAGCAAGCCAATGGAACAAAATCAACAGATTTTCCAATAGAAATCCTGCGAAACCCATTATCGCTATGCGCTCAAATAATGGCACGATCACTGACCAAACGGATATCGCAAACTATATTGCAAACGAATGGTCAAAGTATTCTTTCGATGAAAATTTTCCCCAACAATTTATTGACAAAAAGTATAGCATAGAAAACCAAATCACAACCAACTGCGCCACAAACAGCGACGCAAAAAAAAATCGAAGAGCCCATCAGTATGATCGAACTACAATCATGTCTAAGCAAAGCCAAAGGTAAAACCCCGGGACACGACAGAATTTCGTATAAAATGTGAAAATGCTTATCACGATTTGGTAAAAGAAGATTATTAGAACTATACAATACAATATTACAAACGGGTGTCATACCCCATACCTGGAAAATAGCTGTTGTAGTTCCCATCCCAAAACCCAATCAAGAATCCGCCAGCGTCAAAGGGTACCGCCCAATTTCTCTTCTTTCTTGTTTATCGAAATTATTGGAAAGAATAGTTGCAAAAAGAATTTCATGGTTTACTGAAAAAAGGAATCTTATAGCTAACAATCAAGTCGGATTTAAATCAAACAGAGGTTGTGCTGATGCATTGCTACACATTGATTTCTATGTCTCAAAAGCTTTATCATCGCGTAATCATGTCTCCATATTATCTCTCGATTTCGAGAAAGCTTTCGATCGTATCGGAGCACATGTTGTTCTTAAACTTCTAAATCCTCGGGAATAGGCCCAAAAATTTTAACCTTCATTAAATCATTTGTAACTAACAGACAGTTCAAAGTCCGAATCAATAACTCTCTCTCAAATACCTTCAAACTAAAAAATGGAATTCCACAAGGTTCGCCATTATCAGTTATTTTATTTTCAGTTGCATTTAACGAAATTAGCACTATCATATCAAAAAATAAAAATGTTGATCACTGTATTTATGCCGATGACCTTTATATTTTATGTAAAGAAAAAAACAGCAAACAAGCAAACCAAATTTTTAAAGACATTTTGGAAGATATTTTCGCTTGGACTGCAATCACGGTTGCCACTCGCATATTTTTTTTCGTACCAAATTTTCCATGAAAATGTACCAAAAAGGAATAAAATGTACCAATTTTTTTTTCAATATTGAAACATCAATCACAAACTCAACGGAGCAGCAACCACCGTGGAAAATCCAAAAAGTCTCGTGCGATTTAAGCCTTGCCGCTTATCAAAAATCAATAACACCAAACGAAATTTACCTTGCCTTATTCTCCGAACAAAAAAAACATTTTGAATCAACCGGTTGGCAGTCGCTCTATACTGACGGTTCAAAAACTGAACACGTATGCACGTCATACGCTGTGTCCAATCATGAAGGAAAACCCATCGCCCTTAAAATACTTCCGGACTATACTTCAGTATTTACTGCAGAGGCAATAGCAATAAATCATGCACTGCTACTCGCACTTGAGTCTAACACTAAAACAGTTATCTTCACTGACAGCTATTCCGTAATAAAAGCTACGTTAAATCCGAACCAAAATAGATGGCAAACTATCAACAAAATCCGAGACACTCTCATTGGTAATGAAAGTCTACTTAAAATCTGCTGGATTCCTGGACATGACGGAATTCAGGGAAACGACCAAACGAGCACGCTGACCAAATCGCAAAGTATGCCTGCACAGCTCCAATCATTCAAGACCCAACAAAAGAAAAAAAAGACATACGACAACATATAATCCAAACTTGCAACATTAAAAAAAAGGAAAACTGGGTGCAGTATAACCACCATCACTACACAGACATTAATACACACCACTCGACACCAATGTACCCCACAGGAATAAACAAACTCAAAATAAAAACGTTCTCACGACTTCGCCTGGGTCATACTCACGATACCCACCAACACCTGCTTATAAATGAACCCCCACCCGCCTGCCTTCACTGTGATGATGAGCTTTCTATAAGGCATATACTCCACGACTGCACTGTTCTTAGACTTTTGCGCAACAGGATCTTCAAAAACAATAACATCACAGAAATTCTCCGACAACCAACACCAGAAAACATTGATGCAGTATATTCCTTCATAAGACACTTAAAAATGATAATATAAATTTTGTAAAAACTATCTATTTTTAAATGAATTAATCATTTAATTTTAATTATTTTGAGCTGATAGCCATGGCAGCTAATGCTCCTTCTTCTTATATTAGCTTTTTAATTTATTATAGGGTTAATAAATAATAATAATAATAATAATAATATAACAGAACTCAGTGTCGAACACTGAGCACATCAACACATTTATTTAACACATTTCAATTTTACTTTATATGCTTGCTTTGATAAAACTCTCGTTTGTCTTGTATTCGTTATGCTTTATGCTCATTTGTTCTTCTTCTCTATGTTATTAGTGTTTAAATTCTGTTAAGGGGGCATATAGGTTACAAATTTAAAAAACAAAATTTTTTTCGGGAATTTGTTTTTATAGAAGGAAAAAGATATCGTTTTCAAATTTTTCACATATATATATTAGCATTGATTTTTTTTAAAAAATGCCAAAAAAATTGACGGTGTGCAGGATATCACCAGTCTGGAACATCTGAGGAAAAAATAAAAACAAAACAAATTAATCCCTGCTTAAGTGGCTATCGCCTGAATATTATAATAAATTTTTTCCGCCGAAAACAAACAAAATTGTGACCGATTTTGTAACCTCGAAAATCGACTTTTTTTCAAATGGCCGCCAAAGTATGTCGTTGGATAGATCTCAATAAGGACTACATTTCGTCTTAACAACATTTTTACCTCCGATCCCATCTTTGAATAGATATTTCAACTTTTCGTCTTATTTCCTCAGTAACCCCAATACTTTTATTTTTGTTTTTAAGAAAATAAAAGTTCGTAAAAAATCATTAAACTTTTGTGAAGAAACTTTTGAATTTCATTCGTAGAAAAAAAGTTACAGCGAATTTAATTTTCGTTCAAGTTTGGCTTCGTTTTTAATATTTAGCTTTCGGTTCGTCTTCGTTTGCCTTCGTTCATCTCCGTGTTTGTTCGTTAGTGTTCGGTTCAGATTCTTTTGGTTTCGTTTTTAATACAAAATTTCTTTAAAATCGGTCTTCGGTTCTTTAAAGTCGATCAGGCATTATCGAGTCATATATATTTTATAAGTGCCCTCTATCGAAAGTTTTGAAACTTCTGATAGCCTATTCTTTCATCTCGACTCAGGAGAATCTTTATACTAAATGTCAACAAAATTGCTGCAGCCGTTTAGTCAGAAATTTATTACTGCATAGAAGAACAAATCAACAAGCAAAGCAGCAACTAAAGGAAAACCACACAACCTCACACACAAGCAAACAAAATATTCTTGCTATTCCTTGGTCAGGAGTATTGTCATTTTTTAATTTATCACGATTTTGATAAAAAATAAAATGGCCATTTCAGCCCTTGAAAGGACTTTGACCGAACTTCTTATGATCGAATTGTGTTGTGCGTGTTATTAAATTTTGGACACAATTGATCGAGAACTGGCCCTACTAGTTTTATGCCGACTCCGAACGGCTCATGTGCATGTTCTCAAGTTTTTTCACAAAAGTTCAATGATTTTTTACAAACTTTTATTTTTTAAAAACAAAAATTAAAGTATTGGGGTTACTGAGGAAATAAGACGAAAAGTTGAAATATCTAGTCAAAGATCGAATCGGTGGTAAAAATGTTGTTAAGACGGATTGTAGTCCTTATTGAGATCTATTCAACGACATACTTTTTTTACGATCGGTTAAAAACTGATGAAGTTAACAAAAAAGACCATTTGGGTCCACCTAAAAAAAAAGTTATACGCTACCAAAACCCCCTTAACATAAGCTTTCTAATGAGGGGCGGTCTTTTGAAATATATTTTTTTCCAAATGGGGTGACCCACCTTACTGGGCATGCCTACTTCTGTGCGTTACAAAAATTTTCACAAGGTTAATATACCCTGGCTTGTTTAGCTGTAGGGTAAAAATATACGAAAACCATAAAATTTGGATGAGAGCCCTTCCAAGAAGGGTTCATCTTGCAGAAGAAATGGAGGTCATCTATATATAAATCTATATATAAATCTATATAAAAATCTATATATATGTAAATCTATATATAAATCTATATATAAATAAGTGTAGTCAGAACAGTTAAGAACCATTTTCTTCCGTGTTTCTCAACCGATTTTATTAATTTTTTTTAAAATCAATAAGAGCAGAGATAAGAAATGCACCGAATAAATATGGTGGGCGTACCACATCCTATACAACCCAGCTTTGCGATATCGAATAGCTTTAGAGTTATAGGTCACACAGCCTCGAAAATCGGTATTCGACCTGAAATCACACGTACCATTCCTCTGGTTACATTTTATGGGCTTTGAAAGAGGGTGTGGCACTTTTAACCAGCCCAAATTTTCCTAATAACTTTCAAACTATAAGACACAAATCAATGAAACTCGGTAGGTACTCCTATTTAGTCGTGTTCTTCGACTGAAAGGATTGAACGAGCAATAGACAGGGGGGGCGTGGCACCACCTATACAATTCTAAGTTTTTATATCGAATAGCCTTGGAAGTAAATTCCGTTTCATTGCTATAGAAACTCAATATGAAGTTGCCACTTGATGATGTCCATCTACTAGAAAACCGTCACGGGGATTGGACAAGGGGGTGTGGCTCTACCCATATAAACCAAATTTTTGATATCGAATAGCTTTGGAATTAAAAGTCACGGAACATTGAAACTCAGAATAGAGTTATCGCTTGATGACGCCTTCTTCTAGAAAACTAGAAAAGAAATTTGACAAGGGGCTACATTGCTTGTCAAATTGTAATATTATATGGCTCCGCCCATACAAGCACAGTTTTTAATATCGAATAGCTTTGGAAGTAATAGCCTGTAGTGTACTTACCATACCTACTTGAAACTTACACACTGACCCACTGACCTAGCATTGTTAGTAATTATAAACTTTGTAATGAAAAACCATAAACAAGCTAGCGTTGAAACATTGTAAGCGCTTGTAAACATAAACCATAAGTAAACGAGCATTGACTCAAGCATTTGGTGAATATGCTGCGTTTGCACTTTCTTTAAACGTAACTCAGAACTTTCAAGTATAACTAAGTTTTCATGTATTTGTGAGATTTTAGAGCATAAGAATTTATAGATTTTAGAGCGTAAGAATTATTGTTATGTTAATTATAGTATGTAAGAATTTGTTACATGTAAAATGTAAGAGAAAGAATCTGATTGGAATGGGATCGATTTGGCTATATAAACCAAATGCGATTACGAAATAAATCAATTCTTAACCTCAGTTTGAAGCCGAACTAAAGTCATTTAGTATTATTTTAACAAGCTTTGTCAGCTTAGGTACAACCAGACTAACAAATGTAAGAACTGCCCTTTAGCCATCACAACAAAGCTTTGTGAGCTTTATAAAAATATACTATCTTTCTTTTTCTTTTAAACACACACAAAAGGAAGAGTTAGACGAAACTTTTCTCAAGTGGGAAACACTATCGGAAGGAGAACAACTAAAAAATTTCTTAGTACAGGAATATATCCCATAGCCAGTAGCGGCTAATCCAAATACAATGCAATACATACCAACTCCAAAAGAAAGCGGGCCACAGCCCTTGAGTATAGTTGTCACAGACCACAACTTATTGTATGTTGTATTTATTATATTACTTGTATTAACAATTTTTAAAGTAAACAGTTATTATAAAAAATACATATATAATTATTTTAATTAATTAAAATAATTATATATATAAAAAAAAAATTATAAATATGAATAAAGTTAAGAATAACAAAACAAAGTTTACTAAAAACCCATTGCAAAAACCACAACAAGTACTGGAAGTAGAACAACAAGTTGATTTGGTTAAAGAACTCGAAATTTTAAATACACTTTGGGAATTGATAGGGATGACTAGGAAACCTACTGTAGAAGACATTATAAATCCAGTTAGCATTGAGAAAGAAACTGTACGGATGTTCAATAAACTTGGTTTAAGATAAATGGAGGATATTGAAGAAAGTCTCACAACTATTCTAACTAATTTAAAGAGAAGCACAGGAAGAGGATATTCTTATGTAACCATATTGCAAAAATTGCAATTATGGAAGATAATAGTTTAAACTTGAAACACTTGCTATTGTCAATTTGAATTTAATAGAACATATCATGAATTCCATGTCACGCACTGTTACAGCTTGCGAATAATTGCAACTGATTTACTTAAGAAGAAATTTTTGCGAAAACTAGTTTGCAATTTTTATTAATTAATTTTACGGTCTATTTAAAACGTGTAAAGGTTTTATCAATCCACTTATGAATTTCGGTGATATTAAGCAAAATGTAGCGTACGCACGTGCTACAAAATTTACACGCAAAGAAATTTTTCGTTTACCACAACTGAAAAATTCACCAACTATACTTCGTTTGCGAGCTGTATTTGCCGCAAACGAATATTTAGTTGTCACAACTTAAAAATATATCTTATATATATAAACCGCAAGCTATTTCGGTCATTATTATTTATTATATTAATAATCTTTCTCATTATGTCCGTCCGTCTTCTTATGGATTCCACCTCTGTTGCTATCTTCGTCCGCGTATTAAGCAAACTACCAATTTCCTTATATAGTAACAATTTGTCCAAAAAGTAACTCTAAACTATAAGCGTTATGTTTATACAACGAAGGGGAAAATAAACAAAATTTTCAGTTGGGAAAAACGAAGTTTTCAATTGCTGCAATTTAAAAATCACTCGCGTTTATGACAAACGAAATTAATTTCCTGCAACTAAATGACTCGTTTCTCACAACTGAAAATTTTGTTTATTTTTCATTCAACGTTTATGACAACTGTTGAAACGTTTGCAATAAACGTTTTCAAGCACGACAAACGAAGTTCGTTTGCGGCAAACTGGCGATAAACGTTTTTTTTTCTTTGCGTGTACCCTTTACAAATTTGATGTCAGCTTCTATCTGAAATTTCTGCGAATTGACTTCAGATAGAATTTTCATATTTTTTTACAGCAATAAGAGGTTATCCTAAATTAGTAGTTATATTTTTAGATTATATTATATAAGTTATTTGAGAAAAAAAATTACAAAACAATTTTTTCAACTTTAAACACCGTCACGCACATTTTATATTCGTCATGCACAATTACACCGTACGTTCATATTACTTTTACCTTCGACCATATTTACTAAAAACTGAAATACAAAACAAAAGGATTAAACTTTTTTTATATTGTTTTTTTAAATCTCTTTTATGTCATGACTAGATATATTTAAGAAAAAAAATTTGAAAATCAATTATTTTAATCGATAAAACCTATTCTGTTCTATCTTCGATCCAAAAGTTGATGCTCTCAATCACTGGGGACTCTTCAAATTCTTCAGCAGATTCCATGTGGACCTATTCAGGTGTATCCTCATTTCTTATGCAAAGAAATTCGCCTGGTCTTTGAGAGTGTACCCGTAAAGGCTGCACCCGTACAGCACCAAGTTTAGTGTTTTTGCGAATATGATTCCTTAAAATTGATTTATTTGAATAATCATTTTTATTCCGATTTATTTTAACCCTTAAATGCGCAACAACACCGATTTCATTAAAAAAAAAAATGATGTGCTAAATGATCCCCTGAACACGACCCCGTTTTTATTTTTTTGGAAAAAATGTTTGCTTAAGAGTTATTAAAGAAAACATGTTTGTATCCAAAAAGATACAGTGGGCATTCCGACGTATACCATCAATCAGCTTGGTTGTAGGAGTTCAAGGCAAAAACGTGGAAAACGATTCTTTTTATGATAATTCTAAATTTGTTTGTTAAGGTGTAATATACGTGTAACAACCAAACACAGAAGCTGTTTTCAAAAATTCTTTTTAGATATAAGAAGTTATTATTTTTTTTTAAATTTATACAGGTTATTGTGCATAAAAAATACTTTATGAATATATATTTTTTTAAAATATATTAAAATAAAGTTCTGACTTTTATATAGATGGCGCTGAAAATGGCATTGAAAAGAAGACATCCAAAACGGTTCGATGGATATGCCCTTTCCCATGTATCGGAAATAAAAAAATTAAATGAAATTTTAAAGCATAGACCTTATATTAAGCATCCCCCCCCGCGCAAGACCCCCGGGGTTTTTTTTTAATTATGGCGGAGGTTAAAGAAAAAAGTTCGAAAATAGATACATTTTCGCGCGCTTTTTTGGTGATATAAAAAAAAACAAAAAAATAGATACTTGAATTTAGGGGGATGCTTAAAGGACAAAATAACAAACAAAATGCAAAAAAAATCATCGAAATTGAACCAATAAATTTCGAGTTATCTATCGAACCGTTTTTAAAAAATAGATTCGAGGAAATCGCGTTTAAAGTTTTTTATTTGTTGTACATATGGAGCTTAGACATAGGTTAACGAACACCGTTATAACTTCTGTTTTTTTTTAAATATCGATTTGAAATTGTGTATGTATATTCTTAAAATACACATACATATAAATATATTATATATATAAATATATTATATATATAAATATATTATATATATAAATATATTATATATATAAATATATTATATATATAAATATATTATATATATAAACATATTATATATATAAATATATTATATATATAAATATATTATATATATAAATATATTATATATATAAATATATTATATATATAAATATATTATATACATAAATATATTATATACATAAATATATTATATATATAAATATATTATATACATAAATATTCTTAATGTGTGCACACACATTTTTATAATTATAAAGCTATGGTTCGTATTCTTTGACCCAAATACAATTTTGATGGTTTATGCAAAAATCCAAATAAGTTGTCATTAGTTTTGCCTATACTTGGAAAAAGTTTTTGTTTGTTTCACCTCACTATTGTTTTAGTTTTTTACAATAATATATATTTTTTGTTGTTTTGTTCGTTTTTTTTTTTTATGTTTTGTTAAAAAAAAAAAATAAAAATTGAAGTATTTTTTTTAATTTCTCTTACTATTTTTATTTAAATACTTTTTTATATTCTATTTTTTAATCGGATCTTCTGAAAATAAGGTTAATAATTTTTAGTCTCTTCTATAAACTTTACTTTAACCCATTTTGTAGCGCTACCCTATTCCGTTAAGATATCTTTATAATTTTGGCCCTTTGTATGGTTGCTCTTGAGCACTTTGCGATCGCATTACGATGAAAAACACCCTTTGAACGCAATGCAACATTCCACTATTCTATTTTTTGGATGTATTTTATATTGGGAGCATTTTAGTAATTTTAATAATATTCATAAAAGTTGATGTTGTGAAAACGCAACAGCGGCAGAAAATGGGTTAAAATAGTTTTTAATAAAGCTGAATTTTAAAAAATTTTGATTTGACGTCACTTTGCTGCAAAACACTCATACACATTTTACATAAAATTGTTTAACACCGGGACGTATGTGTGATAATTATTTTTAACCGAAAAGTATCGATATGAGTAGGTGTCGATACTTTGTACCTACTTATATAAGTAGTATCGGAAAACTTTCCAAGTACTACTCATATGAGTAAGTATCGATACTTTAGTGGTATCGTTACGTCCCTAGTTGTATGTAGCTTAGACATAGGTTAACGAAAACCTATTTTTTTTTAAATATCGATTTAAAAATGTGCATGTATATTCTTAAAACTACAGAGAACACATTAAACAAAAAAAAAAATTTTAATTTTTCGAAAAATTTACACGTATATTATACAAGGTGGCGCAAAAGTAATCCTCCTATCAGAAAATGCTATAAATTTTGCGATTGGCCCCTAATGTCATTTCTGTTTTGACATTTGTGTAGTAAACACATGCGAATTACACGTTAATAAACAATGTTACGCTACACTGCTCCAGAACGCGGAATATTGCTGACTATTTATTTGACCAATATTTTCATCAAAAATAATCATGAGTGATGAGGCCCATTTCCATCTTAGCGGGTACGTAAATAAGCAAAATTGACGCTTCTGGGGCACTGAAAATCCGCGTGTAACCCACGAAGAGCCATTACACCCGCTCAAAGTCACTGTATGGTGTGCTGTTTTCGCTGGAGGAGTCATCGGACCTTTTTTCTTCGAAGACGTCGCGGGCCAAACGGTTACTGTGAATGGTGAGCGCTACAGCGCAATGATCAACGAGTTCTTTTTGCCGCAACTTGATGAATTGGGATTGGAAAACATGTGGTTCCAACAGGACGGTGCAACGGCACACACTGCACGTGCCACAACCGATATGCTGAAGGATGCATTTCCCGGGCGCCTAATCTCCCGATTTGCACTGGCCAGCAAGATCGCCTGATTTGACCGCTCCAGACTTCTTTTTGTGGGGCTTTTTGAAGTCGCGGGCTTATGTCAACAAGCCTCAGACTCTTGCAGCTCTTAAAGACAATATCCGTCAAGAATGTGAGGACCTATCGCCGGAAGTTTTGGCCGAAGTGATGGAAAATGCCATAAAAAGGCTCAAATGACAATAAACTGTGGCGGCGGCCATTTACATGACATCATATTCTCGACTTGATGTAAAAAAATTAAAAGACAAAATAAAAATAATCCACAAGAAGAATCAAAGTTTTTCATTTTTTTTTTAAATTACAGCCAAAAAACATCGGAAGGTTATTTTTGCGCCACCTTGTACCTAAAATGATGCCCTAAAATTGTCTAAAGCGAACTTTTCGTAAAAATTAAAAAAACTATTTTTTTTAATTTGACGGTCAATATTTCCCAAACCAACAAAGTTATGCCAATAATTAAATTTTTGTTTTATATTTACAATTTTCTGTGTGAAACTGCATATTCAGCATTTTAATTTTTGCAATATTTTAAAATAAATAGCTTATTTTCTCGGTTGTATCCAAAAAGATACATTGGGCATTTAAGGGTTAAATAAAATAAAACTCACTTATGAGAATTCATATTGACACTTGTCAATAGTTAACCGTCAATTTAGACGTTTGACCGTCTAATGAAGATGTAAGTTAATTTAAATTTTTTCGAGTTTTCTATTTTTGATCACTTTGCTGTATGTGAGACCCCCTCCTCCCATATCACAACTTATCGTAATACATTTTAAAACCCAACTCATACATTTTAAAATTGAGTTACCAATTTAGAGGGGGAGGACTCTAAATTGGTAACTCAATTTATGAACGAACCCGTAGTGTGTAAAAACTACATTGTTGTATAGAAAAAAGTGTAACATATGCGAAACGCGTGGAATTTTATTCAATGGAAATAGTAAAACAATTTTTTTTCAATCTGCTTTGCCATCTCAATATCCGTAACAGCATAACAGCATTTTCCGCAAAAAATTTCTTATATTAGAGTCTGCATTGAAACATATATCGATATTGTCACGCACATGCTACATATTTTCTTAATTTATTTAACTGCTCTTACCACGGTATGTCGTTGATAATTATTTATACATATACATATATGTATGATTATTAGGAAAATATTAGCTGCGTTCGATTCGCCAGTGCTTAACTCAACTACGAAAAAAACGGCTACTCACTTAGCTGTTACTTACTGCATAGTTGGCAACTCTTTTGTTTTTACAGACCACATAAAGTCTGCCAATAAATTGATTTTGTTTTTGTACTCACATTACATTTTGACAGAATCTATTACTTTTACCTTATTCCGTACACAAACCAACTAAAAAATAAGAAACTGGCAACGCAACTTTACTCAACTCAACTGATAATTGACCTACTCTATACTCAACTAGCTGTAGACTTTGTTGTTGTTTTCCCATACAAATTTTGAAATAAGCGACATGAATTGAGTAAAGGCTGGCGAATCGAACGCAGCTATTAATAAATTTGAAACAAATATTTTTTTTTAATTGTTGTAATAAACAGCGCGGTGGCGTCCGTGGCGTAGTTGGTTAAAGTGCGTGGCCGATATGTCAACGAACTTGGAGACCCAGGTTCGAACCCCATCAGCGACAGAAAATTATTTGAATTAAAATAATTTTTCTGTACGGCCGCCACCTCTCTGCAGACAATGGCAAACCTCAGAGAGTATTCAAAATGCCATGTAAAGCTTCTTGAGAACAAGAGCATTCCGTTCATCGCCGTTCGGAGACTGCGTTAAACATGTAGTTCCGGTTCTCGGTCAATTGTGTACAAACTTAATAACACGCACAACACAATTGATCATAAGAAGCTAGGTCAAAGTCCTTTCAAGGGCTGAAATGGCCAGTTATTTATTTTTTATTTGTTATTACAGATTTAACAATACAAAACATTATATTATAGGAACAGCACACGAACTTTTCAAAATAATTTTAATAGAAATGTACAAAATAATCAAGAAGGGAGACGAAATCCTCAAAATGCAAATAGATTTGCACGAAATAATTACAATAATAAAAATAAAAGAGGAAACTTAAGACGAGTTAACATGATAAATACTTCGGGAAACGGACAAACCCCGGAGTCCGCACGGGAAGCACTTCCGGGAAACCATTATTAAAAATGTATGATATAACAAACATACTAACAAACTATATAAGACTAGAATGCAATAATACAAAAGACAAGCTGACATTTCTTAGACACAGGAGCAGACATTTCAATCTGTAAAATACAAATTTTACCAGGACATCTAAACATTTCGACAGACGATACATGTACCTCAATAGGGATTAAAAAACAAGAAGTAAAGTCATTAGGAGGAACAGAGATAGAATTAAAAATAGAAGACAATATAATAAAGCATTATTTTCAAGTTGTAGATTGAGATTTTCCAATTGCCTCGGACGGAATAAAAGGGACAGACTTTTTAAAACGCCATATGTGTGTTATTGGTTATGAAACCTATTCAGTTAGAATGACAATAGGTGAAGAGGAAGTGACAGACAAAATTAGGGACATTTTGCATTCCACCTGTTCGAGGTGTCAGTATGTGTATGTATTAGTATGTGCCATAGAAGTTAGATCAAAATAGTGTTATTTCAGAAAAGAAATTAAAAAAACTGTATATTTCCTATATATATCCAATATCACCAGCAAAAGGTCACTGTCTTATAACAATTCTAAATACAACTGAAAATTAAGAAAAATTTGGCGATCTGAATATCAATCCTTTGGAACCTTTGGAAAACTATTATATAATAGGACAAACCCAATTGATACAGTCGACAAATACAGACGAATGATTTAAAAAACTAACAAAAATACTTAATATTGACGATATAGATAATGAAGCAAAAACTTCACTTTTAAAGATTTTTAAAAGCTATCAAGATATTTTTATACCCCCACGTTTAAAAAACGTAAATGGGGGTATATTAATTTTGTCACTCCGTTTTTAACGCCCATAAGGAGGCGTGGTAGGTATAGAAAAGTATATATATTCTTGATCAGCATCACCACCCGAGTTGCTTTAGCCATGTCCGTCTGTCTGTCCGTCTGTCTGTGATCACGATTATAGCCGTAATTTTAAAGCTATCATCACGAAATTCTATATTTAAGCTTTTATCTAAAAATAAAGGTCAAGTTCGTAAATGAGCCAAATCGGATGAAAACCACGCCTATCTCCCATACAAAGTGACTTTATCAAAACGGTAAAATCTTTTAGAATTCAACAAAAATGAATATATGGACTTCTAATTTTGCATATGAGTTTTGATGTTCAAAATACACTCTATGTATGAAATTCAACCAACTCGGATGAAAACCACGCCTACCTCCCATACAAAGTGACTTTATCAAAAAGGTAAAATTTCTCTAAAATCCACAAAAATTAATGTATGTACGTGTACTATGTGTATGGAATTCAACCAAATTGGGTGAAAACCACGCCCTCCTCCCATACAAAGCCATTTTATCAAAAAACAAAAGCGAATATTTTCTGTTAAAAATATAACGAAAACTTTTTTACAGATAAACATTTTATTGATTGCTTAAGACTTTGAATATACTTTGGTTCGGCCGTGGGGGTATTTTAACATCGGCCCAGTCGAAGATCATTTCTTACTAGTTGATTTTTCATTTCATCACAAAATTTTCAATAAACGGACAAAACTCCAGTATACATAAAAAACTACAGACTGTCACACTCTCAACATGAAGAAATAAATAGAAAGGTTGAAAAATTATTAGAAGATAACTTGATTGAACCATCAACAAGTGCATACAACTCACCTTTATTAATAGTACCACAAAAGAGTGAGAACAATTAAAAAAAATGGCGACTTGTAGTTGATTTTAGGAAAGAAAATTGTAAGCGATAAGTTTCCATTTACTAGATTAGAGGACGTATTAGATCAACTTGGACGAGCTAAATATTTCTCAACTTAAGACAAGACAAGCTCATTCCACCAAATTTCTTAAGATAATAATCCAAGACACATGACAGTATTTTCAGCAGCAAAAGGACATTATCATTTCAAACAATTACCTTTTGACTTAAAAATTTCTTCAAACAGTTTTCAAAGAATGCTTACCATAGCATTATCAGGTTTAGAGTCAAAAGCATTTCTTTATGTCGACGACATAATAGTATTTGATTGTATTTTAAAACATCACAACGGCAATTTAATAAATGTGTTTAAAAGCCTTAAGAAATACAATCTTAAATTGAATCCTAGTAAATGTCAATTTCTTAAACCAGAAGTAATTTATTTTGGTCATTTAATTACAAGAAACGGTGTCAAAACTGATCCGGCAAAGCATAAGACGATTGAATTATATCCAATACCAAAAATGCCGACGAAGTTCGTAGATTCGTAGCATTTTATAATTACTAGAGTTCGCCAGTGGTCGAAATTCGACCTTTCCCTGTTAATTTGATAAAAAATCTATGTCAAAAACAAATGTTTTTTCACTAAAACTTAGGATTTGCTCCGTCTTTGCTCATGTGCGAAAGAAAAAATGCCAAAAGTTTTTTCTTTTTCTTATTTTTGTGTGATCTTCAACGTTTTTATGATATCACAAAGTAAAGTCATTCATCATTTCACATCATTTCATCTGTTGAAATCAGGTTAATTTCTTTAAGAATAGTCAGTGCAATCCTTTTTCCTTCAATGGTTAAAAAATATATCGAAATCGGTTGAGAAACACTGGAGAAAATGGCAGTTAACTTTTTCACCTACGCCTATTTATATATAGATTCGAAATTATTATAAAAATAAAAATAAATAAATAACTGGTCATTTCAGCCCTTGAAAGGATTTTGACCTAGCTTCTTATGATCAATTGTGTTGTGCGTGTTATTAAGTTTGTACACAATTGACCGAGAAATGGACCTACAGGCTTAACGCCGACTCCGAACGGCGATGAACGGAATGTTCTTATTCTCAAGAAGCTTTACATGGCATTTTGCTTACTCTCTGCTTTGACATTTTAATCCAAATAATTTTCTGTCGCTGCTGGCTGGGGTTCGAACCTGGGTCTCCAGGTTCGTTGACATAGCGGCCACGCACTTTAACCAACTACGCCACGGACGCCACATAAAAAATATAATAAAAATTAAAAAAAAATATTTGTGCTTGGGCTCTAAAGTAGAATTATGCCCATTGTTTGTACTCGGGAAGTGGTATTTATTAAGTGTTTCGCTTTATTTTAATTAATAGTCATTAGAACTTAAAACAAAATGCCTCGACGACATTCATTAACCGGTCGTTCAGAGAGACGTCTTAATCGGAGTCGATATGAATTGAGAAGATACCCAAATAACCAGCAGAATACTAATGCTTCAGTTGATAACGAGCAGAATGGAAATATTGTTATTGATCAAAATAATAGTAATAATAATAATAATAAATTATTTATAAAATATTATAAATAATAATAATAATGTAACTAGCTGAAATGGCCAGTTATTTATTTTTTTATTTTTATATATTTTTATGTGGGTTTACTTCGCCCAATGGTGTTATAAAGTTTTGTCAGTCTCGAATGCTTTCGGAGTAAAAATCGGGAAAATTTCAAAATTCAGTGCAAATTTCCAAGTGCGTGGAAGAGTGCCCAAGCCCAAATATTTTTTTTCTTATTCTTATTATATGTATATGGTCCTCCTAAGTCTAATGGTGCCATAAAGTTTTGTCGGTCTCGAATGGTTTCGGAGATAAAAATCGGGAAAATTTAAAAGTCAGTGGAAATTTCTAAGTGCGTAGAAGGTATTTTGCCTTTTTACATAATAATGCATTATTATTTTTATTTATATTCTTATCTAATTTTATTGCACCATTAGACTTAGGAGGACCATATACATACATATAATAAAAATAAGAAAAAAAAATATTTGGGCTTTGGTCCTCTTCCACGCACTTGGAATTTTGCACTGAATTTTGAAACTTTCCCAATTTTTATCTCTTAAACCATTCGGAATCGACAAAATCGAATTTATTAGGATTTGCAAAAAATTATTGCACCATTAGGCTTAGGAGGCCCATACACATATAATAAAAATAAGAAAAAAAAATATGTGGGCTTGGGCTCTAAAGTATAATTATTCCAAGCAATGTATCATCGAAACAAATAAATGAACAAACAACTTACTTTTTTGTCAAAAAATGTTGTCTGGAAAAATTTTCAGTCTGGACTACAATTTGTCTTTGCTTGTGGCTTTTTTGTTGAAAAATGTTGTTTGGAATAAATTTCGGTCTGAACTACAATTTGTCATTGATAGTGACTCTATAATCTTGGTTATCGATGTACTTTTTTATTGGTATGGAAAATATCACAACGAACCGTGAAATAATCGAGAGAGCTCAATGTGAGTGCCAAATTAGAAATAGAAAGAGTACATTTTTGGCGCCATATCTTTAACAGTATTAAGAGAGCAGCGCTCTTTGCCGCAGCATCAGCTCGAAATGCAAGATAAAAGAGTTATTCTATCATGCAGTTGACGGTAATGCGGCGATTTTAAGTTTTACTAATTGTTGTTGTTGCGTCCGTGGCGTAGTTGGTTAAAGTGCGTGGCCGCAATGTCAACGAACTTTGGAGACCCAGGTTGGAACCCCAGCAGCGACAGAAAATTATTTGAATTAAAATAATTTCTCTGTACGGCCGCCACCTCTCTGCAGACAATGGCAAACCTCAGAGAGTAATCAAAATGCCATGTAAAGCTTCTTGAGAATAAGAACATTTCGTTCATCGCCGTTCGGAGTCGGCGTTAAGCATGTAGGTCCGGTTCTCGGTCAATTGTGTACAAACTTAATAACACGCACAACACAATTGATCATAAGAAGCTAGATCAAAGTCCTTTCAAGGGCTGAAATATCCAGTTATTTATTTTTTTTTTTTTAATTGTTGTTGTTGCTTTTGTCGTTGAGCGTTTATAGCTTCTAAAGTTTTTTTGTTGCAAAATTTCTCATTTAAACAGTCATCTTAAAATGAGCTTATTTAATAATTGTGAAACATATAGGCTAGAAAATTACTGAGACAAAACAGTTCCAAAACAATTTTCTACACATTAGTTCAAATGAGCTGATTCTGTTTTAAGACGAAAACAAAACTTATTTGTCAGGCGCTTTGCAACTTTACGGAAACTGCAACATTGTAGAAAACTGTTTTGAAACTGTTTTGTCGCAGTGAGTTTCTAGCCATATATATAAAAAATATGACGAGAAACAATGTCAACATGTTTTTTCCATTCTTCTCTTTGTGCGGATCATCAACTGTTATATTTATCTCTGGTTTATGTGGAACTTTCGTTGTTCGTTCCCCTTTTTTATATTCTTCGTTTTGATTTCCTTTGAGTTCGATTACGCTCTCACATGAGCGTAGGGAACTTATAACGCAGTGTAAAAAACGAACGAAACCTAACGAAACAATGCCTAACGATTTTCTTTTTCTTTTTATGCGGATATTCTTCTTGTGTATGAATCCTCAATGCGTGAAAAATATCCTAAATCATTTTACCTGTTCAAAACAGGTGAATTTCTTCAAAAAATATTCGGTGCACTCCTTCTCTTTACTCTGATTAATTTAAAAAACAAATTATAAAATTCGGTTAAGAAACACGGCAGAAAATGGTTCTTAACTGTTTTGCCTTCGCCTATTTATATAATGATTACAGAAAATTTATAAAAAATTTTGCTAATTAAGTTAAAAGTTTGAATAATTTGCTAAAAAAGAAACAACCTTTTGTATGGACAGAAGGATATCAGAATGCATTTGAAACATTAAAACAATGACTTATTAATCCACCAGTTTTACGATACCCAGATTTCGAAAAGCCGTTCATTTTAACCACTGATGCATCTGATTATGCATATGCATTAGGAGCAGTGGTTTTACATGCAATAACAAATAGAGTTTATCTACTACAACTTTTTCGCACATTCTCAGCATTCACCCATTTAAAGCCACAATCCAAAAATCTTTGAAATTATCAACGATATTGATATTAGTGGCTCAAAATAGTTTAATTTGGAAAATTTACCCACCAGAGCAGTGATGGGGCTCAGAGACAACACAAGACAAAAAAACTAACCATGCAGAACATAGTCATGCAATTACACAATAGTTTTTAATCTACTTTTGAGTTGACCTTTTGACAAGTTAACATCAAAAAAGCTACAATTGTTAACTAAGGTACTCATGCGGTTTAAAGGAGCATTTAAATTGTTAGCGTTTCTACTACTTCTACGATTAGAGTTAAAATTAATAAGAGAAAGAAGTTCTGGAGAATCGAATACACCGGTTATGAGTTGGTGTAAATATACTATATCTGCAGACTTTCTTCGCTCACTCAATGATTGCATTTTTAAAAGCTTCAAACGTTCCCCATAAAGAGGAAGGTTTAAAATGTCAAATCCACTTAAGCCCCTTAGTGGAAACCGAACAAAATTTATTTTGAATTCTCTCTATTTGATCAACCTGCACATTGTAACTTGGAGACCATTGTAACGTACTCCAAGTGAGGACGCACGATCGCATAATATAACGTTGTAGTTGTAATCATGCTATTGATCTCTTTGGCCCAGCGTTTTATAAATCCAAGCATTGAAGATGCTTTTTTACAAATGTTATCAATATGGATGCTAAACGACAGCTTAGAATTCATGCATACACCAAGGCCTTTCACGACATCCACACGACTTAAGGCAGTATCTTTAATTTGATAATCAATAATTAGATTATTCCTTTTTCGCGAAAAGGTCATAGTTTGGAATTTGTCTGGATTTAGAAACATAGTATTGTCGCGACACTATCGGCACTTTACGTTTTACTTTATTTAAGCCGCGAACCCAAGTGCACAATAGTGCCGACGACAAGGGTTACCACCTGCTCAGCGGAGACGGGTGTGGGTATTTATATTACCACGACGAAAGAAAAAAAAACCGAAGACAATATGCAGGTGCGTTTGATAAGACTTTTTAATTAAAGTCTTATCAACCTTATGCACAGTGGGACCGAAGGAAATAAAACTCGGAGAAAAAAAGTTATTATTAAAATATCGCGATTTTTTTTTTTTTAATTGTTGATTTAAAGAAGGAATACCCCAAAAAAATAACCCAATTTTTGGGTCGCACTCTAGTTTTGGGTCCAAGGAGATGACTTGGACCCTCTCACAATTCCACCGGTGGAATTAATTTATTTTACCTGTTCCGGACGGAACTAGGCTCGAGTGCGAGGGGCCTAACAAACACAAAAAAACGCGCCAAAGCGAACGCGGAGCACGACTACACGCGACAGAAAGGGAAAAAAAAACGCGGTAATACAAAAAAAACCCGGACAATAAAAGGGTAAAACACTGTGTGTGGTGAGAGCACCAAAACACACACACAACTATACAAATATTATATATATAAAATACTCCCTGATTTTTTCCAAGTCCTGGCATTAGTTCCTCCTCACTCCAGCGGCTCCCGATCCAAAAATCCCACGGACTCCGTCTGTCCTGTTGGGCTCGACAGCGTCACTGGAACCACTTCACTATGTATATATATATATTTATAAATATATATATATATATATTTCCCTTTTTTTTTTTTTGGTCCTTTTTTATCAAATCTTCGACCGTTGGTCAAAAAAAACCTCTTGGCACAATATATTTTCCACACCACTTGGCACACTTCCACCTCTTTACACTGTTCAGAACGAACTGAACTGCCAACCAGCGGTGCAGATTGACGATGCTTAGGTTCCACAAGATGGGAACCTAAACACAGCCATCTTTTTTCTAACACAGATGCGGTTTTTGCAGAAACCGGTATTCAAACCTGAAGGCTTTGCTCACACTTATTTTTAAAATCTTTTTAAGGATTTTTTAGGTGCATCTTTGAGCAAATTTAAATAAAACCTTCTACCCACCAAGTGTTTTTTCCATCTTGGCGGCATCTGTTTCCATCTGGCATTGGTGTGGCAACACTCCACACCTTCCACAACCCACAATGGCTACCCTCATCGTGAATTGGCCAAGTGATTTTTAAATTTTTTCACAATGACAGTCCTAGTCCTGTTCGTTTTATTTGTCGCGCAATTCCGTGCGTTCAGTCACTCGTGGGATTTCAGTTTCGTCGAGCATGGAGCACAAGGAAAAACCTTAGCCAAACCGAGTTTTAGAAGTAATAATAAATAAAGTGGTTTAATGACCACTGGAGTGCATGTGTGTGTTAGGCGCCACTCCAAACGCACAGTGATTACGTCCGGCAAAACAAAATCGTCATTTTATGACTACACATAAAATGGTCGCCGTGTAGTTTTGTCCGTACGTCACTTTGTCGCAACTTAAGTTCTAGACCGCGACAACCCCACATCCACCTCCACGAAAGTTGCTCTGTATCTGATAACCGAGAAACTTTCGTTACAGAAAACTAACCTAGGAGATACTAAGTTTCTCCTACATGTGGCCGTAGATCCTGTACGTGCCACGTCCCTTTCTCACGCCCATCCTCATCTTCGAGGACATAAGTCCAGGGAGATACCCTCTTTTTAACCCTATATGGTCTTATAAACTTGGGTGTTTACTTTGCTGCAAAGTAATTGGTTGCGTCGGACAGCACAAAATTCCGTCTCCAGACTAAATCATTCGGTAAGTATTGTACATCCCTACGTTTCATATTATAGGTCTTTGCCATCTTGGCGCTCGCTATTTCCATTTTCGTCCGTATGTCTTGCCTCAACTTGGCCATGAGTTCCGCTCGTTCCTCATTATTATTACAAGTCGGTTCGTCTAAGTCATCCTTTCGTCGATAGTCCCTTTCTCCCCGGACCGCCATGTTCCTGCCTGGAGATTGCCCTATCACCTCGTGCTGCGACGTGCGAATGCAGCAGGCTACTTTAGTCAGGTGGGTATCCCACGTTCGGTGATTCTCAGAAATATAAGCCCTAAGGGTTGTCTTAATGATCTGATTAATCTGCTCGGCCAGGTTCGCCTGCGGATGATAATTGGCAGTGAACCGGAGCCGGACTCCAAAGGAGTCACACAAGGACTGCAGTTCCCTGCTCTTAAATTGAGGGCCATTGTCGCACACGATTGACCTAGGGACGCCAAAGAGTAAGAACACATTGTTCTCCAGCTCTTTGCAGATGCTTTTTGCCGTTGCTGAACGTAACGGAAACAAAAGCGGGAATTTGGTGAAGTAGTCAACCACAGTTAAAATATAACTGTAACCTTGACTAGACTTCACAAGGGGTCCTACCAGATCCACGAAGATCATCTCCCATGGCTCCAAATCCTTGATCCTACCTACCATTCCACCAGCTGGCTTCCTATTGTCTGGTTTCACCTGTTGGCAAACCTGACATCCTTTAATATACCTAGCTATATCTGCCTTCATCTTTGGCCAATAATATTTGTCGGCCACCCTAGCTAACGTCTTCCGTACGCCCATGTGTCCTGACAACGGGTCATCATGACACTCGCGCAACGCTTCTTTTCTCTCACTTTTCCCTAACACTCGCTTCCACTCATAGGCCATATCATAAACGTTGCTACACCCTGCCTTAACGTGTTTGTACAAAACACAGTTTTCGAAGCGCCACGCGGGAAAATCGAGGGGCGTCTGTGCCACCTTCTTGCTCATATCCATTACCCAAGGGTCCGTTGGTCCATCGGTGATCTCACTGATTACTGGAACACTCCGTGACAGCATATCCGGGACAACATGGTCCTTGCCCTTGCGATGTACGATTTCCAAATCGTACTTCTGTAGTTTAAGGGCCCACCTGGCCAGTCTTCCGCAGGGGTCCTTCAAGTTGTTTAGCCACACGAGCGAATAGTGATCAGCTACCACCGTAAAATGAACTCCCTCGATGTAAGGACGCAGCTTCTCCACTGCCCACAAAACTGCCAGACACTCCTTCTCCGTTGTAGAATAATTCTTTCACACTTACTAAGCGACCTACTCAAGTATGAAATTACCTCTTCGCCCTCATCAAACTGCTGGGTCAGGAATGCGCCTATGCCAAAATCAGAGGCGTCAGTTTGTACAGAAAAGGGCCTATCAAAATCTGGGCAACTCAAAACAGGGGCAAGGCGCTCTTTGGCCTTCAGAAAACTATTTTCGCACTCAGCCGACCAGTGAAATCTCTTGTTTTTCTTTAGAAGATCCGTAAGTGGTTTCACTAGATCGGCGAAGTTTGGTACGAATCGCCTGTACCAAGAGATAGTGCCTACAAACGACCGAACTTCTTTCACATTCCTGGGGGCGGGTATCTTCAGCATCGCCTCCACTTTTTCTGGATCTACATGTAGACCTTGCCTATCAACAACATAACCTAAGTATCGAAGTGAAGATAAACAAAAGTTACACTTTTCCCTATTCAGCCGTAAGCCGGCGTTGCCAATTCTACGAAGAACTTCCCTCAATACCTCTACGTGTTTTTCGAACGTATTCGCCAGAATGATGATGTCATCCAGGTAAACGAATACGTGCGGGTCCAAATCAGCTCCGATCACCGTATCGATAAATCTCTGCCACGTCGCAGGCGCATTATGCAGGCCATAGGGCATTCGCTTAAACTGGTAAAGTCCCCGACCTGGGACCGTAAAAGCGGTGAACGCCCTTGACTTTTCCGCGACTGGAATCTGCCAATACGCTGACTTTATATCCAAGCTTGAAAGATACTTGGCATCTTTCAGCTTATCCAATGTTGCGGAGATATACGGCAACGGGTAACTATCACGCTCGGTGTGCTTGTTGAGTGCTCTATAGTCGACGTAAAATCGATAAGAGCCGTCCTTCTTCTTTATCATGACCACCGGTGAGGCCCACGGACTGTGAGAGACCTCGATCACGTCCTTCTCCAACATCTCCTCGATTTCCGTGTCGATGTGCTTCTGGATGGCTGGAGACACTGGGTAGTATCTCTGCTTGATGGGCTCCACATTCGGCTTTGGTCTGATCCGGTGTTCGACCAAATGTGTGCAGCCAAGACCTTCGGGCATCGCCTCAAAAATCTCTCCTACTAGTCGTTCCAACGACGCGGCTTCGCTAGAGGTCAAGTCCGACCTTCTCACGATGCTTGCCACTGCCGACACTTCTACTCTATCGCTAAACCTCCACTGATTTCTGGCTACATCCGGGACAATGCCCGTCTTGACCCAAAAGTCAATGCCTAAAATCAGGTTTTGCGCTAAGCCTGGTATAACGAGGCACTCTATAAGGACCGACTTGCCCTCGACCTCGATCGGAAGTGTGATAACTCCGCGTACTGGAACAAACTCGCCATCCGCTAACGCGACCCTAGAAATGGTTGAAGAAGACAACTCTATACCCCAAGAACTCAAAATATCCCACCCTGGGCGGCCAATGATGGTCCTTGAAGCTCCTGAATCTAACAAACCTCTCAGAAAAACTCCAAAAATTCTAACACCTAAATAAGGCCTATTATCTAATTCCTTTTCTAGAAGTGTAAACCCTTATCTAACCTCATGACAACAATTTTCTATGTCCCTATCTACCCTAGCCAGCTCGCAGGCAACCTGTTCATTCTCGGCGAGCGCCTTGCCCTGCGTCTGCATGGGCTCGCAACACATTTCACGACACGTTCGGGTTAGGTCCCACCCGTGGCCCATCTCGGCCCCTACCTGCTTCGGCCCTGAACCCGCGTCTGTCTGTCGGCCCTGTTCTATTCGAGCACCGAGGACAGTCGCGCTTCATGTACCCGGCTATGCCGCAGCCGTAGCACCTAATTCCCTTTGGACAGTTGACCGAAACATGTCCAACTCATCGGCAATTAAAGCACCGGAACGTCGGTTGTGGTGGCGAAGAAATTCTGCGTTGCAATCGTTGCGCCCTGAGCGGGGCGTTCACTTCAGCTACCGCGGGCTCTGCTGACACGTAGGCTAGGTCCGGCTCCAAAAGATTCCTTGAGCGACTGCTAGGCGGTGGGACGAATGATTCCATATTCGTTCGAACAGCTTCCAACTTACGACCTAATGAGACTAACTCTGAAAGAGTGGTTGCCTCAGCTGAGCCTAGTTGAGTTTGGAAAAAAGATGTCAAATTCGACATCACTAGCCCTAACTTTCGGCGTTCAGAAAGAGGTTCGGCCAGCCGACCAAGTAAGCCTCTCATCGCCGCTACAAAAATTCCTATGCCCTCATTGCCCCCTTGAGTCCTTCTCCTGGTCTCGTCCATGAGCAACTCATCATAATTTGGTGGGAGAAACTCAAGTTTCAACTCCCTTACCAACTCCTGCCAACCTGACACGGTCTTACGTACCGCACGGAACCACAAAAGCGACTTTCCACTAAAAAAGTCTACCGCACCTATAAAAAGTTGGGTCTCACTGACCCCTCGAGCTTCACAAAGCTCCTCTACCCTCTCTAGAAATGAACTTAAGGACACTCCTACCTTCTCTCCAGAAAACTTCAATTCCCACTTGGCCAAATTTTCGATTTTTCCCTGATAATGCGGAATTCCCTCTACACAAACCGAGCGACCTGCCACCGGTTCGGGTACCGGTGGCGCCGGTGGAACATCGTCCTCAACCGCAGCTGTTTTTTGTAGCGGGGCCGTTGGCTTAGCCCTCTCCTCCGTAGTTTTGACGGGTTTTGGTGGTACCTCGTCTTCCTCGTCCTGCACTCCAGCTAGCTCCAGCAGATCCGTCAGGAGCAGCATCAATCGGTTCCTCAGCTCCATCTGCTCGGATACCATTCTGGCGGTCGTAGGCCTAGACCGGTTAACCCGACCAACGCTCCACTCGAGCTTGGTCATAATCTTCAGGAACTCTGAAGACTTCGGGTCCTGTGGTGGGTTCTCCATGAGCGCCTCGATCTCCAAGATCTTCGCCTCCAATGCTGCCTTATCCTCGGAAAACTCGAACGGGTACACAGCGAAGATGTCGACCGAGTCCCTGCGCTCTAGATGCCTTGACGCTCTCAAGGTTTGCCTCATAGAGTCAACCGTACCTGTTGGTAACCCACGAGACTCCATCTCGTACACCAACTCTTCTTGGTTTAAACGGTTGATCTCCATGGTATTTTTGAATTAAAGAATAATATAAAAAAATAAGAATAAAGATTAAAAATGAAAATGGACAAAAAAAAAATTAGACGACGAACCAAAAACTCGACGAATATTTAACTAAATCAAAACTCCAGAGCGAACAAATAAAACCAAACAAGAAATATTTATTGACGGACCAACAATAACGTCGGACCAGTATTTAAAAAAACCCAAAAATGCAACAGAAAATAAAAGCTCCGAAATACGCGAAAACGGACCGACAACAAAAAGTCGGACCAGCGACCAATGACACGCGCACGGATAAACAACGGTACCTCGACTTTTATATATTTTATATATATTTTTATATATTTCGAAATTTTATATATATTTATTTTTATGGAAAAAAAAATAAAAATGAAATAAAAAGAATAAAACACAGAAAAGAATATAGAAACAAATATATATGTGACCCGGTCTACGAAAAGGGACCTTCGGTGTGAAAATATAATTTTTCACTTTTTTGGCGATTCGGATAGACTAATGTGTGCTCTTTCTAATGGCGCAAAGCAGAAGTTTCCAACTCGTAAAGAAGTTTGTCAGGAATTTTCCAAAAAAAGAGCACGCCATTCAGTGTGCGACAATTAAACGTTTACAAACAGCTGTTTTCTCGAAAACTTGTTTTTACACCGAAGGTCCCTTTTCGTAGACCGGGTCACATATAATAAAAATATAAAGTATAAAATAAAAAGTAGTAAAAATAAAAATAGTAGTTGTTCAAGCAGAACATATTTCGGCCGCTGCTGTTTAGCCAGCTAAAAGCAGAACGCCGACATCAACACGCGCAAGATGTTTAAGCAACAAATAGTTCGGCCAGCTAAAAGCAGAACGTCGACATCAACACGCGCAAGCTCAAATTTCGCTTGCACTCAATATGCGCGCTTTCAGTGCAAGGCCAAGCAATGCCTTGGAATGCAGGTGCAAGCGCTGGGAAAATAATTTCACGAAATATGCTTCTTCATCAATAACCATTCAAATAAAATAAATCAAAATAAACTTATTGTGAGAAATATTTTTATATACTCATACATGTAACTTCACCTTATGTATAGAATATTTTTAAGTTACTCATACATATCCATTAAGTTCAATTTATGTAAATATATTTGATATAAATAGGAGCAAATTAGCTCATTAGTTTTTTAAGATTTGTCAAATAAAGACCTTTAGCTTCCCCCAGCAGTGGTAAGAAGCTAAAAGGAAAAATCTTCGTTTTACTAAAAGAAGTAAATCAACATTGGTGACCCCGACGAAAGTCAAATTTTTTTTTACAATCAGTAAAAACATAAGGCGTTGATTAGGCCATAACATAATCACAAATCCTTTTTCAAAATCAGTGAAAACATAAGGCGTTGATTAGGCCATAACATAATCACAAATCCTTTTTCAAAATCAGTGAAAACATAAGGCGTTGATTGGGCCATAACATAATCACAAATCCTTTTTCAAAATCAGTGAAAACATAAGGCGGTGATTAGGCCATAACATAATCACAAATCCTTTTTCAAAATCATTGAAAACATAAGGCGTTGATTAGGCCATAACATAATCACAAATCCTTTTTCAAATCAGTGAAAACATAAGGCGTTGATTAGGCCATAACATAATCACAAATCCTTTTTTTCAAAATCAGTGAAAACATAAGGCGTTGACTAGGCCACAACATAGTCAAAAAATTGTTTTTGATACAATCAGTGTCAAATAAGACATTGACTGGGCCATAACA
This sequence comes from Pherbina coryleti, assembly GCA_943735915.1. Classification (NCBI taxonomy): domain Eukaryota; kingdom Metazoa; phylum Arthropoda; class Insecta; order Diptera; family Sciomyzidae; genus Pherbina; species Pherbina coryleti. Next base: position 103,327,458 of record OX030950.1, read on the forward strand.
AAGTCCAAGTGTAAACATAAGTGCACAAATATATAAAAATTGTTCCGCAACTTCAACTTGAACTTCAAACATGAGCATAACAGAGCTTGTAAATAACCAATCTGATATTGGCAAGGAGATTGAGCGGCAATACGACAACTTCAAAAAAGCAAACAAGCTAAGGAAGGAGAAACCTTCTTATGGCAAGGGGTGTTACAATGCCCTTTCAGAACTATGGGATGAATTCGAAGAGAACCACAAAACATTGGAAAGAATCATCCCAGAAGAGAAACGCAAGGACCACACCTATTTCTCTAACAATTTTTTTACACAAGTCAAAATTGTTAGAGATAAATACCTCACAAAAATGCAAGAAATTTACAAAGTGCCGGCAGAAAAATTAGAGTTTATTGATGACAAACCGGAACTAACAAGAGTTCCGGGCTTAGTTCGCCTTCAAAAAATTGCAGTAAAACAATTAAAGTTAACACTGGAAAAAATTAACTCCGCATTGCTAGAAGCACCAACAGAAGATTTTGCCAGAGTAATGCTGGAAGTTATAGCCACACAATGGGCAGCCTTTTCCAAACGCCATGATACCATTTGCTTGGATGCCGATGACAACGAGTTAGAAGCCTACAATTTCGACACATTCATCGAATTAGAAGACTCCATTCAAAAGGCAACAATCGACTTACATCATGTTATTAGAGAAAACACCCAAAACTACAAAAGCATAAACGCAGGGGCCCAAGGCGTAAATCTCCCAAAAATAGAGATACCCAAATTCGGTGGCTCATATATTGAATGGCAGTCTTTTCATGATCTATTTTGTCAAATGATTCATGAAACAAGTCTTGGAAATGTTCAAAAATTGTGGTACTTAAAAGGCGCACTAACTGGCGAAGCAGCAAAAATTATTTCACACATATCCTTGTCTAGTGATAACTATATTATGGCCTGGAACACCATAAAGGCTAGATATTCAAACCATCGCTTGATCATGACTGGATTCTTAGATAAGCTGTTCAACCTGCCAACCATTCGTGATGACTCTTCGGCTGACCTTAGATATCTTTATGACAACACTAATAAATATCTTCTGAGCATTGAAGCTATGAAAATAGATATTAAGGGCTGGGATCCTCTTCTAGTTTACATGATAATCAAAAAACTAGACAAAACACCTCATTCATTGTTCGAGCAGTCTCTTGCAAATCCACGAGAGTTTCCTAAGCTAAAAAATCTTCTCAAATTTATTGAAAAAAGGTCTCAGGCGTTAGAACTCTTAACCAATAAACCGATTTCAGAAGGCAAGAAAAGAGTAACATCATTAATGACAAAGGGTTCTTGTCCCTTGTGCAACAAAGCCCATGCCTTATATGCATGTGAAAGGCTTTTAAAGATGTCACCAAAAACTAGATTCATCGAGGTCAAAAAATTAAGACTATGTATAAATTGTCTTAAATCAGATCACACATCCGTGGTTGAATGCAGTTCGAGAGGGTGCACTCAATGTGGCAAAAAACACAACACATTGTTGCATTTCGAGCAAAATAGCAAGAACGAAGCAGCAACAACCAATTCGAGACTTCCAAAATCAATGCTGGCATCAACATCGGAGCTACAAGAACACCAAATTGCAACTGCTATTGCACATTCAAACAATGCATCGTTAGCAGCATCATCAAGAGGCTCATACGTCTTCCTGGCAACAACAATAGTCAAGGTCAAAAACAGCAGTGGCAACTTCATCAACTGTAAGGCAATCCTGGATTCCGGAAGCCAGTTAAACCTTATTACAACACGTTTAGCCAACAAGCTCGCGCTTAAAACAACAAAACACTCTCTCAATATAACCGGCATTGGAAACAACACATCAAGCTCAGGAAAACGCACTAATTTTGTCATCGCATCAACTAATTCTGGTTTCACTGCAAATATTGAAGGTTACGTTATTGACCAAATAACCAACAATCAACCAAGCAGTAGCATCGACATAAACAAATGGAACATTCCGAAAAATATCAAATTAGCAGATCCGACGTTCCATCAATCTTCTAAAATAGATCTTCTAATCGGAGCTGAACTTTATTCGTCGTTAATGTCAATTGGTCAAATAAAAATTAACAAAAATTTGCCCACGTTACAAAATACTGTATTTGGTTGGGTAATAATTGGTAAAACTACTGCAAGGGATCCTGATCAAGCTTTCTGCGGCATTGGACGTGAGGACGACGATCTAAATGAACAAGTTTCCCGTTTTTGGGAAATGGAAGAACTCCAAACTGAAACGAAACTTTTAACGGAAGAGGAAGAATCTTGTGAGCAAATTTTCAAAAACACTACAACTCGTGATTACGACGGGCGCTCCGTGGTTCAGTTGCCATTAAAATTGGATCCAAGAACACTTGGAAATTCAGGCAGCATGGCCATTCAGCGCTTTAGGTCATTGGAAGCTCGATTCAAAAAAAGTCCAGAGTTAAAAGAAGCATATGCAGCGTTTATCAACGAGTATGAAAATCTTGGACACATGGAAGAGATTGAATACAAAGACATAAAAAAAGACAATACTTTCTCCCTCATCACTGTGTGCTCAAGCCTGAGAGTTCAACTACAAAATTGAGGGTCGTATTTGATGCATCAGCAAAAACATCAAATAACATCTCTCTAAACGATATTCTACTTGGAGGATCTGCCATTCAAGATGAACTGTTCTCAATTCTACTACGATTCAGGCAACATCCATACGCAATGACCGCGGACATTGCAAAAATGTACAGGCAATTTCTGGTTACTGAAAATGACTCTCATCTACAAATAATTATTTGGAGAGAGTCCGAAGTTCATCCATTCAAGTTCTATCGGCTCAAAACTGTTACATATGGCACCAAGAGCGCCGCATATTTAGCAACCAGATGCCTTAAGTAATTAGCAGAAGACGAATGTGCAACTTTTCCATTAGCTGCTGCAGTAACTCTTAAGGATTTTTACGTTGATGACTTCATGAGCTCCTTTAATACCTTAAATGAAGCACTGAATACACAAACCGGATTAACCCAAATGATGCAACGAGGAGGATTGCAGCTTCGGAAGTGGTGCTCAAATCACAAGGAGCTACTACAAAATATAAAACCAGATGAGCGCTGAATTAATCTTAATATTCCAACAGACAATGGGCAGTTCACTAAAACTCTTGGATTAATTTGGCATCCACAATCGGACATATTCTTCATAAAATCAACATGGCCTCCACCAAAAAGGTTCACAAAACGTTCAATTTTAGCAGACATTTCACAGCTCTTTGACCCGCTTAGTTTTGTAAATCCAGTGATTGTGGTGGGAAAAATATTCCTACAAGAACTTTGGGACATGAAACTGGATTGGGATGCAGCTCTACCCCAAGAAGCTTATTCAAGATGGCTCGAGTTCAGGAACCAACTTCCCAAGCTGGCCAAATTAAGTTTACCAAGACAAGTGCTCGTGTCTGATGCCGTTTTAGTACAACTGCACGGATTCTCGGACGCTAGTGAAAAGGCTTATGGAGCCTGCATCTACTTGAGGTCTGAGGATTGTGAAGGAAAAATTGCATCACATTTACTATGCGCAAAGTCTAGAGTAGCCCCAAGGAAAAATCTGTCTATAGCCAGATTAGAGCTTTGTGCAGCAAAGCTTCTCGTACAACTTATCAAAAAGGTTCAAAGGGCATTAACAATCACAATCGATGAAATTGTTTGTTGGACAGATTCGACCATAGTCTTATCATGGATTGCATCGCCATCCTCCAACATGAATACCTTCGTGGCAAATAGAGTAGCAAGCATTCAACGCTCTACAACAGCAAGACAATGGAAACACATAGCTGGAGACAACAATCCAGCTGACGTACTTTCCAGAGGACTTCTTCCAGAACAAATTTTGAAGTCCCATTTATGATTTTATGGACCCACATTCTTTGAGTCTAATGAAAGAGATTGGCCCATTCAACCAACTATCGTCCAAAACTGGTCTGAAGAACGAAGAAGGCAGAAAACAATACTGACAACCACAGAAAATCCTGCAACCATCGAACGGATTAACTCTCACAATAAATTCAGACGTTTGCAACGAGTTGTCGCCTTCATGCAGAGATTCATCAGCAATTGCCGGAAGAAAAAACTAAATAGGATCACATCCAAACTAAAGGGCTGCATAGGTGCACTTGAAACTGCTTTCAAGACATCTGTTTATAACACACCACAATCATTGTCTTGCTCTCCTCAAACAAATCAAGTGTGTGGTGTCAGCGAAGACGAACAAAACAAGTGAGCGCAAATGAAAAGAGATCCAAGACATTGTTGTTCTAAGACATCGTTGTAAGAGAGCACACTGCAGTCAATGCAATGAAACCATGTGCACTGACAATAAGTGGCAATAGATGATTTGGATCATCTACTAGCTTGAGAGAGATTTTCTTCGTTATCTGACACACTTATTCAAATATTATAATTTTTTTTTTTTCTTAAGTAACTTAGTCGGATTCCATCTAATTTTATCATGTTATCATAATCTTAATTTGAAATTATTTATTTAACTAGCTTTTACCCGGCGTGCGTTGCTGCACCCTGCAACTATATAGGAACATAATGGGTGTATTCAAAACTTTTCTTAAACTTATAGTTTGACACCACTGTCATTTTCCACTGACCGTTACAGTTTCCCAGTAGCAGGAGATCACCAAATAGTAACTCCATTTTGAGTTTGTATATAAATACTACTACTTTTACTTTCAAAGCTATTCGATAATACAAATTTTAATTGTATGGGCGGAGCCACACCCCCTTATAAAATGCTCATCCTATTTTTCTAGTAGATGGACATTACCCAGTTTAGTACAGTTGCCGACAGAGAGCATAAAAACTTAACTACCAAAATGTAGCCAAATCGACGAAAACCATAGGAAAAATAGCATTTCTATTGATTTTTGGGCGGTAAAAGGGGGTATGACTGAAATTGAAACCATTTCGTACTTGAAAAAAATGTACTGCCGAAATTTCAGATCGGCTCAGTAATTTTGAAGTTTCCAGCCATCACACAGACAGCGGTTTGCTTTTTGTATATATAGATTATTGGCTATAATTTTTGATTGGTAAGAGATACTAGGATCATTTTTTATAAAAAATCAATTTCTTAGCTTGCATATTTTTTAAAAAATATAAAAGCACAATAAAGGGAAAAAAATTTTTTAGTCGAAAAAATCAAGGGGTAGGTTGTAAGTAGGCCTTGTTTTTTTAATCACAAAAATGCGTTTTAATTTTGGCGTAAAATTTAAATAACTTTTGCTTATAAATGTTATAAATTTTTAAATAGAGTTGAAAATTTGTGAATTTAAATTTAAATTATTTTTACAACAAAAACAAATTTTTAACCTTTTTTTGAGGAAAATTCCAAAATTTCAGACCTTTTTTTGAAAAAATATTTAGAATATATATTATCAACTAACAGTATTTTTGCAATAAGGTTTTCATAGTACTTTGATGAAGCTTTAAGACAAAGAAACATTTAACAAAATGTATAAAAAATCAGCGAAGATATTTGAATCGAAAATTACAAAATTGAATTTCTGATTCTGTTTTTCTCATTTTTGAGCAACGATGTTGCATTAAATATATCGTTGTAGTAAATTTTTTCATAGTTTTCAAGATATGTTCATGTTTTTGATGTCAAAATAACGGAAATTTTTTTAAATTTAAGAAATATTTTATATTTTGTAAATATATGCATATGTAACCTAAGAAAACAACTAAAAATATACGATTTTGTAAAAACTTTGTACTACAGCACCATCTGGTGTCCAAGGTAGTTCAAATAAGATACTGCCAAAAAATTCATCGTACCTGAAAAATACTATATATCAATTTTCATTCTAATCTCATGAACGGTTTGGGAGTTTTAGGTGGTTTCGCAAAAAATTTGTACTAAAGCGCCCTCTGGTGTTCAAGATAGGTCAAAAAAGAAAGCAGCAAGACACTCAACGTCAATGAAAACCACTGTATACAACTTTTCATTCTAATCGCATAAGCGGTTTGTGAGTTTTTAGGCAGTTTTGTAAAAAATTTGTACTACAGCGTCCTCTGGTGTTCAAGGTCGATCAAAATTGAAAGCCCACAAACACGTACCGTACCAAAAAACTTCTATACACAAATTTTCATGCTAATCCGATGAGTTATCATGCTAATCCGATAAATTTTCTATCATGCATACTTTCTCCTCCAGTTCATATAGAAAAAAAATAAATAAAATAATGGCTGCATTAAAATGGATTTAAGTTAGCTTTGTCCTAAATTTAGTTAACTAAATTAAAGTTAGCTGATTTGTTATTTAAATTATCAATTATATTATTAAAAATTTGTTTCATCGCACTTTACACGACCTAACTAATTGAAATTATCAAAATGATCCAAATGATCTATTGCCATCTATTACTTTCTATTATCCTCTCCCTCATTATGAAGAAATTGCATTGCTTGTGGTGTTGCCGAACAAAAGCAAGTCGTGCATTGATTGCCGAGAGAAGAGAGTGGGCATTGCTTGTTGTTGCCGATTTGTATTTGGTGTTGAGCAAAACCAACTCTTAAGTGTTATGAAAGGCAGTCAACTGAGAGCAATGCAATAACTCACAGTGTGTGTACGTTGAAATAGGTGCATCTACGCAGCCCTTTAATCCAAACATCCAACTACCGAAGAACTCGAAGATGCATTAGCAATAATTGTCAAACATATTCAACGACAAGCTTTTCCATCAGAATTGAATAATCTCAGCAAAGGCAAGGCAGTTACAAATACTAGTCCGTTAGCATCATTCACCCCGTACATCAAAGATGGAATTATAAGAGTAGGAGGAAGATTGCAAATGTCAAGACTTCCATTTAACGCACAGCATCAAATCTTACTTCCTCACTCAAATGCCATCGTAGCCTTACTCGCCAAACAATATCATGAGGACAGGCTACACATAGGTCAAATGGCAGCAGCATTAAGGGAGAAATTTTGGATATTGAGAGCAAATGATGTAACAAAATCAGTTTGCAAAAATTGTCGAAGATGTTTCATGGCACGACCCTCTGGAATCTCTCAGCTCATGGGAAATTTACCTGCAGAACGGGTGCAGCCATCAAAACCATTTGCAAATGTAGGAATTGACTACTGTGAACCATTCCAAATACACTACAGTATTCGGGGAAAGCGTCCCACAAAGGCCTACATTGCGGTGTTCATTTGCCTATCAACAAAATGCATTCACTTGGAAATAGTCTCCGATCTCACTACAGCTGCCTTCATCAACGCTCTTAAAAGATTTTCTTCTCGCAGAGGCCTTCCAGCAAAAATATTTAGCGACAATGCCACAAATTTCAAGGGAGCGCAATCATGTTTGCAAGAGTTGCATGTTCTACTCAAGGACGATAACAACGAAATTGAGAAGTACGCGACGGAAAGGTCTATTAAATGGATCAACATCCCAGCACGCTCACCTCACTTTGGAGGACTGTGAGAAGCAGCGGTAAAGTCACTCAAATACCACCTGAAGAGAGCAGTCGACGCCAACAATTTAACATACGAACAATTGCTAACAGTAGTAGTGGAAATTGAAGGCATTTTAAATTCGAGGCCTTTAACACCAATGTCATCCAGTCCGGATGATCTAAGAGCGCTCTCTCCAAATAGCTTCCTCGGACTTGAACCAGCAACTGGATATACATCTCGACCTCCTGGTGAAGGTTTGCTCTCACAATGGAAAAACCTAAATAATATAATTCAAGAGTTTTGGGAGCGATGGTCCAAGGAATATCTTCAAACCTTACAAGCAAGGACTAAATGGACGAAAAAATCAGGAAATATCTCTGAGGGAACATTGGTACTGCTAAAGGATAACTTACCTCCTCGGCAATGGCAAATGGGGAGAGTTGTCAAAACCAACGTGGGAAACGACGGCTTGGTACGATCCGTAGATCTTAAGGTTAGATCCGGTACCACCAGCAGATCAATTCATCAAATCTGTCCACTGCCGGAAGATTGCCAACCAATTACTCCACCTGATTTACCAATCTCATCATCGAACGAAAAGAAACTATCGCAGACACCACGACAACCAGTTACACTATGCACAACGCATTAGCCGGTCCAGTCACCCAAACAGCCAAAAACACGCAAACGCTCATCAAACAGGGCTGAAAATTCCCAAGGCGGGAAGAAGACAGCGACAGGCATCATCGGACTTCTGGCCTTAAATTTAATTTCCACAAGTTTAGCCCTAATTTCCAGTAGCAGCCTTGTTCAAATCTGCGACACTAAACAAATGCCATAAACTTACAAGTTACAATTTCATATGCGCTCAAACTCATCCCGTTTATTCGAAAGAGTCCTCCATAGCACAATGTGAAATAAGCCTGCTAAACGATAAAGATCCAGATTTATCACTATGCAAGGTAATGGCAACCAGCCCATCTCAATACTGGATCCAGTTGGGAACTCCTGGACAATGGATTTTCGCCGTTAAAACGACGTCAATAATTAACGTCGTGTGCAAAACACAACGCGAAAGCGGAAAGCGAAAGCGCTATCAGGCAGCGGGATCATCAACCTTGCTCCAGGATGTATTATCCGCCACCGGACAATGACGATCAAGGCACCAAGCAACCTTGAAACTTCTTCAAACAAGACCATCACCATATCCAGCAATTTAACGGCAATGATGTCGAAGCAACCACAAATACAGCCTCACAACATCTCACCTCACTCTTTATCAGAATTCGATACACAAAACATCAGGGAAAATAAAATTTTATTGAATATGCGATTGAACTAGCACACTTCATATGAAACCTATCACCATATTCATCACTACATTTCAGTATATCTCATCATAGCCGCCGTTATCCTTATATCACTATACATTTATCGACGCAACAAATTCACCTTAAGAAGTCTTGAACTGCCCCTCGACACCCTTAGGAGGGGGGAAGATGTTCAAGCAGAACATATTTCGGCCGCTGCTGTTTAGCCAGCTAAACGCAGAACGCCGACATCAACACGCGCAAGATGTTTAAGCAACAAATAGTTCGGCCAGCTAAAAGCAGAACGTCGACATCAACACGCGCAAGCTCAAATTTCGCTTGCACTCAATATGCGCGCTTTCAGTGCAAGGCCAAGCAATGCCTTGGAATGCAGGTGCAAGCGCTGGGAAAATAATTTCACGAAATATGCTTCTTCATCAATAACCATTCAAATAAAATAAATCAAAATAAACTTATTGTGAGAAATATTTTTATATACTCATACATGTAACTTCACCTTATGTATAGAATATTTTTAAGTTACTCATACATATCCATTAAGTTCAATTTATGTAAATATATTTGATATAAATAGGAGCAAATTAGCTCATTAGTTTTTTAAGATTTGTCAAATAAAGACCTTTAGCTTCCCCCACCAGTGGTAAGAAGCTAAAAGGAAAAATCTTCGTTTTACTAAAAGAAGTAAATCAACATTGGTGACCCCGACGAAAGTCAAATTTTTTTTTACAATCAGTAAAAACATAAGGCGTTGATTAGGCCATAACATAATCACAAATCCTTTTTCAAAATCAGTGAAAACATAAGGCGTTGATTAGGCCATAACATAATCACAAATCCTTTTTCAAAATCAGTGAAAACATAAGGCGTTGATTGGGCCATAACATAATCACAAATCCTTTTTCAAAATCAGTGAAAACATAAGGCGGTGATTAGGCCATAACATAATCACAAATCCTTTTTCAAAATCATTGAAAACATAAGGCGTTGATTAGGCCATAACATAATCACAAATCCTTTTTCAAATCAGTGAAAACATAAGGCGTTGATTAGGCCATAACATAATCACAAATCCTTTTTTTCAAAATCAGTGAAAACATAAGGCGTTGACTAGGCCACAACATAGTCAAAAAATTGTTTTTGATACAATCAGTGTCAAATAAGACATTGACTGGGCCATAACAAAGTCCAAGTGTAAACATAAGTGCACAAATATATAAAAATTGTTCCGCAACTTCAACTTGAACTTCAAACATGAGCATAACAGAGCTTGTAAATAACCAATCTGATATTGGCAAGGAGATTGAGCGGCAATACGACAACTTCAAAAAAGCAAACAAGCTAAGGAAGGAGAAACCTTCTTATGGCAAGGGGTGTTACAATGCCCTTTCAGAACTATGGGATGAATTCGAAGAGAACCACAAAACATTGGAAAGAATCATCCCAGAAGAGAAACGCAAGGACCACACCTATTTCTCTAACAATTTTTTTACACAAGTCAAAATTGTTAGAGATAAATACCTCACAAAAATGCAAGAAATTTACAAAGTGCCGGCAGAAAAATTAGAGTTTATTGATGACAAACCGGAACTAACAAGAGTTCCGGGCTTAGTTCGCCTTCAAAAAATTGCAGTAAAACAATTAAAGTTAACACTGGAAAAAATTAACTCCGCATTGCTAGAAGCACCAACAGAAGATTTTGCCAGAGTAATGCTGGAAGTTATAGCCACACAATGGGCAGCCTTTTCCAAACGCCATGATACCATTTGCTTGGATGCCGATGACAACGAGTTAGAAGCCTACAATTTCGACACATTCATCGAATTAGAAGACTCCATTCAAAAGGCAACAATCGACTTACATCATGTTATTAGAGAAAACACCCAAAACTACAAAAGCATAAACGCAGGGGCCCAAGGCGTAAATCTCCCAAAAATAGAGATACCCAAATTCGGTGGCTCATATATTGAATGGCAGTCTTTTCATGATCTATTTTGTCAAATGATTCATGAAACAAGTCTTGGAAATGTTCAAAAATTGTGGTACTTAAAAGGCGCACTAACTGGCGAAGCAGCAAAAATTATTTCACACATATCCTTGTCTAGTGATAACTATATTATGGCCTGGAACACCATAAAGGCTAGATATTCAAACCATCGCTTGATCATGACTGGATTCTTAGATAAGCTGTTCAACCTGCCAACCATTCGTGATGACTCTTCGGCTGACCTTAGATATCTTTATGACAACACTAATAAATATCTTCTGAGCATTGAAGCTATGAAAATAGATATTAAGGGCTGGGATCCTCTTCTAGTTTATATGATAATCAAAAAACTAGACAAAACACCTCATTCATTGTTCGAGCAGTCTCTTGCAAATCCACGAGAGTTTCCTAAGCTAAAAAATCTTCTCAAATTTATTGAAAAAAGGTCTCAGGCGTTAGAACTCTTAACCAATAAACCGATTTCAGAAGGCAAGAAAAGAGTAACATCATTAATGACAAAGGGTTCTTGTCCCTTGTGCAACAAAGCCCATGCCTTATATGCATGTGAAAGGCTTTTAAAGATGTCACCAAAAACTAGATTCATCGAGGTCAAAAAATTAAGACTATGTATAAATTGTCTTAAATCAGATCACACATCCGTGGTTGAATGCAGTTCGAGAGGGTGCACTCAATGTGGCAAAAAACACAACACATTGTTGCATTTCGAGCAAAATAGCAAGAACGAAGCAGCAACAACCAATTCGAGACTTCCAAAATCAATGCTGGCATCAACATCGGAGCTACAAGAACACCAAATTGCAACTGCTATTGCACATTCAAACAATGCATCGTTAGCAGCATCATCAAGAGGCTCATACGTCTTCCTGGCAACAACAATAGTCAAGGTCAAAAACAGCAGTGGCAACTTCATCAACTGTAAGGCAATCCTGGATTCCGGAAGCCAGTTAAACCTTATTACAACACGTTTAGCCAACAAGCTCGCGCTTAAAACAACAAAACACTCTCTCAATATAACCGGCATTGGAAACAACACATCAAGCTCAGGAAAACGCACTAATTTTGTCATCGCATCAACTAATTCTGGTTTCACTGCAAATATTGAAGGTTACGTTATTGACCAAATAACCAACAATCAACCAAGCAGTAGCATCGACATAAACAAATGGAACATTCCGAAAAATATCAAATTAGCAGATCCGACGTTCCATCAATCTTCTAAAATAGATCTTCTAATCGGAGCTGAACTTTATTCGTCGTTAATGTCAATTGGTCAAATAAAAATTAACAAAAATTTGCCCACGTTACAAAATACTGTATTTGGTTGGGTAATAATTGGTAAAACTACTGCAAGGGATCCTGATCAAGCTTTCTGCGGCATTGGACGTGAGGACGACGATCTAAATGAACAAGTTTCCCGTTTTTGGGAAATGGAAGAACTCCAAACTGAAACGAAACTTTTAACGGAAGAGGAAGAATCTTGTGAGCAAATTTTCAAAAACACTACAACTCGTGATTACGACGGGCGCTCCGTGGTTCAGTTGCCATTAAAATTGGATCCAAGAACACTTGGAAATTCAGGCAGCATGGCCATTCAGCGCTTTAGGTCATTGGAAGCTCGATTCAAAAAAAGTCCAGAGTTAAAAGAAGCATATGCAGCGTTTATCAACGAGTATGAAAATCTTGGACACATGGAAGAGATTGAATACAAGGACATAAAAAAAGACAATACTTTCTCCCTCATCACTGTGTGCTCAAGCCTGAGAGTTCAACTACAAAATTGAGGGTCGTATTTGATGCATCAGCAAAAACATCAAATAACATCTCTCTAAACGATATTCTACTTGGAGGATCTGCCATTCAAGATGAACTGTTCTCAATTCTACTACGATTCAGGCAACATCCATACGCAATGACCGCGGACATTGCAAAAATGTACAGGCAATTTCTGGTTACTGAAAATGACTCTCATCTACAAATAATTATTTGGAGAGAGTCCGAAGTTCATCCATTCAAGTTCTATCGGCTCAAAACTGTTACATATGGCACCAAGAGCGCCGCATATTTAGCAACCAGATGCCTTAAGTAATTAGCAGAAGACGAATGTGCAACTTTTCCATTAGCTGCTGCAGTAACTCTTAAGGATTTTTACGTTGATGACTTCATGAGCTCCTTTAATACCTTAAATGAAGCACTGAATACACAAACCGGATTAACCCAAATGATGCAACGAGGAGGATTGCAGCTTCGGAAGTGGTGCTCAAATCACAAGGAGCTACTACAAAATATAAAACCAGATGAGCGCTGAATTAATCTTAATATTCCAACAGACAATGGGCAGTTCACTAAAACTCTTGGATTAATTTGGCATCCACAATCGGACATATTCTTCATAAAATCAACATGGCCTCCACCAAAAAGGTTCACAAAACGTTCAATTTTAGCAGACATTTCACAGCTCTTTGACCCGCTTAGTTTTGTAAATCCAGTGATTGTGGTGGGAAAAATATTCCTACAAGAACTTTGGGACATGAAACTGGATTGGGATGCAGCTCTACCCCAAGAAGCTTATTCAAGATGGCTCGAGTTCAGGAACCAACTTCCCAAGCTGGCCAAATTAAGTTTACCAAGACAAGTGCTCGTGTCTGATGCCGTTTTAGTACAACTGCACGGATTCTCGGACGCTAGTGAAAAGGCTTATGGAGCCTGCATCTACTTGAGGTCTGAGGATTGTGAAGGAAAAATTGCATCACATTTACTATGCGCAAAGTCTAGAGTAGCCCCAAGGAAAAATCTGTCTATAGCCAGATTAGAGCTTTGTGCAGCAAAGCTTCTCGTACAACTTATCAAAAAGGTTCAAAGGGCATTAACAATCACAATCGATGAAATTGTTTGTTGGACAGATTCGACCATAGTCTTATCATGGATTGCATCGCCATCCTCCAACATGAATACCTTCGTGGCAAATAGAGTAGCAAGCATTCAACGCTCTACAACAGCAAGACAATGGAAACACATAGCTGGAGACAACAATCCAGCTGACGTACTTTCCAGAGGACTTCTTCCAGAACAAATTTTGAAGTCCCATTTATGATTTTATGGACCCACATTCTTTGAGTCTAATGAAAGAGATTGGCCCATTCAACCAACTATCGTCCAAAACTGGTCTGAAGAACGAAGAAGGCAGAAAACAATACTGACAACCACAGAAAATCCTGCAACCATCGAACGGATTAACTCTCACAATAAATTCAGACGTTTGCAACGAGTTGTCGCCTTCATGCAGAGATTCATCAGCAATTGCCGGAAGAAAAAACTAAATAGGATCACATCCAAACTAAAGGGCTGCGTAGGTGCACTTGAAACTGCTTTCAAGACATCTGTTTATAACACACCACAATCATTGTCTTGCTCTCCTCAAACAAATCAAGTGTGTGGTGTCAGCGAAGACGAACAAAACAAGTGAGCGCAAATGAAAAGAGATCCAAGACATTGTTGTTCTAAGACATCGTTGTAAGAGAGCACACTGCAGTCAATGCAATGAAACCATGTGCACTGACAATAAGTGGCAATAGATGATTTGGATCATCTACTAGCTTGAGAGAGATTTTCTTCGTTATCTGACACACTTATTCAAATATTATAATTTTTTTTTTTTCTTAAGTAACTTAGTCGGATTCCATCTAATTTTATCATGTTATCATAATCTTAATTTGAAATTATTTATTTAACTAGCTTTTACCCGGCGTGCGTTGCTGCACCCTGCAACTATATAGGAACATAATGGGTGTATTCAAAACTTTTCTTAAACTTATAGTTTGACACCACTGTCATTTTCCACTGACCGTTACAGTTTCCCAGTAGCAGGAGATCACCAAATAGTAACTCCATTTTGAGTTTGTATATAAATACTACTACTTTTACTTTCAAAGCTATTCGATAATACAAATTTTAATTGTATGGGCGGAGCCACACCCCCTTATAAAATGCTCATCCTATTTTTCTAGTAGATGGACATTACCCAGTTTAGTACAGTTGCCGACAGAGAGCATAAAAACTTAACTACCAAAATGTAGCCAAATCGACGAAAACCATAGGAAAAATAGCATTTCTATTGATTTTTGGGCGGTAAAAGGGGGTATGACTGAAATTGAAACCATTTCGTACTTGAAAAAAATGTACTGCCGAAATTTCAGATCGGCTCAGTAATTTTGAAGTTTCCAGCCATCACACAGACAGCGGTTTGCTTTTTGTATATATAGATTATTGGCTATAATTTTTGATTGGTAAGAGATACTAGGATCATTTTTTATAAAAAATCAATTTCTTAGCTTGCATATTTTTTAAAAAATATAAAAGCACAATAAAGGGAAAAAAATTTTTTAGTCGAAAAAATCAAGGGGTAGGTTGTAAGTAGGCCTTGTTTTTTTAATCACAAAAATGCGTTTTAATTTTGGCGTAAATTTTAAATAACTTTTGCTTATAAATGTTATAAATTTTTAAATAGAGTTGAAAATTTGTGAATTTAAATTTAAATTATTTTTACAACAAAAACAAATTTTTAACCTTTTTTTGAGGAAAATTCCAAAATTTCAGACCTTTTTTTGAAAAAATATTTAGAATATATATTATCAACTAACAGTATTTTTGCAATAAGGTTTTCATAGTACTTTGATGAAGCTTTAAGACAAAGAAACATTTAACAAAATGTATAAAAAATCAGCGAAGATATTTGAATCGAAAATTACAAAATTGAATTTCTGATTCTGTTTTTCTCATTTTTGAGCAACGATGTTGCATTAAATATATCGTTGTAGTAAATTTTTTCATAGTTTTCAAGATATGTTCATGTTTTTGATGTCAAAATAACGGAAATTTTTTTAAATTTAAGAAATATTTTATATTTTGTAAATATATGCATATGTAACCTAAGAAAACAACTAAAAATATACGATTTTGTAAAAACTTTGTACTACAGCACCATCTGGTGTCCAAGGTAGTTCAAATAAGATACTGCCAAAAAATTCATCGTACCTGAAAAATACTATATATCAATTTTCATTCTAATCTCATGAACGGTTTGGGAGTTTTAGGTGGTTTCGCAAAAAATTTGTACTAAAGCGCCCTCTGGTGTTCAAGATAGGTCAAAAAAGAAAGCAGCAAGACACTCAACGTCAATGAAAACCACTGTATACAACTTTTCATTCTAATCGCATAAGCGGTTTGTGAGTTTTTAGGCAGTTTTGTAAAAAATTTGTACTACAGCGTCCTCTGGTGTTCAAGGTCGATCAAAATTGAAAGCCCACAAACACGTACCGTACCAAAAAACTTCTATACACAAATTTTCATGCTAATCCGATGAGTTATCATGCTAATCCGATAAATTTTCTATCATGCATACTTTCTCCTCCAGTTCATATAGAAAAAAAATAAATAAAATAATGGCTGCATTAAAATGGATTTAAGTTAGCTTTGTCCTAAATTTAGTTAACTAAATTAAAGTTAGCTGATTTGTTATTTAAATTATCAATTATATTATTAAAAATTTGTTTCATCGCACTTTACACGACCTAACTAATTGAAATTATCAAAATGATCCAAATGATCTATTGCCATCTATTACTTTCTATTATCCTCTCCCTCATTATGAAGAAATTGCATTGCTTGTGGTGTTGCCGAACAAAAGCAAGTCGTGCATTGATTGCCGAGAGAAGAGAGTGGGCATTGCTTGTTGTTGCCGATTTGTATTTGGTGTTGAGCAAAACCAACTCTTAAGTGTTATGAAAGGCAGTCAACTGAGAGCAATGCAATAACTCACAGTGTGTGTACGTTGAAATAGGTGCATCTACGCAGCCCTTTAATCCAAACATCCAACTACCGAAGAACTCGAAGATGCATTAGCAATAATTGTCAAACATATTCAACGACAAGCTTTTCCATCAGAATTGAATAATCTCAGCAAAGGCAAGGCAGTTACAAATACTAGTCCGTTAGCATCATTCACCCCGTACATCAAAGATGGAATTATAAGAGTAGGAGGAAGATTGCAAATGTCAAGACTTCCATTTAACGCACAGCATCAAATCTTACTTCCTCACTCAAATGCCATCGTAGCCTTACTCGCCAAACAATATCATGAGGACAGGCTACACATAGGTCAAATGGCAGCAGCATTAAGGGAGAAATTTTGGATATTGAGAGCAAATGATGTAACAAAATCAGTTTGCAAAAATTGTCGAAGATGTTTCATGGCACGACCCTCTGGAATCTCTCAGCTCATGGGAAATTTACCTGCAGAACGGGTGCAGCCATCAAAACCATTTGCAAATGTAGGAATTGACTACTGTGGACCATTCCAAATACACTACAGTATTCGGGGAAAGCGTCCCACAAAGGCCTACATTGCGGTGTTCATTTGCCTATCAACAAAATGCATTCACTTGGAAATAGTCTCCGATCTCACTACAGCTGCCTTCATCAACGCTCTTAAAAGATTTTCTTCTCGCAGAGGCCTTCCAGCAAAAATATTTAGCGACAATGCCACAAATTTCAAGGGAGCGCAATCATGTTTGCAAGAGTTGCATGTTCTACTCAAGGACGATAACAACGAAATTGAGAAGTACGCGACGGAAAGGTCTATTAAATGGATCAACATCCCAGCACGCTCACCTCACTTTGGAGGACTGTGAGAAGCAGCGGTAAAGTCACTCAAATACCACCTGAAGAGAGCAGTCGACGCCAACAATTTAACATACGAACAATTGCTAACAGTAGTAGTGGAAATTGAAGGCATTTTAAATTCGAGGCCTTTAACACCAATGTCATCCAGTCCGGATGATCTAAGAGCGCTCTCTCCAAATAGCTTCCTCGGACTTGAACCAGCAACTGGATATACATCTCGACCTCCTGGTGAAGGTTTGCTCTCACAATGGAAAAACCTAAATAATATAATTCAAGAGTTTTGGGAGCGATGGTCCAAGGAATATCTTCAAACCTTACAAGCAAGGACTAAATGGACGAAAAAATCAGGAAATATCTCTGAGGGAACATTGGTACTGCTAAAGGATAACTTACCTCCTCGGCAATGGCAAATGGGGAGAGTTGTCAAAACCAACGTGGGAAACGACGGCTTGGTACGATCCGTAGATCTTAAGGTTAGATCCGGTACCACCAGCAGATCAATTCATCAAATCTGTCCACTGCCGGAAGATTGCCAACCAATTACTCCACCTGATTTACCAATCTCATCATCGAACGAAAAGAAACTATCGCAGACACCACGACAACCAGTTACACTATGCACAACGCATTAGCCGGTCCAGTCACCCAAACAGCCAAAAACACGCAAACGCTCATCAAACAGGGCTGAAAATTCCCAAGGCGGGAAGAAGACAGCGACAGGCATCATCGGACTTCTGGCCTTAAATTTAATTTCCACAAGTTTAGCCCTAATTTCCAGTAGCAGCCTTGTTCAAATCTGCGACACTAAACAAATGCCATAAACTTACAAGTTACAATTTCATATGCGCTCAAACTCATCCCGTTTATTCGAAAGAGTCCTCCATAGCACAATGTGAAATAAGCCTGCTAAACGATAAAGATCCAGATTTATCACTATGCAAGGTAATGGCAACCAGCCCATCTCAATACTGGATCCAGTTGGGAACTCCTGGACAATGGATTTTCGCCGTTAAAACGACGTCAATAATTAACGTCGTGTGCAAAACACAACGCGAAAGCGGAAAGCGAAAGCGCTATCAGGCAGCGGGATCATCAACCTTGCTCCAGGATGTATTATCCGCCACCGGACAATGACGATCAAGGCACCAAGCAACCTTGAAACTTCTTCAAACAAGACCATCACCATATCCAGCAATTTAACGGCAATGATGTCGAAGCAACCACAAATACAGCCTCACAACATCTCACCTCACTCTTTATCAGAATTCGATACACAAAACATCAGGGAAAATAAAATTTTATTGAATATGCGATTGAACTAGCACACTTCATATGAAACCTATCACCATATTCATCACTACATTTCAGTATATCTCATCATAGCCGCCGTTATCCTTATATCACTATACATTTATCGACGCAACAAATTCACCTTAAGAAGTCTTGAACTGCCCCTCGACACCCTTAGGAGGGGGGAAGATGTTCAAGCAGAACATATTTCGGCCGCTGCTGTTTAGCCAGCTAAACGCAGAACGCCGACATCAACACGCGCAAGATGTTTAAGCAACAAATAGTTCGGCCAGCTAAAGCAGAACGTCGACATCAACACGCGCAAGCTCAAATTTCGCTTGCACTCAATATGCGCGCTTTCAGTGCAAGGCCAAGCAATGCCTTGGAATGCAGGTGCAAGCGCTGGGAAAATAATTTCACGAAATATGCTTCTTCATCAATAACCATTCAAATAAAATAAATCAAAATAAACTTATTGTGAGAAATATTTTTATATACTCATACATGTAACTTCACCTTATGTATAGAATATTTTTAAGTTACTCATACATATCCATTAAGTTCAATTTATGTAAATATATTTGATATAAATAGGAGCAAATTAGCTCATTAGTTTTTTAAGATTTGTCAAATAAAGACCTTTAGCTTCCCCCACCAGTGGTAAGAAGCTAAAAGGAAAAATCTTCGTTTTACTAAAAGAAGTAAATCAACATTGGTGACCCCGACGAAAGTCAAATTTTTTTTTACAATCAGTAAAAACATAAGGCGTTGATTAGGCCATAACATAATCACAAATCCTTTTTCAAAATCAGTGAAAACATAAGGCGTTGATTAGGCCATAACATAATCACAAATCCTTTTTCAAAATCAGTGAAAACATAAGGCGTTGATTGGGCCATAACATAATCACAAATCCTTTTTCAAAATCAGTGAAAACATAAGGCGTTGATTAGGCCATAACATAATCACAAATCCTTTTTCAAAATCATTGAAAACATAAGGCGTTGATTAGGCCATAACATAATCACAAATCCTTTTTCAAATCAGTGAAAACATAAGGCGTTGATTAGGCCATAACATAATCACAAATCCTTTTTTTCAAAATCAGTGAAAACATAAGGCGTTGACTAGGCCACAACATAGTCAAAAAATTGTTTTTGATACAATCAGTGTCAAATAAGACATTGACTGGGCCATAACAAAGTCCAAGTGTAAACATAAGTGCACAAATATATAAAAATTGTTCCGCAACTTCAACTTGAACTTCAAACATGAGCATAACAGAGCTTGTAAATAACCAATCTGATATTGGCAAGGAGATTGAGCGGCAATACGACAACTTCAAAAAAGCAAACAAGCTAAGGAAGGAGAAACCTTCTTATGGCAAGGGGTGTTACAATGCCCTTTCAGAACTATGGGATGAATTCGAAGAGAACCACAAAACATTGGAAAGAATCATCCCAGAAGAGAAACGCAAGGACCACACCTATTTCTCTAACAATTTTTTTACACAAGTCAAAATTGTTAGATATAAATACCTCACAAAAATGCAAGAAATTTACAAAGTGCCGGCAGAAAAATTAGAGTTTATTGATGACAAACCGGAACTAACAAGAGTTCCGGGCTTAGTTCGCCTTCAAAAAATTGCAGTAAAACAATTAAAGTTAACACTGGAAAAAATTAACTCCGCATTGCTAGAAGCACCAACAGAAGATTTTGCCAGAGTAATGCTGGAAGTTATAGCCACACAATGGGCAGCCTTTTCCAAACGCCATGATACCATTTGCTTGGATGCCGATGACAACGAGTTAGAAGCCTACAATTTCGACACATTCATCGAATTAGAAGACTCCATTCAAAAGGCAACAATCGACTTACATCATGTTATTAGAGAAAACACCCAAAACTACAAAAGCATAAACGCAGGGGCCCAAGGCGTAAATCTCCCAAAAATAGAGATACCCAAATTCGGTGGCTCATATATTGAATGGCAGTCTTTTCATGATCTATTTTGTCAAATGATTCATGAAACAAGTCTTGGAAATGTTCAAAAATTGTGGTACTTAAAAGGCGCACTAACTGGCGAAGCAGCAAAAATTATTTCACACATATCCTTGTCTAGTGATAACTATATTATGGCCTGGAACACCATAAAGGCTAGATATTCAAACCATCGCTTGATCATGACTGGATTCTTAGATAAGCTGTTCAACCTGCCAACCATTCGTGATGACTCTTCGGCTGACCTTAGATATCTTTATGACAACACTAATAAATATCTTCTGAGCATTGAAGCTATGAAAATAGATATTAAGGGCTGGGATCCTCTTCTAGTTTACATGATAATCAAAAAACTAGACAAAACACCTCATTCATTGTTCGAGCAGTCTCTTGCAAATCCACGAGAGTTTCCTAAGCTAAAAAATCTTCTCAAATTTATTGAAAAAAGGTCTCAGGCGTTAGAACTCTTAACCAATAAACCAATTTCAGAAGGCAAGAAAAGAGTAACATCATTAATGACAAAGGGTTCTTGTCCCTTGTGCAACAAAGCCCATGCCTTATATGCATGTGAAAGGCTTTTAAAGATGTCACCAAAAACTAGATTCATCGAGGTCAAAAAATTAAGACTATGTATAAATTGTCTTAAATCAGATCACACATCCGTGGTTGAATGCAGTTCGAGAGGGTGCACTCAATGTGGCAAAAAACACAACACATTGTTGCATTTCGAGCAAAATAGCAAGAACGAAGCAGCAACAACCAATTCGAGACTTCCAAAATCAATGCTGGCATCAACATCGGAGCTACAAGAACACCAAATTGCAACTGCTATTGCACATTCAAACAATGCATCGTTAGCAGCATCATCAAGAGGCTCATACGTCTTCCTGGCAACAACAATAGTCAAGGTCAAAAACAGCAGTGGCAACTTCATCAACTGTAAGGCAATCCTGGATTCCGGAAGCCAGTTAAACCTTATTACAACACGTTTAGCCAACAAGCTCGCGCTTAAAACAACAAAACACTCTCTCAATATAACCGGCATTGGAAACAACACATCAAGCTCAGGAAAACGCACTAATTTTGTCATCGCATCAACTAATTCTGGTTTCACTGCAAATATTGAAGGTTACGTTATTGACCAAATAACCAACAATCAACCAAGCAGTAGCATCGACATAAACAAATGGAACATTCCGAAAAATATCAAATTAGCAGATCCGACGTTCCATCAATCTTCTAAAATAGATCTTCTAATCGGAGCTGAACTTTATTCGTCGTTAATGTCAATTGGTCAAATAAAAATTAACAAAAATTTGCCCACGTTACAAAATACTGTATTTGGTTGGGTAATAATTGGTAAAACTACTGCAAGGGATCCTGATCAAGCTTTCTGCGGCATTGGACGTGAGGACGACGATCTAAATGAACAAGTTTCCCGTTTTTGGGAAATGGAAGAACTCCAAACTGAAACGAAACTTTTAACGGAAGAGGAAGAATCTTGTGAGCAAATTTTCAAAAACACTACAACTCGTGATTACGACGGGCGCTACGTGGTTCAGTTGCCATTAAAATTGGATCCAAGAACACTTGGAAATTCAGGCAGCATGGCCATTCAGCGCTTTAGGTCATTGGAAGCTCGATTCAAAAAAAGTCCAGAGTTAAAAGAAGCATATGCAGCGTTTATCAACGAGTATGAAAATCTTGGACACATGGAAGAGATTGAATACAAGGACATAAAAAAAGACAATACTTTCTCCCTCATCACTGTGTGCTCAAGCCTGAGAGTTCAACTACAAAATTGAGGGTCGTATTTGATGCATCAGCAAAAACATCAAATAACATCTCTCTAAACGATATTCTACTTGGAGGATCTGCCATTCAAGATGAACTGTTCTCAATTCTACTACGATTCAGGCAACATCCATACGCAATGACCGCGGACATTGCAAAAATGTACAGGCAATTTCTGGTTACTGAAAATGACTCTCATCTACAAATAATTATTTGGAGAGAGTCCGAAGTTCATCCATTCAAGTTCTATCGGCTCAAAACTGTTACATATGGCACCAAGAGCGCCGCATATTTAGCAACCAGATGCCTTAAGTAATTAGCAGAAGACGAATGTGCAACTTTTCCATTAGCTGCTGCAGTAACTCTTAAGGATTTTTACGTTGATGACTTCATGAGCTCCTTTAATACCTTAAATGAAGCACTGAATACACAAACCGGATTAACCCAAATGATGCAACGAGGAGGATTGCAGCTTCGGAAGTGGTGCTCAAATCACAAGGAGCTACTACAAAATATAAAACCAGATGAGCGCTGAATTAATCTTAATATTCCAACAGACAATGGGCAGTTCACTAAAACTCTTGGATTAATTTGGCATCCACAATCGGACATATTCTTCATAAAATCAACATGGCCTCCACCAAAAAGGTTCACAAAACGTTCAATTTTAGCAGACATTTCACAGCTCTTTGACCCGCTTGGTTTTGTAAATCCAGTGATTGTGGTGGGAAAAATATTCCTACAAGAACTTTGGGACATGAAACTGGATTGGGATGCAGCTCTACCCCAAGAAGCTTATTCAAGATGGCTCGAGTTCAGGAACCAACTTCCCAAGCTGGCCAAATTAAGTTTACCAAGACAAGTGCTCGTGTCTGATGCCGTTTTAGTACAACTGCACGGATTCTCGGACGCTAGTGAAAAGGCTTATGGAGCCTGCATCTACTTGAGGTCTGAGGATTGTGAAGGAAAAATTGCATCACATTTACTATGCGCAAAGTCTAGAGTAGCCCCAAGGAAAAATCTGTCTATAGCCAGATTAGAGCTTTGTGCAGCAAAGCTTCTCGTACAACTTATCAAAAAGGTTCAAAGGGCATTAACAATCACAATCGATGAAATTGTTTGTTGGACAGATTCGACCATATTCTTATCATGGATTGCATCGCCATCCTCCAACATGAATACCTTCGTGGCAAATAGAGTAGCAAGCATTCAACGCTCTACAACAGCAAGACAATGGAAACACATAGCTGGAGACAACAATCCAGCTGACGTACTTTCCAGAGGACTTCTTCCAGAACAAATTTTGAAGTCCCATTTATGATTTTATAGACCCACATTCTTTGAGTCTAATGAAAGAGATTGGCCCATTCAACCAACTATCGTCCAAAACTGGTCTGAAGAACGAAGAAGGCAGAAAACAATACTGACAACCACAGAAAATCCTGCAACCATCGAACGGATTAACTCTCACAATAAATTCAGACGTTTGCAACGAGTTGTCGCCTTCATGCAGAGATTCATCAGCAATTGCCGGAAGAAAAAACTAAATAGGATCACATCCAAACTAAAGGGCTGCGTAGGTGCACTTGAAACTGCTTTCAAGACATCTGTTTATAACACACCACAATCATTGTCTTGCTCTCCTCAAACAAATCAAGTGTGTGGTGTCAGCGAAGACGAACAAAACAAGTGAGGGCAAATGAAAAGAGATCCAAGACATTGTTGTTCTAAGACATCGTTGTAAGAGAGCACACTGCAGTCAATGCAATGAAACCATGTGCACTGACAATAAGTGGCAATAGATGATTTGGATCATCTACTAGCTTGAGAGAGATTTTCTTCGTTATCTGACACACTTATTCAAATATTATAATTTTTTTTTTTTCTTAAGTAACTTAGTCGGATTCCATCTAATTTTATATAACACAAAGGTTTCATTAATAGTTCAAAGTTATCATGTTATCATAATCTTAATTTGAAATTATTTATTTAACTAGCTTTTACCCGGCGTGCGTTGCTGCACCCTGCAACTATATAGGAACATAATGGGTGTATTCAAAACTTTTCTTAAACTTATAGTTTGACACCACTGTCATTTTCCACTGACCGTTACAGTTTCCCAGTAGCAGGAGATCACCAAATAGTAACTCCATTTTGAGTTTGTATATAAATACTACTACTTTTACTTTCAAAGCTATTCGATAATACAAATTTTAATTGTATGGGCGGAGCCACACCCCCTTATAAAATGCTCATCCTATTTTTCTAGTAGATGGACATTACCCAGTTTAGTGCAGTTGCCGACAGAGAGCATAAAAACTTAACTACCAAAATGTAGCCAAATCGACGAAAACCATAGGAAAAATAGCATTTCTATTGATTTTTGGGCGGTAAAAGGGGGTATGACTGAAATTGAAACCATTTCGTACTTGAAAAAAATGTACTGCCGAAATTTCAGATCGGCTCAGTAATTTTGAAGTTTCCAGCCATCACACAGACAGCGGTTTGCTTTTTGTATATATAGATTATTGGCTATAACTTTTGATTGGTAAGAGATACTAGGATCATTTTTTATAAAAAATCAATTTCTTAGCTTGCATATTTTTTAAAAAATATAAAAGCACAATAAAGGGAAAAAAATTTTTTAGTCGAAAAAATCAAGGGGTAGGTTGTAAGTAGGCCTTGTTTTTTTAATCACAAAAATGCGTTTTAATTTTGGCGTAAAATTTAAATAACTTTTGCTTATAAATGTTATAAATTTTTAAATAGAGTTGAAAATTTGTGAATTTAAATTTAAATTATTTTTACAACAAAAACAAATTTTTAACCTTTTTTTGAGGAAAATTCCAAAATTTCAGACCTTTTTTTGAAAAAATATTTAGAATATATATTATCAACTAACAGTATTTTTGCAATAAGGTTTTCATAGTACTTTGATGAAGCTTTAAGACAAAGAAACATTTAACAAAATGTATAAAAAATCAGCGAAGATATTTGAATCGAAAATTACAAAATTGAATTTCTGATTCTGTTTTTCTCATTTTTGAGCAACGATGTTGCATTAAATATATCGTTGTAGTAAATTTTTTCATAGTTTTCAAGATATGTTCATGTTTTTGATGTCAAAATAACGGAAATTTTTTTAAATTTAAGAAATATTTTATATTTTGTAAATATATGCATATGTAACCTAAGAAAACAACTAAAAATATACGATTTTGTAAAAACTTTGTACTACAGCACCATCTGGTGTCCAAGGTAGTTCAAATAAGATACTGCCAAAAAATTCATCGTACCTGAAAAATACTATATATCAATTTTCATTCTAATCTCATGAACGGTTTGGGAGTTTTAGGTGGTTTCGCAAAAAATTTGTACTAAAGCGCCCTCTGGTGTTCAAGATAGGTCAAAAAAGAAAGCAGCAAGACACTCAACGTCAATGAAAACCACTGTATACAACTTTTCATTCTAATCGCATAAGCGGTTTGTGAGTTTTTAGGCAGTTTTGTAAAAAATTTGTACTACAGCGTCCTCTGGTGTTCAAGGTCGATCAAAATTGAAAGCCCACAAACACGTACCGTACCAAAAAACTTCTATACACAAATTTTCATGCTAATCCGATGAGTTATCATGCTAATCCGATAAATTTTCTATCATGCATACTTTCTCCTCCAGTTCATATAGAAAAAAAATAAATAAAATAATGGCTGCATTAAAATGGATTTAAGTTAGCTTTGTCCTAAATTTAGTTAACTAAATTAAAGTTAGCTGATTTGTTATTTAAATTATCAATTATATTATTAAAAATTTGTTTCATCGCACTTTACACGACCTAACTAATTGAAATTATCAAAATGATCCAAATGATCTATTGCCATCTATTACTTTCTATTATCCTCTCCCTCATTATGAAGAAATTGCATTGCTTGTGGTGTTGCCGAACAAAAGCAAGTCGTGCATTGATTGCCGAGAGAAGAGAGTGGGCATTGCTTGTTGTTGCCGATTTGTATTTGGTGTTGAGCAAAACCAACTCTTAAGTGTTATGAAAGGCAGTCAACTGAGAGCAATGCAATAACTCACAGTGTGTGTACGTTGAAATAGGTGCATCTACGCAGCCCTTTAATCCAAACATCCAACTACCGAAGAACTCGAAGATGCATTAGCAATAATTGTCAAACATATTCAACGACAAGCTTTTCCATCAGAATTGAATAATCTCAGCAAAGGCAAGGCAGTTACAAATACTAGTCCGTTAGCATCATTCACCCCGTACATCAAAGATGGAATTATAAGAGTAGGAGGAAGATTGCAAATGTCAAGACTTCCATTTAACGCACAGCATCAAATCTTACTTCCTCACTCAAATGCCATCGTAGCCTTACTCGCCAAACAATATCATGAGGACAGGCTACACATAGGTCAAATGGCAGCAGCATTAAGGGAGAAATTTTGGATATTGAGAGCAAATGATGTAACAAAATCAGTTTGCAAAAATTGTCGAAGATGTTTCATGGCACGACCCTCTGGAATCTCTCAGCTCATGGGAAATTTACCTGCAGAACGGGTGCAGCCATCAAAACCATTTGCAAATGTAGGAATTGACTACTGTGGACCATTCCAAATACACTACAGTATTCGGGGAAAGCGTCCCACAAAGGCCTACATTGCGGTGTTCATTTGCCTATCAACAAAATGCATTCACTTGGAAATAGTCTCCGATCTCACTACAGCTGCCTTCATCAACGCTCTTAAAAGATTTTCTTCTCGCAGAGGCCTTCCAGCAAAAATATTTAGCGACAATGCCACAAATTTCAAGGGAGCGCAATCATGTTTGCAAGAGTTGCATGTTCTACTCAAGGACGATAACAACGAAATTGAGAAGTACGCGACGGAAAGGTCTATTAAATGGATCAACATCCCAGCACGCTCACCTCACTTTGGAGGACTGTGAGAAGCAGCGGTAAAGTCACTCAAATACCACCTGAAGAGAGCAGTCGACGCCAACAATTTAACATACGAACAATTGCTAACAGTAGTAGTGGAAATTGAAGGCATTTTAAATTCGAGGCCTTTAACACCAATGTCATCCAGTCCGGATGATCTAAGAGCGCTCTCTCCAAATAGCTTCCTCGGACTTGAACCAGCAACTGGATATACATCTCGACCTCCTGGTGAAGGTTTGCTCTCACAATGGAAAAACCTAAATAATATAATTCAAGAGTTTTGGGAGCGATGGTCCAAGGAATATCTTCAAACCTTACAAGCAAGGACTAAATGGACGAAAAAATCAGGAAATATCTCTGAGGGAACATTGGTACTGCTAAAGGATAACTTACCTCCTCGGCAATGGCAAATGGGGAGAGTTGTCAAAACCAACGTGGGAAACGACGGCTTGGTACGATCCGTAGATCTTAAGGTTAGATCCGGTACCACCAGCAGATCAATTCATCAAATCTGTCCACTGCCGGAAGATTGCCAACCAATTACTCCACCTGATTTACCAATCTCATCATCGAACGAAAAGAAACTATCGCAGACACCACGACAACCAGTTACACTATGCACAACGCATCAGCCGGTCCAGTCACCCAAACAGCCAAAAACACGCAAACGCTCATCAAACAGGGCTGAAAATTCCCAAGGCGGGAAGAAGACAGCGACAGGCATCATCGGACTTCTGGCCTTAAATTTAATTTCCACAAGTTTAGCCCTAATTTCCAGTAGCAGCCTTGTTTAAATCTGCGACACTAAACAAATGCCATAAACTTACAAGTCACAATTTCATATGCGCTCAAACTCATCCCGTTTATTCGAAAGAGTCCTCCATAGCACAATGTGAAATAAGCCTGCTAAACGATAAAGATCCAGATTTATCACTATGCAAGGTAATGGCAACCAGCCCATCTCAATACTGGATCCAGTTGGGAACTCCTGGACAATGGATTTTCGCCGTTAAAACGACGTCAATAATTAACGTCGTGTGCAAAACACAACGCGAAAGCGGAAAGCGAAAGCGCTATCAGGCAGCGGGATCATCAACCTTGCTCCAGGATGTATTATCCGCCACCGGACAATGACGATCAAGGCACCAAGCAACCTTGAAACTTCTTCAAACAAGACCATCACCATATCCAGCAATTTAACGGCAATGATGTCGAAGCAACCACAAATACAGCCTCACAACATCTCACCTCACTCTTTATCAGAATTCGATACACAAAACATCAGGGAAAATAAAATTTTATTGAATATGGGATTGAACTAGCACACTTCATATGAAACCTATCACCATATTCATCACTACATTTCAGTATATCTCATCATAGCCGCCGTTATCCTTATATCACTATACATTTATCGACGCAACAAATTCACCTTAAGAAGTCTTGAACTGCCCCTCGACACCCTTAGGAGGGGGGAAGATGTTCAAGCAGAACATATTTCGGCCGCTGCTGTTTAGCCAGCTAAACGCAGAACGCCGACATCAACACGCGCAAGATGTTTAAGCAACAAATAGTTCGGCCAGCTAAAAGCAGAACGTCGACATCAACACGCGCAAGCTCAAATTTCGCTTGCACTCAATATGCGCGCTTTCAGTGCAAGGCCAAGCAATGCCTTGGAATGCAGGTGCAAGCGCTGGGAAAATAATTTCACGAAATATGCTTCTTCATCAATAACCATTCAAATAAAATAAATCAAAATAAACTTATTGTGAGAAATATTTTTATATACTCATACATGTAACTTCACCTTATGTATATAATATTTTTAAGTTACTCATACATATCCATTAAGTTCAATTTATGTAAATATATTTGATATAAATAGGAGCAAATTAGCTCATTAGTTTTTTAAGATTTGTCAAATAAAGACCTTAAGCTTCCCCCACCAGTGGTAAGAAGCTAAAAGGAAAAATCTTCGTTTTACTAAAAGAAGTAAATCGACAGTAGTATAAACAAATTAAATTCCTTCAACGTACAGAACTTAATTCCCTCTAGTTAAAATCGCCGGACCGTACTTTTCGATTTAATTTCAATATGTTTTTGTTTAAATTTTAATATACTGTTTGGTTAATTTGTATTTGATTCCAATATAATTTTAATTTAAATTTGATTTTGTTTTTATTCAATTCAAATTTAAATATAATTTTAATTTAATTTTGTTTTAATCTTAATTTAAGTTTAATTTAGTGGTAGTTTAGTTTTAATTCAATATTAATATAATTTATTTTAATTTTAATTAAATTTTTATTAAATTGTAATCGCACCCAGCCCACTGTGCGCAGCAAAATATAACAACTACTAGCACACAAGAAAAATTAGAAAAGTGCTTTGCTTACACGATTGCGCTAGCTAACTCGCAAATATCAACAACCTAGCAAAAGAAAATGGAACGAACTCACCGCGAAAATCAAGCAAGGGCTCCTGTGGTCCAACTATACGCTCCGACTAAATACCACTGCTGAAACTGTCCGCTGATGGCAATCTCTGCTCCGCTGACAACAACCTCTGCTCTGCTGACAGCAATCTCTGCTCCTTGCCGTAGAACAATACACGCGCGCCTAGCTTCTCTGATATTTTCTGAAATAAAACTTCGATTAATTTTATTTGAAATAATAAATATATCTATATATTTTTTTTCGTTTAAATTGTCTGTCCAAAATGGCTGTTTCCTTTTTTTTTGTTTTTAAATGTCCGTTCGATGAACAAAACAAAAATGTCCGTCCAAAGTTTTACTTAAAATGTCTGTCCAACCGCACGCAAATGTCCGTCCGAACGCAAACGAAATGTCCGTCCGAAGGGTCTCCTAGCAATGTCCGTCCTGCGCAACACTAGGTGGAACCGACGATTACCACCACTTGAACGTTGGTTTACAAACTTAATTTTCTTTTTTTTTTATAACGACACTCGCGCACTTGTGGAGTTTCTTTTGGCTAAGTTTTTTTTTGTTTTTTTTTTTAACACTTTTTAACACACAAGCAGATTGTGCTAACCGGCGGCGCACAATCAACCACTTTGTTTTTTTTCGCACTACAGTTTATCACTTTTCGATTCGTTTTTCTTTTTGTTTTCGAGCCCCACGTTGGGCGCCAATTTGTCGCGACACTGTCGGCACTTTACGTTTTACTTTATTTAAGCCGCGAACAGCTGATTCACTTGTTTTGTGTGGAACCCAAGTGCACAATAGTGCCGACGACAAGGGTTGCCACCTCCTCAGCGGAGACGGGTGTGGGTATTTATATTACCACGACGAAAGAAAAAAAAAACCGAAGACAATATGCAGGTGCGTTTGATAAGACTTTTTAATTAAAGTCTTATCAACCTTATGCACAGTGGGACCGAAGGAAATAAAACTCGGAGAAAAAAAAGTTATTATTAAAATATCGCGATTTTTTTTTTTAATTGTTGATTTAAAGAAGGAATACCCCAAAAAAATAACCCAATTTTTGGGTCGCACTCTAGTTGCGGGTCCAAGGAGATGACTTGGACCCTCTCACAATTCCACCGGTGGAATTAATTTATTTTACCTGTTCCGGACGGAACTAGGCTCGAGTGCGAGGGGCCTAACAAACAAAAAAAAAACGCGCCAAAGCGAACGCGGAGCACGACTACACGCGACAGAAAGACGGAAAAGGAAAAAAAAACGCGGTAACACAAAAAAAAAATATATATATATATATATATATATTTCCCTTTTGTTTTTTTTTTGGTCCTTTTTTTATCAAATCTTCGACCGTTGGTCAAAAAAAACCTCTTGGCACAATATATTTTCCACACCACTTGGCACACTTCCACCTCTTTACACTGTTCAGAACGAACTGAACTGCCAACCAGCGGTGCAGATTGACGATGCTTAGGTTCCACAAGATGGGAACCTAAACACAGCCATCTTTTTTCTAACACAGATGCGGTTTTTGCAGAAACCGGTATTCAAACCTGAAGGCTTTGCTCACACCTATTTTTAAAATCTTTTTAAGGATTTTTTAGGTGCATCTTTGAGCAAATTTAAATAAAACCTTCTACCCACCAAGTGTTTTTCCATCTTGGCGGCATCTGTGTTAGTATTGGTGTGGCAACACTCCACACCTTCCACAACCCACAATGGCTACCCTCATCGTGAATTGGCCAAGTGATTTTTACATTTTTTCACAATGACAGTCCTAGTCCTGTTCGTTTTATTTGACGCGCAATTCCGTGCGTTCAGTCACTCGTGGGATTTCAGTTTCGTCGAGCATGGAGCACAAGGAGAAACTTTGCCAAACCGAGTTTTAGAAGTAATAATAAATAAAGTGGTTTAATGACCACTGGAGTGCATGTGTGTGTTAGGCGCCACTCCAAACGCACAGTGATTACGTCTGGCAAAGCAAAATCGTCATTTTATGACTACACATAAAATGGTCGCCGTGTAGTTTTGTCCGTACGTCACTTTGGCGCAACTAAAGTACTAGACCGCGATTTTACAGGGAGAAATAGGGAAAGATTTACCAATTTCATATGCCAGCCAAACACTAAACAAATATGAAACAAACAAGCCAGTGATAGAGAAGGAACTACTAGCCATTCATTGGGGAATTAGTTTCTTCAAACCATATTTATTTGGACGCAAATTTATAGTAGTCACCGGTCACCGACCGTTAGTTTCATTATTTTCTCCCAAAAATCCATCTTCTAAACTGACGAGAATTCGTTTAGAAATCTCAGATTACGATTCTGAAATTGTATATAAGCAAGGCAAAATAAACACAAATGCTGACGCATTATCCAGATCAAGATTGACTCGGAATTACTCAAAACAATGATACCAAAAACAAACGATGAATCCGCGAAGAAAACGTTAATAATAACAAAGGGCATGACTGCAAGAAATATTGCAGAAAAAGAAACAGTAATTAAGGAAATTAAGGATTAAGCTTTCCACAGAAGACTGATCAGCTTCACATTTGGGATTGCATATCCTTAGCTGATGTCAGAAAAGTTATGAAATTAAAAATTGAAATAAAGAGCGAAAATAAGGGTACCCATGTAGAATTATATATATAAAAGATTTAGTATTTGGCATATATAGTGATAATCTAAACAAACTCGATTTGTGTTTGGAGAAAACTATCATCAAAAATGCACAAGTTGAATATAAAGAATTATCGCTAAATGAAAAAGATTAAATATTTAAGCACGTGCACAAAAATGAATTTAAGAAAAAGTATAATATGTTGCAACAAAAAGAACTATAGAAAAATCGCTCAGGTATAAAGACATTGATTTATAGAAGTCCCCAAAGAATAAATGAAGATATAATAAAATGCAAATTAATTGAAGAATATCACAACTCACCTTGCGGAGGGCATTTAGGAGTTGGAAAAACAATATTGATATTTAAACAGCGATATTTTTGGAAGAATATATCTAAGATGGTAAAGAAATTCGTGACAAACTACAAGCAATGTTTGAAAAATAAACAAATACGACACACAAAAGAACAATTAGTTATTACAGATACACCGAACGCAAGTTTTGAAGTAGTAGCGATTGATACTGTATTTCAATGTACTTCAAAAATTTCAAATGGATACAGGTATATATTAACAGCACAATGTGAATTGACAAAATATGTCATGTCATATCCAAAGGAAAGCAAAGATGCAGCAACAGTTGCGTCAACATTAGTAAATAAATTTATTCTCAAATATGGTACTTTCAAAGTTATTAACACGTTAACTGCCATGAGGCACATACGGTGTGCCTCAATAAAATGTCCACGAAGGCTCTGAGGCACAGCGTATGTCCTCAGTATTTGATTACACATTATAGTTCATGGTTTGAAATTTGTACCTCGAAATGCAAATCTGTAAACGGAGTTGAATTCCGCATGGCCTGGCATACCTAAACCTAACTTTAGCGCATCATTTTTATACCATCACGATTAAAAAAAAACCCCTTTTACTGGGATATATTAATTTTGTCACTCCGTTTGTAACGCCGATAAGGAAGCGTGTTAGGTATAGAAAAGTATATATATTCTTGATCGAATGTGTCGCAGTTCAATATTGCCAGACGAAATGGGTATTTACTATGATCAAAACAAAATTGCACAAGTATACAAACAAGGCACAGCACATGGCCTAATGTATACGCTGTGAGGTACATATGTTGTGCCTCAATAAAATATTTCACAATTTCACAGAAATATTAAAAAAAAACATTTTCTGATATTTCGTTCGGATTTTCTGATACCAAAATACACTAGATCTATAAAAAAGAAAAATGGCCCGGAGGACCCGATATTTTTTTTGTATGGTGGCAGTTAAAGTGTTAAATTAGATAGAGGAACTGAATTTGTGAACGAACTAATGAAAAACAAACATTTTCAGCTCCATACCACCATGAAACGTTAGGAACTGTAGAACGCAATACAGTAGAGACTCATAAAAGTTAACCCGTTTGTTTTTGGGCCTGTCAATTTTTGTGAATTATTAACATTTTAAGGACAATAGTAAAATTTAAAATTATATGTTTATGTATATAAATAAATATACATGAAATATGAAATATGAAAAGAAGTATCTTAAAACATATTATATGCTGAAGTCTCACTAAATAGAATCTCTCCACATGCCTTAAGATCGGCGCTTGAATTTCAAAAACCAAGTGGGACTTGTCATAAAATCATTCGCTTTTTATTTGGATAGATTTCTGTAAAGATATCTTTCGCCTTCGCTTTTAGAGCTATTAATTGGACAGTTTCTTTTACGTTGGTCAATTTGTACAGCTTATTTTCCATACATAAAAACAAACAAAAGGTTGATAAAACAAGAACTCAGGAAAAGTTGTCACAAAAGTTAACTTTTTAGAGTTTCCTGTGGTGATAGAAACTTAGTTAACTTTTGCGTATATTTTAACTAGTGTGAGTTTCAACTTTTGTGAGTCTCTACTGTAATAGGGTACTAAATGAGTATATGCTTAATCTTGCAGAAGATGATGAATGGGATAAATGGATATCTTTTTACACGTTTGCATATAATTCCTCACCAAACATTGACAGAGGCTACTCGCATTACGAGTTAGTTTTCGGAAAACTACCCTACATGCCAAATTATATTATAAATGATAATACACCAGTTTATGATATTGACTCACTCATACGCCAATGAAATCAAAATAAGGTTGAAAACTTCTATTAACAAAGAAAAACAATTTATTAATACAGTTAAAGAGAAGAAGAAAAAACAGCCGCGAAGGAACTAATAAATTAGAAGTAGATATAGGTGATTTAGTTTAGTAAATACCTACGTAGAAATTAAGGGACAAGTAAGGAAAATGCATAACAATTACTTAATAAAATACAACACAGATGCATAATTTACACATTATGAATATAAAACATTTCTATACCTAAATAAGTAAATATGAAGCTAAATTAAAAACTTTTATTTTATACATAGGTAATAATTTCTCAAAATACAAATTGTTAAATTTATATTTCCATTAAACCATCACAATAATTTTTTAAAAAATGTATCTTCTCATACATGAACACATATTCGAAAATAAATTTTTTCTTAAGGGTAAGGGTGTAGTGTACTTACCATACCTAATTGAAACTTATCCACTGACCTACTGTAGCATTGTTAGTCATTAAAGACATTATAATGAAAAACCATAAACAAGCGAGCGTTGACACATTGTAAGCGCTTGTTAATATAAACCATAATATAAGCAAACGAGCATTGACTTAAGCATTTGGTGAATATGCTGCGTTTGCACATTCTTTAAACGTATTTCAGCATTTTCAAGTAGAAATAAGTTTTCATGTATTTGTGAGATTTTAGAGTATAAGAATTTATAGATTTTAGAGCGTAAGAATTATTGTAATGTTAATTGTAGTATGTAAGAATTTGTAACATATCAAATGTAAGAGAAAGAATCTGATTGGAATGGGAGCGTTTTGGCTATATAAACCAAATGCGATTACGAAATAAATCAATTCTTAACCTCAGTTTGAAGCCAAACTAAAGTCAATTAGTATTATTTCAACAAGCTTTGTCAGATTAGGTACAACCAGACTAACAAATGTAAGAAATGCTCTTTAGCCATCACAACAAAGCTTTGTCAGCTTTATAAAGATAGTATAATCTTTCTTTTTCTTTTGAAACACATACACACACTTTATGGCAATCCTGTCTGCTACACTTTATCGTGATACTTTATGGTGATCCTGACCTCCCACACTTCAAGCCACAACTCTGAATGGAGTTTCCATATTCATATTTTCCACACTTCCTGCCTGTGGTGCGGTGTAAGTTCAGTTATGTTTCGACATGAGTGAAGAAAGAAAAAATGGTTTCAATAAAAATACAAAACAAATAAAATCAATTTTGATATGGTCGAATTTCGACACCTTAAAGCCATCCTCCTTGTAGTACGAAAACCTAGGGTGATCCGAAAAAAAGAGATCGTAATTATTATAAGCGATATCCAAAAACTCAAAGTTTAATTATTATTTTTAGATTGTTATTTTATTGCTAAACAATAAAAATTATCTTGCGATTTTTATTGTTTTGATGAGAAATAAAAGTTATTTTTTGAGTTTTATTTTTATCTTCAAGAATAAGAATTATTTTGATCAAGAACCAAAATTGTTTCTCAATTTTTAGGTTTTCCCTCAAGAATAAAAACTATCTCTCAATTTTTACTTTTTCGCTCAGAAATAAAAGTTATTTATAATGGGAACTTATTTATAAGGGCGACCGTGGCGTAGTTGGTTAAAGTGCGTGGCCGCTATGTCAACGAACTTTGGAGACCCAGGTTCGAACCCCAGCAGCGACAGAAAATTATTTGAATTAAAATAATTTTTCTGTACGGCCGCCACCTCTCTGCAGACAATGGCAAACCTCAGAGAGTAATCAAAATGCCATGTAAAGCTTCTTGAGAACGAGAACATTCCGTTCATCACCGTTCGGAGTCGGCGTTAAGCATGTAGGTCCGGTTCCCGGTCAATTGTGTACAAACTTAATAACACGCACAACACAATTGATCATAAGAAGCTAGGTTAAAGTCCTTTCAAGGGCTGAAATGGCCAGTTATTTATTTTTTTTTTTTTTTTATTTATAAATGAATAATGTTCCTTTTGCAAAAGTAATGTGTGACTGACCCCCATTACTTTTGCAATAGGATCCTTTTTCCCTTGGGGACCTTGTTGCGTGAAAACAAATAAATGCAGGCGCACGATTAATTTTAATAGCATTTATTTTTAATTTTATTTTAATTATTCAAAATGAGCTGATTAATGATAAAAAGGCTTTAACATAAAGACTGCGCTGCCCGCACTTCTAACACGCTTGATTATTATTTTAGTAGTGATTTCAAATAAAATATAAATTAGGTGCTATACTGTTTAGCGTAAAATACAAGCTTCATTTACTTTACATATATATTTAAAACAACCATTGTGTGGCGTGACAGGCTTTATATATCAAAGGGATGAAAAGTAAAACAAAAAGCAATAGATATGGTACTTTTCGATAGCTCGGCGATAACATTCTCCCCCTCGTGAGCGAGTCGGATTGGTTCGCAGATGAGCTCACTCCATCATTAAGCGCTGACGTCCAAAACTGCTACTTTATTTGCTGGCCTCTGCATTGTATTGTTTTGTGTTCTTATAGTTACCCTTCTTACTTGACCGTCCTGAGCAACAACGGTTTCAACAACCACTCCTTTCGGCCAGCAATTCTGTGGTAGGTTTTCATCGACTGCAATTACTATATCTCCCACTATTATGTTGGCTGTTAAGTAAACCATTTTAATCTCTGTATTATGATTGGAATATACTCCTTAAGCCATCTACCCCAAAAACGATCAGAACATGCTTGCGTTTGGCGCCAACGTTGTCTCAAGTCTACATCGTTCTTGACTATTGGTTTGTGGCCGGTTGAAGACCCAAGCAACAAATGATTTGGTGTGATTGCTTTATCATCCGATGATTCGATTGAAACGAAAGTTAGAGTACGAGAGTTAATAATAAACTGTATCTCCCATAGGGTGCTCATTAGAGTTTCGTCGTTGAAGTTCATTGACGGACACATGCTGTTCAATATAACCTTAATTAATCGTACTAGTCTTTCCCAAGCTCCACCCATGTGTGGCGCGGCTGGAGGATTAAATCTCCATTTAATCTCATCATATGTTGCACTGATATCTGAATAATTTATTTCTTTGATGCTCTCGCAAAGAACTTTCTCCGTTGCTTTGAAATTTGTTCCGTTGTCTGTAAATATCTCTCTTGGAGTCCCGCGTCTGGAGGTGAAGTTGCGAATGCACATTATGCAGGAACTTGTGTCTAAACTATGTTCTACCTCTATATGTACAGCCCGTACAGTCAGGCAGGTAAAAATTACGCCCCATATCTACGCCTTCTCCCAACTGCGACATGTAGGGACCAAAGTAGTCTATACCGGTGAATGTATGTGAATGTGAATCTGTGGGTTAGTAGGAGATGCCCCGTATATTTTGCAGCGCTGACACAATCGACGTACGGTTTTGTACAGAACACGAAGACGACGTATGTGATACCTGGCCTTGATTTCGTTAATAGCTGTTTCATGCGATATATGATGGTACTTCTCATGGAAGTGGCGATTTAGCAAGAGCGTCACATGATGACAATAGGGAAGAATAATAGCATTTTTGATATTAAGGTATTCCGCTCTTCCTCGAACTCTAAGAAGTTGGTCGCTGTCGAGAAAAATATTAAGAGCTAATATAATATAGCCTCCAAATTTCATCACGGTACTCGCTTTGTTGAGCATGCTGAATAAGTAAAATTTTAGCTTGGTGCATCATCTCCCAGCTTAGCATTTGAGCATATTAATTTTCTTTGCCTTTGCTTTAAGTTTTTCCAGGTATAGAAAGAATGTTGCTACTGCAGGAAATAATCGTCTCCATTCAGAGAAGTATTGTAAATTCAACGGGATAAGCTTAGATGTTCTCGTATCCATGAAGAGTACGTGGTTTCTTTGTTCTAAATTATAAATAGAGCCAACTCTTTCAGGCCAGTTATTTTCATTCTTATGTAGACAGTCAGGTCCTGAGAACCACAAACAAACACGGGATGGTGAGGATACTTTTGTTGCGAGATCTGACGGGTTCAATTTTGAAGGTACCCATCTCCAATCAGCTAAGTTAGAGCCCTCGAGTATCTCGCCAACACGATGCATCACAAATTGTTGAAAGTTCCTCGGATCCATGCGCAGTCATTTCAAAACGGTAGTTGAGTCAGTCCACCAATAACATTTTGATATTTTTATACGAAGAGAATTGAGGATTTTTGCTGCCAGTCTAAGGTTCATCACAGAGGCTTGAAGCTCAAGACGAGGAATAGATAATGGTTTACTTTAGATTTTGCGGCGATGATATTAACGTTGACTTGATCACCTCGTTGGACACGCAAGTCACATATGGCGGCGTAGGCGTATTCACCCGCATCCATAAATGTGTGTAGTTGTACAACGTCAGTGTCTTTTACTAGAGGCGAGAAACATCGGCCAACTTTGACTTCAGCTATCAGGGGTTACTCTAATTTCCATTGGCACCATTTCAAATAAAGTGAATCAGGTAAGGCATCGTCCCAGCCGATACCCGATCGCCATATTTCTTGCAGCAGTATTTTCAAACTAATCGTGTAAGGCGATAAAAATCCAATTGGGTCGAATATCGACATGAGAACCTGCAACATTTCTCTCTTTGTCGGTACCAAGTCTTCATTAAACACGTTTCGCCGTAGTCTTGGAAACCTGCAAAAGTGTTTAAAGACATCGTTGTTTGGGTCCCAGTACATACATAGAACATTCTCATTGGATCTCAAAACTACGGGATGCTGATCGCCAACCGTCGTCTCGCTTAATTGCTTCAGAACTTATAGCGAATTTGCTGACCAGTTTCGAATGCAGAATCCGCCTGAAGAATGGATACGCTTCACTTGTGTTGCTACATGTAGTATTTCAGCGAAGTTCCGTGAGACTTAGCCGCTGCGTCCCAAACTAATCGCACTTTCTCAGGTTTATTTGGGTTTGATGTAACGAAAATTGGTAAATACCATACTTTACCTGGCTGCAGCCTCATTTCTTCACTTGACAGCTTTCTTGCGTAATTCTTTGTAAGAGGGCTGTTGATTTGCTGTGTATTTGCAGACCTGCATCTTTTAGAAAACTGGTCGTTTCGCCATAACAATCCAACCTCGAAACATCCATTTACTTTGCGACAAGTCGTATCCAATGCTTTGACATCGTCTGAAGATAACATCGTTGTGGTTTTAGGTGGTTCTAGGTTGAAGTGCTCTTTAATCCCGTCATGGAGCTTTTTGTACTCCCTCTTGCACTTACAGGTGTGAACATTTAACCATGCCCTGTTGTTGCGTTCAGAGTTTTTTCCCTGTAGCGACCAGCCAAGTCGAGTTTTCGTGCAATTGGTTGATTCCATGAGCCTTCGCGTATTTTCAGAGGCACTGCTACCTTTCAATTATCGGCACCAATCAGGATTGTAGGTTTCGCGTCCTTGTAGGATTTGATTGGTAGTTTAGCTAAGTATGGATACCTGATGGCAATTTCACTCATATCAATTGTTTATGATGGAAGTGACAGCTGTTCAACTG
Organism: Pherbina coryleti; assembly: GCA_943735915.1. NCBI lineage: Eukaryota > Metazoa > Arthropoda > Insecta > Diptera > Sciomyzidae > Pherbina > Pherbina coryleti. The sequence continues at coordinate 103,367,682 of OX030950.1, forward strand.
TATGAACACTATTAAGTGAAAATCTTGCTCCACTGCGCACATTTGCAACCTCTAGTGTGGTTCTCAATGAAGACAACTCTGTACGAACTGTATCGCAGGTCCAACGAAGGCATAGTAGATCTTCTGTTTCCTATAATTCAAGTGCGTTAAAGATGTGTTTTTCGATGAGTGTTACCGATGACCCTTCATTCAGAAAGGCATAAGTTTCGATGAAAGTAGATTTGGAATAAGTTCGAATTGGAATAAGTCGAAAATAAGGCCTGTCGACTTCTTCCACAGTTGCGTGAGAGTTTACAGTTTCATTTCGAGTTTGCTTTGGAGTTTCATTAGTGGCAGCATACTGGTGCAAGAGATGGTGGTGTTTTGCTTGACATCCGTTTATACCACATACATTAAAGAAATACCATCTGCGGCGGTGGCCTCTAAGGCACTGACGGCACATCTTTTTAGCTTTCACAATTTCTCATATTCTTGGCACGGTAAGATTTTTGAAAGACTCACAGTGTGGGAGTTCATGACCCTCCGCTTTACAGTTTGCGCATGAGAAAGGTGGCCTTTTAAATATATTCTCGACGCGATCGTGCGCATTGACTGAAGCACTTTTCTTTAATGTACATGGTATTACTTTGCTAACAGCTTCGCCTATTTGGAGCAACCAGTCACTGAATAATTTAATGACTGGAATACTTTTGTCCTTGGGATGCATTGCCCAGCTTATTTTATGTTGATTTGGCAATTTTTCAACCAGCTCCTTTAATAACAAAGGGTTGTTCAAGTGCGCCTCCATTTGACACACCTCCATCGTAGCATAAATGTTATGCACACACAACGAGTATTCAACCAATGCGTCGAGCTTGTCTTTAAGTGGCTGAACTTTTCTGGCTTTTTCAATAACGATCTCCAAAATATATTCTGGCTGTCCAAAACACATCCTCAATGCGCTAATGATTTCTGGTACCATCGCAGGTATCATCAACTTGTATCGCACCATGTCACGAGCTCGACTTTTCAGACACGCTTGTAAACGTATTAAATTTTCTGCATTGGAAAAACCAGCTATTTGATTGCTATTTTCAAAAGTGCTTATAAATAGAGGCCAATCCTCTGGATCGCCGCTAAAGACTGGAAGTTCCTTCGGAATTGCATGTCTTGCTGCAAGTTGAGCTGCTGTCGGAGCTATTGAAAATGGTGGCGTTTGCTGTGTTAATAACTGTTCTGGGTTTTGCATTGATTGTGAATAAATTGGTTGTTGAACATTTGTATAGATAGGTTGCTGTAGTTGCATCGTAATTGGAACATTTGAAGATATAACATTTTGAGAAAAGCTGGTTGGAGGAACGTATGTTGACACATTAGTATGCACTGGAAATGTGACTGGAGTTGAAAATGTTGCTATCGTAGAAGAAGCTGGCATCGTTGTTGACGTTGTTGTGAAGCTAAATGATACTGGAAACATTCTGTATGATGTTGCTAAGTTATATGATGCTGGCAACATTGTTGACGATATTAGGTGATGCGCTGCCGGTAGCAAAGATGATGGAGGGTCTGCCCCCCCCATGATTTTGGAAACATCGCTGGTGCATGGACTTCGCTATAGTTTGATGGCAAAATTTTGGATGACGTAATAGTGTGAGTTGCTAGCGCTATACTGCATTGCTTTGCTGCTGCACAGTTTCTTAACGATGGACCGGTCACATCTGTCGTCTGTTTTTTTAGTGCTGCTTCCATGGGCGATGAAAATGCTTGCGGTGTAGCGAGTTCCATAGACATGGTTTCGACGCTTTGTTTTATCGTTGGGGGAGTAGCAGCGCTCCTTATGGCAGTAGTTGATGGCGGCATACAACATTTGAAACAGCTCCAACTTACCTCCGCTACAGCACTTGTAACTCCAACGCATGCAAAGTGATACCAATTGTCACAGACATCGCATTGTACCATGTGGCTATCGTCTGTTTTGCTGCATTTTAAACAGTTATGATCACTATGAGTGGGTATAATATGATATGTTTAACAAAGCTTTAACCTCGAAAAACCGATGCTGTCAAGAAAAATCAAATAAATCCAGGCGCACGATTAATTTTAATAGCATTTATTTTCAATTTTATTTAAATTATTTAAAATGAGCCGATTAATGATAAAAAGGCTTTAAAATAAAGACTGCGCTGCCCACACTTCTAACACGCTTGATTATTATTTTAGTAGTGATTTCAAATAAAATATAAATTAGGTGCTATACTGTTTAGCGTAAAATACAAGCTTCATTTACTCTACATATATATTTAAAACAACCGTTGTGTGGCGTGACAAGCTTTATATATCGAAGGAATGAAAAGTAAAACAAAAAGAAATATATATGGTACTATATCGATAGCTCGGCGATAACAGACCTATTCCCTCCAACCACTCCTAATTGGGGCTCCAATACAAATTTTACGATTTTTATATATTGATTCCCCACCTACAAAAAAAAAAAAACTGGACAAATGATTTTTATTTTTGAGCACAAAAAATAAAAATTGAGAAATAACTTTTATTTTTGAGCGAAAAAATAAAAAGTAAGAAATAATTTTTATTCTTGAAGTAAAAAATAAAATTTGAGAAATAATTTTTATTCTTGAGAAAAATAATTAAACTCAAAAATAATTCTTATTCTTGAAGAGAAAATAAAAATCAACAATAACTTTTATTGTTTATTGGTAAAGCTCAAAAAATAAAAATCAGTTCTTATTTCGATAGAACATGCATTAAGCAGCATATTGAAGTTATCCAAAATGTGCTCCAAAATTTTGAACATGTTGGTTTTTCTTATTTCATTTTTGGAAATAATCGTTATTTACTGTCCCTGGAAAAAACTCATTTCATATTCGGTTTCAGTGACCTCGAAAACAGTTAATAAAGTCGTAAAACCCCAAGGCTTTTTTTTTGGACAATTTTTGTACAGTGTTATTTTATCCGGTACTCTGTACAGTGTCCATTGTCTTGTATCTAGCTTTATCGGATTTGTTTGTTTTTATTGTGTTGCTTTTCGATATGTTGAAATAATTAAAAATTATGTCTTGTCTTGCTTGGAATTTGAACAAAAGAGTGAAAGTACAACCAGCAATTCCATCCCAAAAACTTTAAAATTATATATATTTATTATACTTACAATTATATTTTCATATTTATTTATGTTCTTTTTATTATTTATTATATTCTTATATTTGCAGGATTCAGTTATGTCTCATTCAACGGCTGTGGTAAATGGTGTTTTGAGTTTAATGCAATCATGTCCAAAAGAAGCAGCTCACCTAAGAAAAGAGCTTCTAATTGCCGCTCGTCATATTTTTGCAACTGATTTGAGACAGAGTAAGAAATCAAAGCGTTAATGATACTTTTATTTAGAACATTCTTTTAAATCAAATTTCTAAAAATAAATTGCTTAAATTTGAAATTTGGTGATGTTTCTTATACTTAAGAGCCCTGCATGAGTATGCTTTTTCACCTGCTCGAATATATTCACATGTTGTAGAATAAAAAGCTTTTCTAAAGTTCTGATATGTGAACTTATAGCATGTTTAAACCGATTTCATTTAACAAGTTACTGGAAAAAAACTTTAAAAAAGCTTTTTTAAAGAAAGCTTTTAATAGTTCACACTACCTTAACTCGTTTTAAAAAATCAGTTTTATTTAGTTTCATTTTGAAAGAAATAAAAAATGTTTTTTAAAAAATATGTACAAAAAAAAAATAAAAATCAGTTAAAAAATTTGTCAATGAATTTATTTGTTTACATTAAAAGCTTCAAATTAAAAAGCTCTTTTCAGATTCGAGTGCGTTCCAAAGGCAAACAAAATCTTTTCTGACGTTAGCAAGAACACACACCAAGGATTTGACGAAGAGTGAAATTTGCTTGCTAGAAACAATTCGAGAAATTTTGCTGATGAGAAACGCCCTCTCGTAAAAAATAATCAATTTGCCTTAACTTTTCAGGTGATATTGGCTTCATCTGAAAATATTTTTAAACAATTTAGTTCTGTAGCTTAGAAATAAAATCTCTTTAGTTTCACCGTCAATTGAAAGATCTTACTAAAATCAAAGTTTATAACGTCACTCCTTAATAATTCGTATTGTTTGTATTATATTTTATTATTTTTTTAGCAAACTCAAAAAATTGATCGAACGACTTTTGGTGTTTCCACTGCAACACTTAAATATGCAATAGAAATTTGTTCAAGTTTATTACTGGCAAATGCGAATTATAACGGATTATAACTAAAGATCTGCACTGAGCTTATTCACATCAAAAATTCAAAATATAGTATTAACATATACTGAAACAAAACTTTCTAGTTAAATTATAACATAATGAACACATTTTAATTAATGAACTTCAATAAATGTGGTTTTGTCTGCCACCCATCGTAGTTTTGACCGTATTTGTAAGAAAGCTCGTTGTACGTCATTTGTAATGATTTCCTTAAGGTACTTTTGGATACGACGTATCAACTGCTTCACATTTTGGCTTTTCAGCCATTGTTGTAGACTAAACTTCTAAGTTCTCCGAAGAAATCTTTAATGGTCGGCTTTGTGGTAATTTAATGAGGTTCCTATCTTTAAGTACAAAATTTATATTTTTGCTGACCAACAACTCTCATGTCGTATTTACATAATGCGAGTAGGCTTTGTCCGGCTAAAATACGTAATCATCATCCTGATAATATTTATAAATAAATGGAACTAAAATTTAGCTTAAGGAATAATTTTGATAGATCACTTTATTTATAACCAGTCCAATTGTGTTGAAGTATGGCTCCGAACTTTCTTTGTCAGAGACAGCAATATGAATCATAAGTTTTTGTTCAAACTTTTTCTAATATTTTTATTAATATTTTACATCAGGAGAGCTTGAAGATGTGTCATTTGTTTAAAATGTACCGTTTCCTGGCATTTTTGTTGTACTTAATATGAAATAACTCTCATTATCCAAAATGAACGATTTTCCATTGTAATTTTTGACCATGCACTGAAATTGAAATTTAACATACTGAATTTGCTTTTCAGTGTACTCTAGAGACCGCAGGTTCTTTCTAACTTTAATTTTGAGTGATTTTAATGTTTAAGAGGATGATCCTCACAAGGCAATGCGTGAGTGTCAGGGGGCAACGTGGCAACGTGTGTGACTGCCTAAACCTGGTGAAGCCAGCATTATCTATGTGTCCTCTTGAAACGGCAAACTGGCAACCGTTAGTTTGACGGCTAGTATGAGCGGCGGGTACCTGCCTTTAGAGGGTTGTGCGTCGGATTTGACGCCCACCACGTAAAAAACTCATTTCAATGAAACGCAAAAGAATAAAGATAACAATTATCTCCACAAACGAAAAACTGACAATGATTAACGGATATGCACTTGGAAGCTCCGAACCCTAAATTGGGATGTTGCCTCTATAGATATATACAATATAAATATACAAGGCTGATATCACTGCAATCCAAGAAATGCGATGCAAGGGACAGGGTTGCTTATTTTGTGAAGACTTATTTGTGCGCACGCTCCTACAGAAGACAAAGACAATGAGGCCAAAGACAGATTTTACGAGTGCCTTGAAGAGGCCTATGAGCATAGCCCCCGCCACGATATAGGCTAAGTCGCGCTTTGACCGTACTTTGATCGTACTTTGGTCAACTTTATGGGATGAACTGTCAAAACGCCCGACCTTATAATTTTGAAATCATAATGTCGCGTTAGCAGGTCGTGCGTCTGTTACTTAGAAGATGCCACTGTACGCGGTCAAACCAAAAAATTCCCACAAAGTCTGAAATCCCCAAATCACAATGTATATGGTGGAAGTACATGATGGCTGTATTCATTTTAGCTATTCATATTTTAATAGCCGTCGCTATTAATAAATAAATTATATGATATTATATGCTTTATTATTTATATAATAAAGAAACTGTTTACAATTTATTATGTTTAATAAATAAATGTTTCTGCATATCCAACCAGCGTAGAAGTTATATTATTTATATAATAAATAAACATCTGTGTTATATGTTGTATTACTTTGCTGAAGACTAACAAAAACAATAACAAACGAAAAACTAAAGCAACTGATATCTATTTATATACATACAAATTTACATTCATATGAACAACAGCAGCATCAACAAAACACGTACAAATTTACATACATATAAACAGCAACAACTACACAAGCAGGTACTGAAAAATATTCGCTTCAAACAAAGCAACAACCGTAACATAAGCAGCCACTGATGTTATGAATGATTTATCTTGTAAAAAAGTCAAAATTAAATTACATTCAATACAAAATATTTTTATGAAACAACAAATCCCATGCAAACATGTCTTTACTACTGCAACTCAACAATGCACATATATTTAGCTAACTCAATAAAAATACAACCCTGCGCTATCGGCAAATGTCAAACGCGCGACCAAGTTGAACACTTCTCAACTTTTTTCAGCAGCTCGCGCTTTGATCGTACTTTACCCCTTCTTACGAGATTCGACGATATTTACGATACAAAGCACGATCAAAGCTTGAGGTCGAATTATGGATCGCTTCATAACAACTCGTTGTTTCTACTTTAGCTGTCAAAGCGCGACCGACCTAACGCGCCTTTGCGATTTGGGTATATAAAAATCGTGCTAGGTAACCTTGACGCCAAGGTGGGAAAAGAAAATATTTTTGCTCCAACTGTCGGAAAGTTCAGTCTCTACGACAATACCTCCGATAACGGAATGAGGTTGACTTTGCCGTAGCGCGAAACATGGTCGTTAGTAGCATTAGATTCAAGCATCTCAATATTTATAAAGCAACTTGGCTGTCTCCTGATCAAAAGACGCGTAACCAAATTTATCACGTTTTGATTGACGGAAGGCACTCTTCCAGTTTTTTAGATATACGCACGATTCGTGGGGCCAATATAGACTCGGATCATTATCTTGTCGCAGCCAAGATTCGTCCACGTCTGTGCGCAACCAAGAATGCTCGCAATCTAGCACAGAGAAAGCTAGACGTCGAAAAGCTGCAATCAAAATGAACAGCCGAAGACTTCGCTACTCGACCCTCACTCCTGCTTCAAGAAAGCACTCCTCCGACAGGGTTGCCACTCAAACAAAATTTAAGCTACCAAAATCCTTAAAAAAATCTACCAAATGCAAAAATCTAAATTAAATATTACACTTAAAACGTGTATTTAATAATTTAAAACAAAAATTCTTTAGCATAAAATACATATTCATTTCAATAAAAATGCATAAATAAATAAATTAATTAATTTCTATAAAATATCATACATAATTTATCCGTTAAATCACAAAGCTATAAGGTGGCTCGAAAAAACCGATAATATTTGAAAAAAAAAATCGAAACTGCTAGCAGACTTCTTGAACACAGCTTTCATCTTGACTTAAGAACTTGCCAAACAAAATTTAATCTATTATTTTCAAAAGGTTCACCAAAGGTTGTGATATACAATTTTTTTTCATATCTGTGAGTTCCATATGCAAAAAATTTTAAATGTCTTCAAAAATAAAAAAATTACCAAAATCAATCAAATTAAAAAAAAAAATTACCAATCTACCAAAAACCGATTTGAAGAAGAAATCTACCACGTTTGGTAGAATCCTACCAAAGCGGCAACGCTGTCCTCCGATCGACGATATATGCGCGCATTGGAATCACATATCCCACTCTATGCGTAAGGCCGCCAAAGAGGTGATTGGCTATCACCGCCCTCTCCGAAACGAGTGGCACGACTGGGAGTGTCGCGACGCCACTGCAGAAAAAGAATTTGTAGGCGGCGTCGGTTGTAACGCGTACTGCTAAGGAACGATACAAAAGAAGAGGAGCGAAGAGAGACGCATTTTCAGGAAAGAAAAGAGAAGCGGAAAAGTGTGAGTGCGAGAAGATTGAAATGCATGGTGACAGGAATGAGGTCCGCAAATTTTTCGAAAAAATAAGACGCCTGGCCGATGGTTTCAAGACCGGGGTCTCTTCCTACAAGGATGAAAACAGGAATCTAGTGACAGATATCCTGAGTAAACTGACGTTATGGAGGGAACACTTCTCTAGGCTTCTGGCGACGATGTCAATCGCCGATCGTAGTGAAGTTTTGAAAGCTATAGATCGGCTTAAAAACAACAAAGCCGCAGGAGCTGATGGCTTACCTGCTGAGCTCTTCAAGAACAGAGGCGAAGCTCTATTTAAATGCATTCATGAGCTCCTATGCAGAATATGGTCAGAAGAATGCATTCCAAACGATTGAAATCTCAGTGAGCTCTGCCCAATCCACAAGAAAGGTGATACCACAATTTGCACCAATTACCCTGGGATAAGCCTTCCTAATATCGCATATAAGGTCCTGTCGAGCGTATTATGTGAAAAACTGAGGCCCATCGTAAACCAGCAGATTGGACCTTATCAGTGTGGCGTCAGACCTGGCAAATCCACTATAGACCTGTGCCCTATTTCACCATGTTACAAATTTGTGAATTGTAAGAAAATTCCAACAAAATTGTAAAAAAATCAATAATTTTCGTGTCACCACTATTGTACAAATTGTGAAATAAAGTTGTAAAATACAAATCAGAAATTTGTGTTTTATAACAAATTTGTTGATATTTGTTTCACCACATGCGACTTGAAGTTGTAGATTACAGCTCACAAATATGTAAATTGTTTACAAATTTTTAGTTTTCCGTTTCACCAAACTGTTATTTGATCATAAATTTATACAATTTGTATGAATTTTTTACAAGAAAAAAATAGTGTGTAAATTATTTACAAGTTAGTTGCGCTGGCGAATACATAGCAGCTCGAGTAATAGCAATGAAGAGGATACCCAAATATTCAATATAAAAGTTTATAGACCGCGAATAAATTTCTTAATAAATAATTTTTTCCAGTTTAATGAAAAATTTCGTTTAAGTGCTTCAAAAGAAGAAGATCTTGTTTCAATTATTGGGCTCTTTTTATACCCCCACGCTGAAAAAATTAAAAGTGGTAAATAAAATTCCGTTTGAAACGCCCACAAAGAGGCGTGGTAGGTATAGTAAAGTAAATATATTCTTCCATCATATCACCATCTGAGTCGATTTAGTCATGTCCGTCTGTCTGTTTTTCTGTCTGACTGTGTGTAATCACGACTATGGCCGCAATTTCAAGCTATCACCACAAAATTCGATATTAAAGCTTCTATCTAAAAAATAAAGATCAAGTTCGAAAATGAGCCAAATCGGGTGAAAACTACGTCAACCTCCAATACAAAGTGACTTTATCAAAAAAGTAGAATCTTAAATTCACAAAAATTTTTATATGAACTTGAAATTTTTTAAATGAGCTTTGATATTTAATATGCATTTTGAGTATGAAATTCAATGAAATTGGACGTAAAACACGCCTACCTCCGATGCAAAGTGACTTTATAAAAATAAGCAAATATTTTATGTTAAAACTACGACGAAAATGTTTCTACAGATTATTATTTTATTGGCTGCTAAAGACTTTGAATGTACTTCGGTTCGGCCGTGGGGGTATTTTTACTTTGGCCCAGTCGAAGATTATTTCTTACAAGTTATATCATGAAACAGAAAAAAAAAATCTAATTTCCTCAGAATATTTTCAAAAAGTATTTCTATACTGTTTTTAGTATAATTTATTTTGTCGGCTCATACAAAATACATACCCACTGACTTCCACAAATTTGTAAAAACTGTTTTTGCTTACATGTTTCTCTTAGTTTTGGATAAACGGTAAAAATTGTTGAATTGTAATTCACAATTTTATTTTTACAATTTGTAGCTTGTTAATTAATGTTGAATTGTAATTCACAATTTTATTTTTACAATTTGTAGCTTGTTAATTACAATTTTGTGACATTGCTTCTTAGTTTGTGAAATATTGATTTGTGATTCGTGCAAAGAATTTGACGCTTCACAAATTTGTAATTGTGATTAAGTACAATTTTGTGATTGTAATTTTTATTTGGTGAAATAGGGCACTGATATTTACGCTTAGACAAATATTGGAAAAGACCCTAAAAAAACAAATCGACACACACCATCTTTTTGTCGACTACAAAGCCGCCTTCGACAGTCCGATAAGGAATCATCTAGACTCCACCATGTCTGAATTTGGTATACCTGCAAAGCTCATCCGTCTTTGTAACCAGCAGCACAGTTAAAATCGGGAAGGATTTCACTCCTCCATTCGATACCAAACGAGGTTTCAGGCAAGGTGATTCCTTATCTTGCTACTTTTTAATCTAATGATGGAGAAGATCATTCGAGCTGCTGATTTGAGACGTACTGGCACGATATTCTACAGAAGTATTATGCTGCTGGCATATGCTGATGATATCGATATCATTGGCCATAATACGCGCGAAGTCAGTGCAGCATTCTCCAGGTTAGCGAAAGAGTCGAGTCGAATGGGTCTTGCAGTGAACGCAGATAAGACGAAAAATCCAGTGTCAACAAATAAACAGTTCTAGCGTCTTGGAAACTACGTCACTGTTAACAACATCTCTTTCGAGGTTGTTAAGGACTTCGTCTACCTGGGATCCAGCGTAAACTCTTTCAACGATGCCAGTATTGAGGTAAAGCTAAGGATAACTCTTGCCAACAGGTGTTACTTTGGGCTGAGTAGGCAATTGTCAAGCAGAGCCCTCTCTCGACGAACAAAACTCACGCTCTATAAGTCACTAATCATGCCCGTCCTATTATATGCAGCACAAACCTTGACTTTGAGCAGTTCTGATGAATAGACTTTGGGAGCCTTCGAGAGGAAGATCCTTTGTAAGATCTTCGGTCCAATTTGCGTCAATGGCGTGTACCGAATTCGATGGAACCACGAGCTGTATGAGCTGTACGCTGACATCGACATAGTTAAGCGCATTAAAATCGAGCGACTCCGCTGGCTAGGTCATGTTGAACGAATGGAAAGCGACGCTCCAGTGAAAAAAATATTCTATTCGGTGCCCGGTGCTGATCAACGCAGAAGAGAAAACCCACATCTTCGTTGGAAGGATCAGATGTTGCATAACCTGACCAGCAAGCGCAAAACAAATGGCTGGCGCACTTTCTTATACGAGGCCAAAACCGACCAACGGTTGTAAGCACCAGAAAAGTAAGTAAGTAAGATTTTAATGTTTTACAAATATATGGCTGCGAGTATTTTCATTTTCGAACGGTTTCATTTCGACTGATGCCATCTTTATTGTTACGAGCAGTTATGTATGTATAAGCTTTTTAATGTTTTTTTTTTATTCATAATAACTGATTTTCTTTCGGAACGAGGTTGCCTATCAATTTTTAAGGTACTCAGGATAGAATATATCGCCTTTTTTGAACTTTTTTTCCTTCTCTTAATGCTGCTGATAAAAATTTACGATACGTTCGCGGAGAACGTTCACAGTTGATGCTGTAAAGGCATTTTAAAGACTAATGAAACAAGTACGCTGCCATGAATCATATGATAAAGAGATAATGCAATAAATCATTTAATTACGCAATGCCTTCGTGGCAAACCAAACCGTGTTGGAACTGTAATCAATGCAAATCAGTGCAGATTTTTAGTTATAGCCCGAGGGTTTATAAATTTCATGCTAGACTTATTTGTTTTTTTTTCTGTAATCCAACGTTTAGTTTGAAAATTGGTTTCTAATTTTTTGATGCAAACCTCTTCATTAGCACATAAATGATAACTTGTCAAGAGTTCCCTATGATACCATGTATGCGCTTGAAGATATTCAGGATCAAAGATCACCGAAATCGGTCATTCGCTTATATCTCCGCTCCTCTTTGTAGGACAGAAAATATGCTCAGAACAAAATTGTAGATCAGATAATTCTCTACAAAAATGCCCTTAACAGTTTAAACATAAAACAAAGGGTTTCCAAGCTATGCGACTAGATATTTTTGAATAACGCAAAGTAGAAATTTCATATTGACTTTGAGTAGAGCGGAGATATAAGCAAATTACCTACTTCAGTGATCTTTGAACCTGAATATCTTCCAGCGCATACATGACAAGTTATTATTAATGAGTAAATGAAGTGGTTTGCATAAAAAAAATTGGCTCATAATGTTTTTGGATTTCTGATAATGAGTATATAAACCCTTGGGCGCAGTCAAAAGTTATGTCGCAGAAAAAAACTAAAGATGCAGAAATTTTTTTTTTAACGTAGTTTTAAAAAATATATGAAGCCCATGAGATTTTTGGCTTCCATACATTTCGTTCCACTCTACTATACATACTCTATTTTTAGTAAATTTTAGAAATTAATTATTTTTAAAAAAGACTTGATGTAAACCTACAATTGCAACAACAACAGTTTTTTCGGTGCGAACCGAACCAACGAACCGTATAACCACGTATAGCAACTATGATAGCCAACAAAAAGCCATCGTGGGTCGACCACCAAATTTGAAAGTATTTGAAGCTTTTTATCATTATTATTATTTTGTTCATTATTTTTTTTTTTGGTAAAATTAAATTTTTATTTTATTGTTTGATTTGCAGCAGATACTTCTTTTTTACCTTTATGTTATTTGATAAACGCCCGTTGCAGTTTTGTTTTTCAGTTTTCAATTATGAGTTTTGAACATAACACTTATTTAAATTCCAAAGACAATGCTCACAGCCTAATCCGTATACTCTGCAAACAACATAAGGAATTGAATGTTTGCCATATCAATGCTCATCTATTCTAATCTAATCTAAAAGACAGTTTGCTTAAGGGGTCTGATATTCAAATTTTGCGACTCAGAAAATAAATAAGGTTCAGTCATTTTTTTGCCAACTTTAAAGCGTCTGGCAGAAATTACTGCCGACGAGAAGTGTCTGGCAATACTAAATATTGATTATTAACAATATTCTTTAAAACATATATAAAAACTAGCAGTTTAAATTTACAGAAAGTAAGTAATGTTTTTACGTACCTTTCCTACTTGCTAACTGGAATCAGGCCGTCTCACAATGCATCGAAATGGTATGAAAATAAGAAAAAAAAAATTGTTGTTTTTTTTTTTTTAAAAAGTATGCAATTTAGATCGACATTATTTAGTTCTATAAAATTTAAAAGATTTTTTAAAATATATTTAATAATGAAGAAACGCAATCACTTTATACAACATCCTGTTATTTTAAGAAAATCAAGTAATTTAAAATTGGGTTAATGTTTTAAAAAATACAGCATGTCTTTTCTAAAAGGCAGTAAAGGGGATTATTTTAAAATGTATTTTGCTTCTGAAGGTAATTTTGTTTAGCATATATTTTTTGAAAAAAAATTTTCTTTATCTTAAAAAGAAACACCTAAAAACTCAAATTTGCGAGAACAAAAAAAAAAAAGAATTCTTTTGATTTTAGCGGAATTATTTTGGAATTTTATTTTGAGTATTAACTTTTGATTTCCAAAATATTATCATCCCCATTTTATTAACAAGAAAGTTATACAGATTTAAAAAAGTGACTTTTTGCGAAAAATGCTCAATTTTGTATGGAAAATTATTCAAAATTTAACAAATTCAAAAGAGAATTGCAAAAAAAATGATTCTTTGATTTTAGGGAAATTTTTTTGTAATTTTATATGAAGTATAAGCTTTTCATTTCCAAAATATTATCTGCCCCTTTTCATAAACAAGAAAGTTATGCAGATTTAAAAAAGTGATTTTTTGTGAAAAATGCTCAATTTTGTATGGAAAATTATTGAAAAGTTAGCAAAATTCAAAAGGGAATTGCAAAAAAAGGGATTCTTTGATTTTAGCGCAACTTTTTTGTAATTTTATTTGATGTATTGACTTCTTATTTCCAAAATATTATCTGCCCCTTGTCATAAACAAGAAAGTTATGCAGATTTAAAAAAGTGACTTTTTGCGAAAAATGCTCAATTTTAAATGGAAAAATTTTCAAAATTTAGCAAAATTCAAATGGGAATTACAAAAAAGGATTTTTGGTTTTAACGAAACTTTTTTGTAATTTTATTTGAAGTATTAACTTTTGATTTCCAAAATATTATTTACACCTTATAAAAAGAAAGTTATAGTAGATAGCAAAATAATTTTAGTAACACAGGGTATTTCAGCTAGTTTATATATAAAAGTGCAATTAAAAATAATACTGAACACTGTCTGAAGAGGCAAAGGAAGCAAGTCACAAAGAATTTAGAAAAAATGGACTTAACCATACGTAAATGCTCGAGGATTTAGTCTAATACAGATTTAATGATTATATTGCTGCTGACCTCTGAGCCTCCCTTAGCATCCAAAAGAACTATTAAATCAAAATCAAATGTATGTATTTATTGATGAAGAAGTTTATTCAATTAGTTGATGACCCTTATATTGCTTGTAGTGATTCTAACGAAGAAGTCAATAGCGATGAAAGTCAATAAGAAGATGAGTTCTTGGTTTTTTGTACATATGCACTCATTAATTTTTTTACTTTTTTATTTCACATTTTGTTAATAAAAACAAGTTACCACTTTTATATTTCTATTGTAAATTAAATAAAATTTGCCCAAAAAATGATTTTTTTAATTAATACAAATGGGAATGAGTAACAGATGTACCTCCCATACAAAATCATGTAAAAAATTAATATAGGTCCAAGGGAGGTACCCCTAAGAATCGACCGATTTATTTTTCTAACCTTTTCACCGAGTTTTGTAAGGATCGGCCAACTTTTGTATGTACCTCTTATACAAAATAATGTAAAAAATTAAATAAGTCCAAGGGAGGTACCCCTAGAAACCGACCGATTTCAACTATTTTTAGAACACATGTATTGCTTTATTTTTTTAACCTTTTCTTCGAGTTTCGTAAGGATCGGCCAATTTTTGTATGTACCTCCCATACAAAATAATGTAAAAAATCAATATACATAAGTCCACGGGAGGTACCCCTAGGAACACACAGATTTCAACCATTTTTAGTACACTTCTAGGATAAAAATTATCCTAGTTCAGGCTGTGGCCACTTAAACGAGGATTAATTTCTTTTTTTTTTATTTTTTCCTCAGATGTTCCTGCACACCGTCGATTTTTTGGCATTTTTTTAAAAAAAATCAAATTACGTCAAAAACCGCTTCACAAATTCTGAAAAAAATTTTTTGTATTCTTTACATGTTAATAAATATATGTGCAAAATTTGAAAGCGATATCTTTTTTCCTTCTATGAAAAAAAATTCCCGAAAAAATTTTTTTTAAAAATTTGTAACCTATATGTTCCCTTAAAGTTAATGGTTTTCGTATGTTTCGAATGGATAGTGATGGACATGCGGAGGGAGTAGCTTTTTTCGTAAGAGATAGTATCTGCTGCTCAAAGTACCATAGAGTCATTTTTATTGACATAATTTCAGGCAATGAGAAAGTATTAGTGGGCTGTCTATACAGACCACATCGCAACATAGATTTTCAGCCATTTTTCGATGTGATACAAAATAAAAGCTTGGCACACGCAAATATTATGATCTGTGGTGATTTTAGTTCTAATATTTTGAAAGAAAATGTATTGGTTGACGGCATGCAAGCTTTAGGTTTAGCGTGTGTTAATACTGACATGCCCACCCATTTCACCAAAACGTCGGATACACTTTTAGATGTCTTTTTTGTGAATGAATCGACAAAAGTTCAGTCTTATGATCAAATTTCTGTTCCGGTTTTTTCTAAACATGATTTGATTTTTCTTATGATTTTAATTTGAATGGCCACAAACGTTTTTTTATCGTTATTATAAACACATCAATTACGAGCAATTAGAAACTCAAATGTCAAATATAGATTGGAATGCTATATACCACATTGCTTCAGTTGATGATATGGTCTCTCACTTTCAAACAAACGTTTACAATCGTTGCCAACAATTTGTTCCTTCAATTGTTCTCGGAAGCAAAACAATAAAACGGAAAGAACGACCTTGGTTTAACGAAAGCATACGCAACAATATTCTTGAAAGGAATACATGATATAATCGTTGGAAAAGATACAAAACGCCAGAACTGAATAAAGAATATTTTGAACTCAAAAGCGCCTTAGCAGAAAATATAAAAAGAGCAAAATTTGAATTTTACACCGAGTTATTCGAAACGGCCGTAGGAAGCAAAAAAAAAAATGGCAACGCTTACGTGACATCGGCATAGGTAAACACATTTCAGATATTGAAGACGAAATCGATGTTGATTCATTCAATGAAAAATTCTGTGATTTATCATTTAAAATAGTGACGTCTAATCACTATGATAATGTGTCCTCTGTCCTTTGTTCAGAAAACTTCTTGGAATTTGTCTGCGTTAATCAGTACGATGTATGTAAAAGTTTTTGTGAAGTAAAGTCTAACGCGACAGGCTTCGATGGCATTCAACCTAACTTTATCAGGATAATACTTCCGAAACTGGTGAAGTATGTAACACATAATTTTAACACGATTCTTGCTACTTCGACTTTCCCAATCAGTTGGAAGTCCGCAAAAATAATACCAATTCCGAAATCTAGTAATGAGTACAGACCAATAGCGATACTTCCATCCTTATCTAAAGTTTTTGAAATAGTTTTAAAAAACCAAATAAACACATTTCTTAAAAATGAAAACATACTAACTGAATTTCAGTCTGGATACAGGCCAAACAGAAGTTGCATGACTGCATTATTGAATGTAACAGAGGAAATCCGCTCGAAGTTAGATAAAAATGAAGTCACTTTGTTAACTCTTCTCGACCACTCATTTGACTGCGGTATTTGACTGCGTGGACCACAATATTCTTTGCACCAAACTACATAAAATGTGCAATTTTTCTAATACTTCTACTAGGCTTATATATTCTTATTTAAATGGAAGAATGCAGGCAGTTAGCACTAAAAAATCACAATCTCTACATCTTTCACTCACACGCGGCGTCCCACAAGACTCTGTGCTTGGGCCACTACTGTTTTCTATATACATTAATGATCTATATAAAGTTTTGAAACATTCTTCAAGTAATTTTATGCAGATGATGTTCAGCTTTATGCTAGTGCTTCTTTAATTGAAATTGCGCAGTGTATTCAAAAGACTAATATTGATCTCGAAAATATTTTCAGTTGCCACTTTCAAAGCCACTAAATATTTCTGAATTGCCAAAAATTCAGAAATATTCAAAAATATATTGGGTCTGCAAAGAATCTGGGTATTACATTTAATAGGACACTTACGTGGAATAATCACATTAATGTTATTATTGGTAAAGTGTACGAAATGCTACATACACTTTGGTCTACACAGTACTTCACACCGCAAAATTTAAGAATGCTTTTGGCCAAAACATATTTGCTTCCAACACTTTTAAAAGTTTTTTTTTTTAAACGTATCTAATTTTTATTGCTTTAATATCCTGATCCGGATTAAAGTTTCAATTTCGCTGAATCTTACGCGCTAAAAAACTGCAAACAAAAGCATATCCGCACACTGTTTTAACTAAAACAAAAAGAGGCATAACTCAGTCGAAGCAAAATTTTTTATTTTGATACTGCTTTTTCGATCTTTGTTCCTACATCGATTTTTGGCTTCGTCACATACGGGCATGTTCTGAAATCCGATTCACGTCGGAATCGGATTTACTTCCGATGACATTTGAATGAAAGGTGTTCTGCAATCCGATTCCGATCTTCGAATCCGATTTTTGTTTTTTGGCGGATTGTAGGTGTTCTGTAATCCGATTTATCGGAATTAAACTGAAATCCAATCCGATCAAATTTTTGTTGACGGATTGTAAATGTTTCAATGATTTTTCATTAAAAAAGCAGTGAAAGTGTTAATTTCCTGAAATTCTGCCATGTTTTAGTTTTCCTAACTTACTTTTTTAATGTTATTTATTTTATATCGCGGCTTTTTAACCATCTTCTTTAAAATGTGAGTATTCTTATGAATGATAAAAATATATGATACATTTCACTCAAATATGTTGCGATTACAAAATTTATAAAAGGGAAAACAAAAAGCTTCGGCACAAAATGAGTTCTTGTTGGATTTTATGGAAAAACATCCCAATATCGCGAAGGGCTTCGTCAAAAGCGACCGCGTACTGGTTGAAGCACAATATATTTTACTCCAAGAGCATAACACTACAAACGCATAATTTTACAATTCCAGGAAATAACTTTGATCACGCAGACGTATCCGCTTTATTTTTTTCTTCTGTTTCCTTCTCTTTTTCAAGAAATAATAGGTCTGTTTCCGTACGTACACTGTGTAACTTGTGGGACACTATTTTCTGTTTCCGTACTTTCTGTGCTAAAAATGGGAGAAGAAGAACAAGCATAAAATCGCTCTCTCGAGCACACAAAGTGCACAGAGTGTGTTAGAGCTCAAGACTTCGAGTAAAGTAAGAACAAGCATCAAGAAGAATAAGCATCAATAAGAAGAAGCAAATGTCAAATTACATTTCATAATTGTTTAAGTATTGCAAGAAATAAATTCACAAATTGTGTGCCTAAAAAGAAAGTTACGTACAATAAATAAATAATAATAAATAAAAATTAGTAATTGTTCAGTTTTGCATTAAAAAATGGCTTTTAATAATTTGAGTGAAAGTGTTTTAAATTTTGTGCTGCCGTCTGCAGTCAAAATCAGCTGTTCTGTGCTTGAAACTTACTAGAAGCTGTTTCCGTACTTTTGCAACTATTCTCACATTTCGTTTTTACTCGCTTGCACACATCTTACACAAATCTTACACAGTGTAGAGTACGGAAACAGACCTAATGCAGCAATCACCATAATACTCATTTTTATGAAATATTAATTTTACTTCAATTGAACTTTTTATTTTTGTTATGAGCAAGTGTCAGATTTGCTGTCATTTAGTTGAAGCGTTCAGAAAGCAGCATGTTCGAATCCGATTACATTGATTGCTTTCCACTCGGAATGTAGAACACCTTTTTAAATCGGAATCGGAAATGAAATCCGATTTGCGCATGCAAAACAAGAACTGAGGGAGCTGGAGGATCGCCTTCGGCAACATACTGACGCCCTGTTCAACCGCCTAACGACTCAAATAGCAAGCTCAGTCAACAGACTGGAGTGCAACAATAAAATACACCTGCTAGAGGAGCAAGTTTGTGCACTAACGTCTCGCTGTGATCAACTTACGCAACAGCTAAGTGATTAAAGCAGCAGTAACAACAACAATAATAGCAGTAGGGTGGATCACTCTTCGGATGCTGTTCTCTTTGGTCTCCCTATTTTTGAAGAAGAGAATCTTAAGAACGCGTTTAATTTAATCTGCCGTTCCATAGATTTTCAATCACCGCCTGTTAAGGCGCAGTTTCAATTTGTTTTGATAAATTTTCGAACTTTTTATTTTAATTATTTTTAAAAACATCCTAAGAATGTGTAAAAAAAATTTCAGAATAAAATTCAAAGCCGTTTAAGACATGCACGTTGTTGCAGTTCTATAACCGAGCGTTTCCACCGCCTGAACGAACGAAGATTTCTTCGTTCGTTCAGGCAGCGTAAACAGTTTGGTCCAAACCAAGGTTCGGAACATTGGTTTTTTACAAAATGCTCGCAAGCGCTATTCGCGCAGTGTAAACACTTTTCCAGCACGAACGAACGAAGATTTCTTCGTTCGCTCTGATCGGCCGACGCTCGATCTTTTTGGGCGAATCCAGTGCTTATTTGCGCATAAGTAGTAGATTTGTTGAAATGGTAGTTAATAACGTAGGAAAAACAAAAAAGAGAGAAAATATATTGAAAATTTAACGCAAAAGAACTTTGTTTTACTTTGTTATTTTATTAGCACTTTATATAATCAAATTATTTATATAATATTCTTTATATAATAAATTCTTTATATAAATACTTACATAAAACCTAAATTAAATTAAATTAAATTAAAAGTAAATTAAATAAAATTTGCCCAAAAAATGATTTTTTTAATTAATACAAATGGGAATGAGTAACAGATGTACCTCCCATACAAAATCATGTAAAAAATTAATATAGGTCCAAGGGAGGTACCCCTAAGAATCGACCGATTTATTTTTCTAACCTTTTCACCGAGTTTTGTAAGGATCGGCCAACTTTTGTATGTACCTCCTATACAAAATAATGTAAAAAATTAAATAAGTCCAAGGGAGGTACCCCTAGAAACCGACCGATTTCAACTATTTTTAGAACACATGTATTGCTTTATTTTTTTAACCTTTTCTTCGAGTTTCGTAAGGATCGGCCAATTTTTGTATGTACCTCCCATACAAAATAATGTAAAAAATCAATATACATAAGTCCACGGGAGGTACCCCTAGGAACACACAGATTTCAACCATTTTTAGTACACTTCTAGGATAAAAATTATCCTAGTTCAGGCTGTGGCCACTTAAACGAGGATTAATTTCTTTTTTTTTTATTTTTTCCTCAGATGTTCCTGCACACCGTCGATTTTTTGGCATTTTTTTAAAAAAAATCAAATTACGTCAAAAACCGCTTCACAAATTCTGAAAAAAATTTTTTGTATTCTTTACATGTTAATAAATATATGTGCAAAATTTGAAAGCGATATCTTTTTTCCTTCTATGAAAAAAAATTCCCGAAAAAATTTTTTTTAAAAATTTGTAACCTATATGTTCCCTTAAAGTTAATGGTTTTCGTATGTTTCGAATGGATAGTGATGGACATGCGGAGGGAGTAGCTTTTTTCGTAAGAGATAGTATCTGCTGCTCAAAGTACCATAGAGTCATTTTTATTGACATAATTTCAGGCAATGAGAAAGTATTAGTGGGCTGTCTATACAGACCACATCGCAACATAGATTTTCAGCCATTTTTCGATGTGATACAAAATAAAAGCTTGGCACACGCAAATATTATGATCTGTGGTGATTTTAGTTCTAATATTTTGAAAGAAAATGTATTGGTTGACGGCATGCAAGCTTTAGGTTTAGCGTGTGTTAATACTGACATGCCCACCCATTTCACCAAAACGTCGGATACACTTTTAGATGTCTTTTTTGTGAATGAATCGACAAAAGTTCAGTCTTATGATCAAATTTCTGTTCCGGTTTTTTCTAAACATGATTTGATTTTTCTTATGATTTTAATTTGAATGGCCACAAACGTTTTTTTATCGTTATTATAAACACATCAATTACGAGCAATTAGAAACTCAAATGTCAAATATAGATTGGAATGCTATATACCACATTGCTTCAGTTGATGATATGGTCTCTCACTTTCAAACAAACGTTTACAATCGTTGCCAACAATTTGTTCCTTCAATTGTTCTCGGAAGCAAAACAATAAAACGGAAAGAACGACCTTGGTTTAACGAAAGCATACGCAACAATATTCTTGAAAGGAATACATGATATAATCGTTGGAAAAGATACAAAACGCCAGAACTGAATAAAGAATATTTTGAACTCAAAAGCGCCTTAGCAGAAAATATAAAAAGAGCAAAATTTGAATTTTACACCGAGTTATTCGAAACGGCCGTAGGAAGCAAAAAAAAAATGGCAACGCTTACGTGACATCGGCATAGGTAAACACATTTCAGATATTGAAGACGAAATCGATGTTGATTCATTCAATGAAAAATTCTGTGATTTATCATTTAAAATAGTGACGTCTAATCACTATGATAATGTGTCCTCTGTCCTTTGTTCAGAAAACTTCTTGGAATTTGTCTGCGTTAATCAGTACGATGTATGTAAAAGTTTTTGTGAAGTAAAGTCTAACGCGACAGGCTTCGATGGCATTCAACCTAACTTTATCAGGATAATACTTCCGAAACTGGTGAAGTATGTAACACATAATTTTAACACGATTCTTGCTACTTCGACTTTCCCAATCAGTTGGAAGTCCGCAAAAATAATACCAATTCCGAAATCTAGTAATGAGTACAGACCAATAGCGATACTTCCATCCTTATCTAAAGTTTTTGAAATAGTTTTAAAAAACCAAATAAACACATTTCTTAAAAATGAAAACATACTAACTGAATTTCAGTCTGGATACAGGCCAAACAGAAGTTGCATGACTGCATTATTGAATGTAACAGAGGAAATCCGCTCGAAGTTAGATAAAAATGAAGTCACTTTGTTAACTCTTCTCGACCACTCATTTGACTGCGGTATTTGACTGCGTGGACCACAATATTCTTTGCACCAAACTACATAAAATGTGCAATTTTTCTAATACTTCTACTAGGCTTATATATTCTTATTTAAATGGAAGAATGCAGGCAGTTAGCACTAAAAAATCACAATCTCTACATCTTTCACTCACACGCGGCGTCCCACAAGACTCTGTTCTTGGGCCACTACTGTTTTCTATATACATTAATGATCTATATAAAGTTTTGAAACATTCTTCAAGTAATTTTATGCAGATGATGTTCAGCTTTATGCTAGTGCTTCTTTAATTGAAATTGCGCAGTGTATTCAAAAGACTAATATTGATCTCGAAAATATTTTCAGTTGCCACTTTCAAAGCCACTAAATATTTCTGAATTGCCAAAAATTCAGAAATATTCAAAAATATATTGGGTCTGCAAATAATCTGGGTATTACATTTAATAGGACACTTACGTGGAATAATCACATTAATGTTATTATTGGTAAAGTGTACGAAATGCTACATACACTTTGGTCTACACAGTACTTCACACCGCAAAATTTAAGAATGCTTTTGGCCAAAACATATTTGCTTCCAACACTTTTAAAAGTTTTTTTTTTTAAACGTATCTAATTTTTATTGCTTTAATATCCTGATCCGGATTAAAGTTTCAATTTCGCTGAATCTTACGCGCTAAAAAACTGCAAACAAAAGCATATCCGCACACTGTTTTAACTAAAACAAAAAGAGGCATAACTCAGTCGAAGCAAAATTTTTTATTTTGATACTGCTTTTTCGATCTTTGTTCCTACATCGATTTTTGGCTTCGTCACATACGGGCATGTTCTGAAATCCGATTCACGTCGGAATCGGATTTACTTCCGATGACATTTGAATGAAAGGTGTTCTGCAATCCGATTCCGATCTTCGAATCCGATTTTTGTTTTTTGGCGGATTGTAGGTGTTCTGTAATCCGATTTATCGGAATTAAACTGAAATCCAATCCGATCAAATTTTTGTTGACGGATTGTAAATGTTTCAATGATTTTTCATTAAAAAAGCAGTGAAAGTGTTAATTTCCTGAAATTCTGCCATGTTTTAGTTTTCCTAACTTACTTTTTTAATGTTATTTATTTTATATCGCGGCTTTTTAACCATCTTCTTTAAAATGTGAGTATTCTTATGAATGATAAAAATATATGATACATTTCATTCAAATATGTTGCGATTACAAAATTTATAAAAGGGAAAACAAAAAGCTTCGGCACAAAATGAGTTCTTGTTGGATTTTATGGAAAAACATCCCAATATCGCGAAGGGCTTCGTCAAAAGCGACCGCGTACTGGTTGAAGCACAATATATTTTACTCCAAGAGCATAACACTACAAACGCATAATTTTACAATTCCAGGAAATAACTTTGATCACGCAGACGTATCCGCTTTATTTTTTTCTTCTGTTTCCTTCTCTTTTTCAAGAAATAATAGGTCTGTTTCCGTACGTACACTGTGTAACTTGTGGGACACTATTTTCTGTTTCCGTACTTTCTGTGCTAAAAATGGGAGAAGAAGAACAAGCATAAAATCGCTCTCTCGAGCACACAAAGTGCACAGAGTGTGTTAGAGCTCAAGACTTCGAGTAAAGTAAGAACAAGCATCAAGAAGAATAAGCATCAATAAGAAGAAGCAAATGTCAAATTACATTTCATAATTGTTTAAGTTTTGCAAGAAATAAATTCACAAATTGTGTGCCTAAAAAGAAAGTTACGTACAATAAATAAATAATAATAAATAAAAATTAGTAATTGTTCAGTTTTGCATTAAAAAATGGCTTTTAATAATTTGAGTGAAAGTGTTTTAAATTTTGTGCTGCCGTCTGCAGTCAAAATCAGCTGTTCTGTGCTTGAAACTTACTAGAAGCTGTTTCCGTACTTTTGCATCTATTCTCACATTTCGTTTTTACTCGCTTGCACACATCTTACACAAATCTTACACAGTGTAGAGTACGGAAACAGACCTAATGCAGCAATCACCATAATACTCATTTTTATGAAATATTAATTTTACTTCAATTGAACTTTTTATTTTTGTTATGAGCAAGTGTCAGATTTGCTGTCATTTAGTTGAAGCGTTCAGAAAGCAGCATGTTCGAATCCGATTACATTGATTGCTTTCCACTCGGAATGTAGAACACCTTTTTAAATCGGAATCGGAAATGAAATCCGATTTGCGCATGCAAAACAAGAACTGAGGGAGCTGGAGGATCGCCTTCGGCAACATACTGACGCCCTGTTCAACCGCCTAACGACTCAAATAGCAAGCTCAGTCAACAGACTGGAGTGCAACAATAAAATACACCTGCTAGAGGAGCAAGTTTGTGCACTAACGTCTCGCTGTGATCAACTTACGCAACAGCTAAGTGATTAAAGCAGCAGTAACAACAACAATAATAGCAGTAGGGTGGATCACTCTTCGGATGCTGTTCTCTTTGGTCTCCCTATTTTTGAAGAAGAGAATCTTAAGAACGCGTTTAATTTAATCTGCCGTTCCATAGATTTTCAATCACCGCCTGTTAAGGCGCAGTTTCAATTTGTTTTGATAAATTTTCGAACTTTTTATTTTAATTATTTTTAAAAACATCCTAAGAATGTGTAAAAAAAATTTCAGAATAAAATTCAAAGCCGTTTAAGACATGCACGTTGTTGCAGTTCTATAACCGAGCGTTTCCACCGCCTGAACGAACGAAGATTTCTTCGTTCGTTCAGGCAGCGTAAACAGTTTGGTCCAAACCAAGGTTCGGAACATTGGTTTTTTACAAAATGCTCGCAAGCGCTATTCGCGCAGTGTAAACACTTTTCCAGCACGAACGAACGAAGATTTCTTCGTTCGCTCTGATCGGCCGACGCTCGATCTTTTTGGGCGAATCCAGTGCTTATTTGCGCATAAGTAGTAGATTTGTTGAAATGGTAGTTAATAACGTAGGAAAAACAAAAAAGAGAGAAAATATATTGAAAATTTAACGCAAAAGAACTTTGTTTTACTTTGTTATTTTATTAGCACTTTATATAATCAAATTATTTATATAATATTCTTTATATAATAAATTCTTTATATAAATACTTACATAAAACCTAAATTAAATTAAATTAAATTAAAAGTAAATTAAATAAAATTTGCCCAAAAAATGATTTTTTTAATTAATACAAATGGGAATGAGTAACAGATGTACCTCCCATACAAAATCATGTAAAAAATTAATATAGGTCCAAGGGAGGTACCCCTAAGAATCGACCGATTTATTTTTCTAACCTTTTCACCGAGTTTTGTAAGGATCGGCCAACTTTTGTATGTACCTCTTATACAAAATAATGTAAAAAATTAAATAAGTCCAAGGGAGGTACCCCTAGAAACCGACCGATTTCAACTATTTTTAGAACACATGTATTGCTTTATTTTTTTAACCTTTTCTTCGAGTTTCGTAAGGATCGGCCAATTTTTGTATGTACCTCCCATACAAAATAATGTAAAAAATCAATATACATAAGTCCACGGGAGGTACCCCTAGGAACACACAGATTTCAACCATTTTTAGTACACTTCTAGGATAAAAATTATCCTAGTTCAGGCTGTGGCCACTTAAACGAGGATTAATTTCTTTTTTTTTTATTTTTTCCTCAGATGTTCCTGCACACCGTCGATTTTTTGGCATTTTTTTAAAAAAAATCAAATTACGTCAAAAACCGCTTCACAAATTCTGAAAAAAATTTTTTGTATTCTTTACATGTTAATAAATATATGTGCAAAATTTGAAAGCGATATCTTTTTTCCTTCTATGAAAAAAAATTCCCGAAAAAATTTTTTTTAAAAATTTGTAACCTATATGTTCCCTTAAAGTTAATGGTTTTCGTATGTTTCGAATGGATAGTGATGGACATGCGGAGGGAGTAGCTTTTTTCGTAAGAGATAGTATCTGCTGCTCAAAGTACCATAGAGTCATTTTTATTGACATAATTTCAGGCAATGAGAAAGTATTAGTGGGCTGTCTATACAGACCACATCGCAACATAGATTTTCAGCCATTTTTCGATGTGATACAAAATAAAAGCTTGGCACACGCAAATATTATGATCTGTGGTGATTTTAGTTCTAATATTTTGAAAGAAAATGTATTGGTTGACGGCATGCAAGCTTTAGGTTTAGCGTGTGTTAATACTGACATGCCCACCCATTTCACCAAAACGTCGGATACACTTTTAGATGTCTTTTTTGTGAATGAATCGACAAAAGTTCAGTCTTATGATCAAATTTCTGTTCCGGTTTTTTCTAAACATGATTTGATTTTTCTTATGATTTTAATTTGAATGGCCACAAACGTTTTTTTATCGTTATTATAAACACATCAATTACGAGCAATTAGAAACTCAAATGTCAAATATAGATTGGAATGCTATATACCACATTGCTTCAGTTGATGATATGGTCTCTCACTTTCAAACAAACGTTTACAATCGTTGCCAACAATTTGTTCCTTCAATTGTTCTCGGAAGCAAAACAATAAAACGGAAAGAACGACCTTGGTTTAACGAAAGCATACGCAACAATATTCTTGAAAGGAATACATGATATAATCGTTGGAAAAGATACAAAACGCCAGAACTGAATAAAGAATATTTTGAACTCAAAAGCGCCTTAGCAGAAAATATAAAAAGAGCAAAATTTGAATTTTACACCGAGTTATTCGAAACGGCCGTAGGAAGCAAAAAAAAAATGGCAACGCTTACGTGACATCGGCATAGGTAAACACATTTCAGATATTGAAGACGAAATCGATGTTGATTCATTCAATGAAAAATTCTGTGATTTATCATTTAAAATAGTGACGTCTAATCACTATGATAATGTGTCCTCTGTCCTTTGTTCAGAAAACTTCTTGGAATTTGTCTGCGTTAATCAGTACGATGTATGTAAAAGTTTTTGTGAAGTAAAGTCTAACGCGACAGGCTTCGATGGCATTCAACCTAACTTTATCAGGATAATACTTCCGAAACTGGTGAAGTATGTAACACATAATTTTAACACGATTCTTGCTACTTCGACTTTCCCAATCAGTTGGAAGTCCGCAAAAATAATACCAATTCCGAAATCTAGTAATGAGTACAGACCAATAGCGATACTTCCATCCTTATCTAAAGTTTTTGAAATAGTTTTAAAAAACCAAATAAACACATTTCTTAAAAATGAAAACATACTAACTGAATTTCAGTCTGGATACAGGCCAAACAGAAGTTGCATGACTGCATTATTGAATGTAACAGAGGAAATCCGCTCGAAGTTAGATAAAAATGAAGTCACTTTGTTAACTCTTCTCGACCACTCATTTGACTGCGGTATTTGACTGCGTGGACCACAATATTCTTTGCACCAAACTACATAAAATGTGCAATTTTTCTAATACTTCTACTAGGCTTATATATTCTTATTTAAATGGAAGAATGCAGGCAGTTAGCACTAAAAAATCACAATCTCTACATCTTTCACTCACACGCGGCGTCCCACAAGACTCTGTTCTTGGGCCACTACTGTTTTCTATATACATTAATGATCTATATAAAGTTTTGAAACATTCTTCAAGTAATTTTATGCAGATGATGTTCAGCTTTATGCTAGTGCTTCTTTAATTGAAATTGCGCAGTGTATTCAAAAGACTAATATTGATCTCGAAAATATTTTCAGTTGCCACTTTCAAAGCCACTAAATATTTCTGAATTGCCAAAAATTCAGAAATATTCAAAAATATATTGGGTCTGCAAATAATCTGGGTATTACATTTAATAGGACACTTACGTGGAATAATCACATTAATGTTATTATTGGTAAAGTGTACGAAATGCTACATACACTTTGGTCTACACAGTACTTCACACCGCAAAATTTAAGAATGCTTTTGGCCAAAACATATTTGCTTCCAACACTTTTAAAAGTTTTTTTTTTTAAACGTATCTAATTTTTATTGCTTTAATATCCTGATCCGGATTAAAGTTTCAATTTCGCTGAATCTTACGCGCTAAAAAACTGCAAACAAAAGCATATCCGCACACTGTTTTAACTAAAACAAAAAGAGGCATAACTCAGTCGAAGCAAAATTTTTTATTTTGATACTGCTTTTTCGATCTTTGTTCCTACATCGATTTTTGGCTTCGTCACATACGGGCATGTTCTGAAATCCGATTCACGTCGGAATCGGATTTACTTCCGATGACATTTGAATGAAAGGTGTTCTGCAATCCGATTCCGATCTTCGAATCCGATTTTTGTTTTTTGGCGGATTGTAGGTGTTCTGTAATCCGATTTATCGGAATTAAACTGAAATCCAATCCGATCAAATTTTTGTTGACGGATTGTAAATGTTTCAATGATTTTTCATTAAAAAAGCAGTGAAAGTGTTAATTTCCTGAAATTCTGCCATGTTTTAGTTTTCCTAACTTACTTTTTTAATGTTATTTATTTTATATCGCGGCTTTTTAACCATCTTCTTTAAAATGTGAGTATTCTTATGAATGATAAAAATATATGATACATTTCATTCAAATATGTTGCGATTACAAAATTTATAAAAGGGAAAACAAAAAGCTTCGGCACAAAATGAGTTCTTGTTGGATTTTATGGAAAAACATCCCAATATCGCGAAGGGCTTCGTCAAAAGCGACCGCGTACTGGTTGAAGCACAATATATTTTACTCCAAGAGCATAACACTACAAACGCATAATTTTACAATTCCAGGAAATAACTTTGATCACGCAGACGTATCCGCTTTATTTTTTTCTTCTGTTTCCTTCTCTTTTTCAAGAAATAATAGGTCTGTTTCCGTACGTACACTGTGTAACTTGTGGGACACTATTTTCTGTTTCCGTACTTTCTGTGCTAAAAATGGGAGAAGAAGAACAAGCATAAAATCGCTCTCTCGAGCACACAAAGTGCACAGAGTGTGTTAGAGCTCAAGACTTCGAGTAAAGTAAGAACAAGCATCAAGAAGAATAAGCATCAATAAGAAGAAGCAAATGTCAAATTACATTTCATAATTGTTTAAGTTTTGCAAGAAATAAATTCACAAATTGTGTGCCTAAAAAGAAAGTTACGTACAATAAATAAATAATAATAAATAAAAATTAGTAATTGTTCAGTTTTGCATTAAAAAATGGCTTTTAATAATTTGAGTGAAAGTGTTTTAAATTTTGTGCTGCCGTCTGCAGTCAAAATCAGCTGTTCTGTGCTTGAAACTTACTAGAAGCTGTTTCCGTACTTTTGCATCTATTCTCACATTTCGTTTTTACTCGCTTGCACACATCTTACACAAATCTTACACAGTGTAGAGTACGGAAACAGACCTAATGCAGCAATCACCATAATACTCATTTTTATGAAATATTAATTTTACTTCAATTGAACTTTTTATTTTTGTTATGAGCAAGTGTCAGATTTGCTGTCATTTAGTTGAAGCGTTCAGAAAGCAGCATGTTCGAATCCGATTACATTGATTGCTTTCCACTCGGAATGTAGAACACCTTTTTAAATCGGAATCGGAAATGAAATCCGATTTGCGCATGCAAAACAAGAACTGAGGGAGCTGGAGGATCGCCTTCGGCAACATACTGACGCCCTGTTCAACCGCCTAACGACTCAAATAGCAAGCTCAGTCAACAGACTGGAGTGCAACAATAAAATACACCTGCTAGAGGAGCAAGTTTGTGCACTAACGTCTCGCTGTGATCAACTTACGCAACAGCTAAGTGATTAAAGCAGCAGTAACAACAACAATAATAGCAGTAGGGTGGATCACTCTTCGGATGCTGTTCTCTTTGGTCTCCCTATTTTTGAAGAAGAGAATCTTAAGAACGCGTTTAATTTAATCTGCCGTTCCATAGATTTTCAATCACCGCCTGTTAAGGCGCAGTTTCAATTTGTTTTGATAAATTTTCGAACTTTTTATTTTAATTATTTTTAAAAACATCCTAAGAATGTGTAAAAAAAATTTCAGAATAAAATTCAAAGCCGTTTAAGACATGCACGTTGTTGCAGTTCTATAACCGAGCGTTTCCACCGCCTGAACGAACGAAGATTTCTTCGTTCGTTCAGGCAGCGTAAACAGTTTGGTCCAAACCAAGGTTCGGAACATTGGTTTTTTACAAAATGCTCGCAAGCGCTATTCGCGCAGTGTAAACACTTTTCCAGCACGAACGAACGAAGATTTCTTCGTTCGCTCTGATCGGCCGACGCTCGATCTTTTTGGGCGAATCCAGTGCTTATTTGCGCATAAGTAGTAGATTTGTTGAAATGGTAGTTAATAACGTAGGAAAAACAAAAAAGAGAGAAAATATATTGAAAATTTAACGCAAAAGAACTTTGTTTTACTTTGTTATTTTATTAGCACTTTATATAATCAAATTATTTATATAATATTCTTTATATAATAAATTCTTTATATAAATACTTACATAAAACCTAAATTAAAAGGCATAAAAATAGTTAAAATTAATCAAATTTAGTACGTTTGCATAAACAAATATTGATCAACGCTGATGCTCGCAAGCATTGAATTTAAGTGTTTCCACTGCACGAACGAACAAGATGGCGACTTACCAATGTTCGCAACTTGTGTTCGTGCGGTGGAAACAGTTGGACAGAACGAAGAATTCATCGCGACGATTTGTTCGCGATGATTTCTTCGTTCGTTCGGGCGGTGGAAACGCTCGGTAAGACAGCTTGATTATTGGCTCTCATTACTATTTGATTTAGTTTTTCTCGAAATGACATTTTTTGAAATGGCTTGTTAATCTAAGACTGAAATAAAAATTAAAAAAAAAAAATTGTTTTGATATTTAATAAAATACTCAAAAAACTTAAACTGGGCCTTAAAGATATCTTTCGTATTAAACCGAAAAATAAGAACAAGAGCTCAGTGGTTATTGTAAAATTCTATACACATTACGATAGAAATCGGGTGTTAAAGGCATTTGGCGACTTACAAGGCAGACGAGAAAGGCAATCAGCTTAAGAGATGCAGGTATTGACTTCGATAATAATGTGTATTTGCACGAGAGCATATCTGCAGAAACTAGAAGAGTTCTCCACGCTGCGATTGTCTGTAAACGCAAAAAAGAATTTTTAATGGTTTTACTTTGCGTGCAAATGTGTTCATTAGAATGCAAAAAGGCGGAGAGGGAATTCATGTTGACAGCTTTGAAGACATAGAAAATATCATACAATGCAGAATAAGGATCCTATTTATTTTATTTTCTTTTTTTTTCTGTTTCTTTTTTTTCTGTTTCTTTCTTGCTGATCTTTTATAATCAATTCCGGTCTTCTCTTCTTTATGTCTTTATATTTATCTGTTTCTTATAATGCTTTTAGTTATGTTTCAAATTTAATTTTCTATGAATCGTAATTGTGTCTGGCGCTAACGAAATTCATAAGGACATAATTAGCATTCTATGCGAACAGCATTCTGGGCTGAACGTTGTCCATTTTAATGCTAGAAGCTTAAATGATATGAAGCTTGATTGAGAGCACTGCTTTGAGGGTTCTGATGTAGATGTTATTTGTATTTCTGAAACTTGGTTTCATAGAAATATAAATGACTCTTGCTTAAGGAGAGGGTAAGGTTTGTTTCGTCTAAAAAAGACCTTTTTTCATGAATTTTTTTAGAAAAAATTATTACAGTAGGTTTATTTTACATATTATTATATAAAAGTACAACATTTGAAGAATATGTAAAAAAATTTTTGTTAAAAAATAGAGAGAAATAATGGATTTATTGTAAATCTTCGCAGGTGCTTCGAAAAAAAGTTCTGTGCGGTGACCAGCCTCCAGCACCACTGTATCATCTGAAACCAAAAAATCAAAATGCTTTCTTAAGTTTATTACTTTATCTCTACAGTCACGTCGAGCTTTTTTTTTATTTTTAAATTTTTCAATTTTTGGCACCATTTTGAAGTCAAAATGACGATTTTTGACGAAAAAATCTACCTATTTGTTATTTTAAAATTGTAAGTAATTAAAAAAACTTCTTGTATGTAGAATATGTGTACAAAATTTCAAAACGATCGGTTCAGTAGTTTTTTCTGTAGGCTGGTCACCGACTTTAAAAGTTACATGTTTGGGAAAATCGATTTAAAGCTTTGTACACTAAGCAAAACTTAGTTAGAGGTACGGTCATTCAACCCACTGTAACTTCCTTAGTTTTGCTCCGAATGACCTAAAAATTTAATGCAATATTCTTCAGATGTACTTTCAGGAACAAAAATAAAAAAAAAATTAAAAAAAATAAAATCAAACCTTACCCCCCTCCCCCTCCCCCCCTTAAAGATAAATAATTACAAGCTTTTTCGTCATGATCGAATGAATAAAAAGGGCGGAGATGTTGCAATATATTCTAAAAATAGCTTAAATGTTAAACTCTTGGGTGTATCCACTGGTTCAAGAGTCGAATATTTAAACATTGAAATCCGCGATAATTACACTATAGTTCTCTTGGGGTGTGTATATAATCCACATCTTCACAGTAACTTGCTCCAATTGTTTTCTTCTCTGTCCAATTGTGCAATTGACTACGACCATTTTATTCTGTGTGGTGATTTTAATGTCAATTTATTATCTAGGGATTCTCTTGTTGGTCATTTCTACGACAAATTATCTGAAGTTGGTCTACAAATAGTTAATTACAGTTCACCTACGCCTTGCAAATAATGCTTCTCCGAGCTTACTAGACTTAGTTGTAGTATCAAATGTTTCTATGGTTTTGCTCTGTGATCAATTATTTTTTATATCTGACCATGACCTAATTTTTTGCTCGTTCGATATAAATCTTACACCAGTCATAACTGATAGCTAATTTTTTTTATGAATAAAACCAGTGCATTATCTGATAGCCATGTTCCTTTAATTAGTCGCTGAATCCCTAATATCAGTT
This sequence comes from Pherbina coryleti, assembly GCA_943735915.1. Lineage (NCBI taxonomy): Eukaryota > Metazoa > Arthropoda > Insecta > Diptera > Sciomyzidae > Pherbina > Pherbina coryleti. The sequence continues at coordinate 103,400,737 of OX030950.1, forward strand.
GTCCCTAGTTTACAAATAGTTTTAAATTAGCCTTAAAAAATCGACACAGATCCTACAATCGATGGAAAAGAAACCCCACAAGTGCTAACTGGGAATTGTACAAAAGAGCCAGAAATGAAGCTAACAACTCAGCCCAATCATCTAAACGAATTTTTCTCATGTCCAAGCTAAGTTCAACACATCCTCCGAAAAAGCTATAGAATAACCTTAGGCAGGCTGGGGTTTGTAATGTCAAATCTACCGATTGCCGCTTTGTCCAAAGTTGATCCAAATCTTTTAAATGAATATTTTATTGCAAGCACAGTAGGGTATGCTAAACCGGTTCGAATTATTCGGCGTTTCGGTTTTTTTTTTGATTGATTATTCGAACCGGTTTTTTTAAAAATGGCAATTTTCGAATAATTCGAAGACCGGTTTTTTTGGCTCGAATTATTCGATTGCTCGAATAGTTAAGAAATATTTAAATCTTCAATTTAAAATTGAAAATTTCTTTAAACCTTTTATTTCATTTGAGCGACCCTTTTTTTCTACTTACGTTTTTTCATTTCACTAACGTTTCTAACATTTCTTATCTCTGGCTTCTATTTATTTTTACTAGTATCGCCTGTGGCCGAAATTCGGCCATCTGTTTCTGTAAGGTAACGAAACTCAAGTTGTTTTCCACATACCTTGCTTGCCTTGACGCTATGAGGAAAATTGTGGTGAAAGACAAAAAAGGAAGCATATATCAATCAATAACAAAAATTTATTCAACATATAATATTCATTTAAAGTAAATAAATAAATTAAAAGTAAAGTAAATAAAGTAAAAGTAAATAAACAGTAGAAAAGTATAACAAATAAATCAAGATAAGTGATAATTCTCAAGATAATATAAGCAAGCAGCATTTTTTTGTTTTTGTAACGTTGAGAGATATTAAGAGAAAGCAACAACCACAACAACAACAACAACATCAACAAAAACAACAATAATGCTACTTGGCTCTTTTTAAGTGTTTGCGTAACTCCCGCATTCTACACTTGCTTTTGTAAGCTACAGCAGCGATGTTCAGCAGAGCTTTGTCGCTTTGTAGTTTCTCATTGTCCCATTGGTTAACAAAGCGTTCTATATTTGCTCAGGTTTACTTATCTTAATGACAACATATTCGAATAAAAATTATATGGAAATCTACTCGAAAATACCTATCCATCGATATAAGTATTATGTGAATATGTTGAAGGTAATACAGAAAAAAAGGGAACACAAACTTTTTGTTTGCCTATTAATATATAGATTATTATTTGAGCTCGTTTAAACATATGCTTTGGTCATTTCTTTTTGCTTTCTTTTGTTAAAACAGCATTTACAAGCGGCTGGCGTATTTAAGTTTAACATGATTTTTAGTTTATAATGCATTCTTTTTTAAAAAATATATTGAATTTACAGCTTGACATGAACTCCGAAGTCTGGAAATATTTAAAAAAAAGGGGAAATTCAACAAGACTTCTTGCACAAAATGCCCAAAAAAAATCTGGAAGCATTAAGAACAAATATAGAACAATCATTAAAAGACATAAAAACTTCAGACTGAAAGAAAAACTTGAAACATAATTCTACCCAGTGAATCAAAACTACCGTTTTCGAATTCATTTATGAGCCATTTCGGATAGAAACGTTCAGTTTCGGCACTCATAAATGAACCTTTTTTGTATCATTCTTCGGACTAAAATGCCTCTTAAAAATTAACCCTTTTTTGTTCGGAAATGAGTTAAAAAATAACCATAAATTTTACTTTTTTGTTTGGAAATTACTTAAATAAAGAACCATAGCAACGTTATTTTTCGGCACTCGGAAATAAACCCTTTTTGAATCAATGAAGCCGTACTGAACTGCTTTTAGAAAACAAACCTTTTTTGTTCAGAAATGAGTTCAATGAGAAAAATTAACATTTCGGAACTATAAATTTTATTATTGCTTAATATTATTTGTAATTACATATCGATGATTTGTATAAAAAGAAATTATTATGATTAAACTCATTTAATAATGCAAAAAAGAATCATTTATTATTAATTTCTGAACTCATTTATGAACAAAATAGTTCATTTTCGAGGCATTTTTACCTACTAAAATGATAAAAAATTAGTCTTTTTCGACTCTAAATAAGTTTTTTATGAATTTCGAAAAAGAAGTTCAGTTTTATTTATGGGAAAAATTTTCACGAATTTAATCTTCTATAGCAAGTACTTTTAAGCAACAAAATAAAAAATCAAAAATTAAAAAAAAATTCTGCCCAAACACCTCCGCAAAACTCTCACCTCACGCAAAACCTTCGCTTCGGTTCAGTGGGTAGTACTGCATAAGTACCTTTCTTTACTTTATTAAAAATAGTTGCTATTTTTGTTAAATAAAAACTACAGAGATATATGTAGGTAAAAAAAATTAAAAAATTTATTCAATTGAAAAAAAACCGGTTTTCTCGGTTTTTTTCTGGTCGAATGATTCGAAAACCGGTTTTGTAAAAATTGGGCTATTCGAAACCGGTTTTTTTAAAATGTCGAATAGTTGCATACCCTAAAGCACAGCTTCTTCTGATAATGGGACTGCTGATATTTCAAGGGGTTTTGGTGATGAATGTCTGTTTAACTTTAAGTTTGCTTTGAGTTTGTAGATGAGTGTGATGTAGCTCGTTCCGTAAATAAAATAAAATCAAATGCCATTGGCAAAAATGGAATATCCATAAAATTTATTAAACTCATTTTACCATTCATCTTAAGCCCATTGACCCACATTATTAACCATTGCTTCACAAGTTCTTGCTTTCCTGACGTATGGACAACAGCTACAATCATCCCTGTGACTAAAAAATCAAGTGCTCGCAATCCATCTGATTAAACTATGACGCAAAAAAACACTTTTGGCAAAATAACAGCATGCCACGGTATAGGTTCGATGCTATGATCACTGGTAAGTAAAACCCTAGCTGTGTTCCGCGAGTTTGGCGCCCGTTTCATTTTGATGGCCCATTTTATATTGTGGGTTTTAGCTATTTTGCCAAAAAATGGTACCATTAGTTTTTCTTTAATAGCTTCGCCAGAAATAGATATATCGGTTTATTGTCTTCGGCAAAGTTGTAGCTAACAATCCAATAAACATACGTATAAGCAATACAGACTTGCAAAATAATTTCTTGTAATTTATTTTAATGTTTATCTCAAAAAAATTGTCTTTTTTCGGTTTTTTTGGCATAACTTGAAGGGAATCCAAATTTTTCCTATACTATCTTCTACAAAATTGTAGCCGAAGAAAAATTTAACAACTCTTGTGAATATACTTATGTTATCTGAACGTGTCTTAACTACTTAAAAAGCTCAAAAAGATAATTTTTTATGTAAAAACTATTAATTTTTTGCGCTTTTTTTCGCAATTTTTCGACGATAACTCACAAACTAAGCAAATTTTAACCAAATATCTTCCACAAAATTGTAGCCGAAAAAACATTAAACAACTCTTGTGAACATACTTATATAATCTGAACAGGTCCACAGTACTTAAAAAGCTTAAAAACACCATGTTTTTTATTTAATATATACTTAAGGGGAGTTATATACTCAGAACTTTTTTTTCAAAATTTATTTTTGCATTTTCTAATATGTGGTGAAAATTTCAAGTCGATATTTAAAAAAATAACAAAGTTATAGCCTAGTGAGTGAATTGCCTTCTGGAGCGCGCAGTGCTGGCCCTTATTTTCAAACTCGTTTTTCTCAAAGGCTTATTTTGTTCATAATAATCTCGTACTTTTAATAGGATTTTTTTTTGGTCGGAATGACGAATTTTTGGTCGAAAATCGTTAATTTACGGTCGGAAGTGCACCATTTTGTGAAAAATCGATATATTCAAAATCGGCCATGACCCTCGGCTGGCCCTTATTTTCAAACGCGTTTTTCTCGAAACCATGTTTTCAAAGTCGGTGACCAAGATTTTTCGAAACACCGATCGTTTTGATTTTTTGACGAATGACGAATTTTTGGTCGAAAATCGTTAATTTACGTTCGGAAGTGCACTATTTTGTGAAAAATCAATATTTTCAAAATCAGCTATGACAAGTACGAGTTTTAAGTATCTAGTTTAATAATATACTTCATTTTTTTGTTTCAGATGAATTTAGGAGGAGCAATTTTGGTCACCGCATTTCACATTTTTTTCAGAACGCTCTAAAAAAAATGCTGTATCTACCTTAATATTGATTTTTTTTTTTCTAAAAAAAACTAAACATACTCTTGATTAAGATGTAAAAACCCTCATTTAAAAATATCTCTTAGGTTTCCTTATAAAAATTCACAAACATGACTTTTTTCTACCTCTGGGTATATAGTCCCCCTTAAGTAAAAATTTATGATAATGCAATTGTTATGGAGCTATAAAATGAAGAAGTTACTTTTTAGTAAACGGAAAACCAAAGTGAATCAATAATCTAGTTTATTTGATGCAAAATCTAAAAAATTTAATTCAATACAATAATAGTAACGAGCCCATTATTGGCAAAGGAAAAAAACCATAAGTAAGGTTATAGCAATATTGTGGCGTCCGTGGCGTAGTTGGTTAAAGTGCGTGGCCGCTATGTCAAAGAACCTGGAGACCTAGGTTCGAGCCCCAGCAGCGACAAAAAATTATTTGAATTAAAATAATTTTTCTGTACGGCCGCCACCTCTCTGCAGACAATGGCAAACCTTAGAGAGCAATCAAAATGTCATGTAAAGCTTCTTGAGAACGAGAACATTCAGTTCATCGCCGTTCGGAGTCGGCGTTAAGCATGTAGGTCCGGTTCACGGTCAATTGTGTACAAACTTAATAACACGCACAACACAATTGATCATAAGAAGCTAGGTCAAAGTCCTTTCAAGGGCTGAAATGGCCAGTTATTTATTTTTTATTTATTAAGGTTATAGCAAAATGTTTTATATAATCTTTTTATTAAAGTCGGGCTTGAGTCACACCGTCCCACATTGGGCCAGGAATTTAAATAAGTGGCCAAAAATAAAATATTTTCTGTGTACAAATGATTCTTACGATTGATAACGGGACACATTAAGGTACCTTGAGACGAAATATTATTAATAAAAAAATAAAAAATTGCAATTTGGGAGGCAATTTTAAGTCAAAAATTGCAATTATTTTTTATTTACGTCTAAAATTTTAAATCATCAACTTATCAAATCATTTCTCAAACTTCTTTTAAATTTTAAGCACTTTTTTAAAAACACTGAATACAATATTGAAAATATACATACATATATAAAGGGTCCTCCAAATAACTTTTTTTTTTGAAAATGTTATAAAAAAAAACTACAGAATATTTCCTCAAATTTCTTTTTTTATGTACATTTTTCAAATTGGGCATAGCCCCAATTGAAATTCAAAAAACTTACGACATCATAAGCCAGTGGCTTATGATAATCTATCAAAGCTGTCTTAACCTAAATCACATCCCAAAACAATGGCGACACGTGAAGGTAGTCTTTATACCTAAGGCAGGAAGAAGCTCGCACGTAAACCCAAAAGACCTTCGACCAATCAGTCTCTCATCTTTTCTTCTTAAAACTCTCGAGAGACTAATAGACATCTACTTGAGACAAAAAATAGAAGCAAATCCTATCTCACCAGCACAACACGCCTACACCAAAGGCAAAACTGTGGAAACGGCTCTCCACTACATAGTATCTATCATTGAAAAGTCCCTTCATCAGAAGGAATATACAATGATAGCCTTCATTGACATAGAGGGTGCCTTTAACAACGTCAAGGCGGAGGCTATCACAAACGCGCTGACGGAGCTTGGGGTGGATTCTGCGCTGATAGCACTTATAAATCAAATGCTAGTAGGCAGGATTATAAGCGCGAGTCTCGGAGCAGCATCCACGCTAAGATCTGTACCAAGGGGAACACCTCAGGGAGGAGTTCTCTCGCCTCTACTCTGGAACCTAGCGGTGAATGAACTACTGGGTAAACTAGAACAAGAGGGGTGCAGGGTGATAGCCTACGCCGACGATGTTGCTATCGTCACCTCAGGTAAATATGTGTCCACCCTCCGAGATATTATGCAAAATTGTCTCAACACTCTCGTAAACTGGGTTACCGGCTGTGGACTTAGCGTTAACCCCGATAAAACCGAGTTAGTGATCTTTACCAGACAACACAACTTGCCCACTATTAGTCCTCCAAAACTGGGAAATACAAGACTAAACTTCTCAGAACAAGCAAAATACCTGGGTCTCATTTTAGATAGGAAACTAAATTGGAAACCCAACCTGCTCGAGAGAGCCAAAAAAGCCAATATAGCCCTATACACATGTAAAAAAGCAGTGGGTAGCAAATGGGGATTACAACCTAGGTTAACTCACTGGCTTTATACAGCTGTTATTAGGCCAATATTGTTATACGGTGCTATAGTCTGGTGGCCAGCACTAAGCAAACAAACACACCTCAATATACTTCGCAAAGTTCAACGGTCAGCAGAGCTGTGCATCAGTGGAGCGCTGAGAACCACTCCTACTGACGCACTCGATACTTTGCTCCATCTAACTCCACTAGATATCCTAACAAAACGGATAGCTGCAAACACAGCAATCCGTTTAGAAGCCACTTCCCAATGGAAAGAGGGCACAATAGGACACTCTGACACCAGGAAACTCACTCCTCAAATACCCAAGAATATAGACTACATCACTCAAAAACTTTTATTCCACAAAAAGTTTGATGTATCAATCCCCTCCAGATACGAATGGGATATTGGAAGCCCTCCACCAAACAATGCCACTAGAATCTACACTGATGGATCAAAACTAGATGGCAAAGTAGGGGGAGGAGTCTACTCTGAATCCCTAAACATTAACCATGCCTTTAGGCTCCCCGACCACTGCAGTGTCTTCCAAGCGGAGGTCACTGCCATACATGAAGCCGTTACTTGGCTACAGATGAACGAAATATTAGCAAAAGATATTTGTATTCTATCTGATAGTCAAGCCGCTTTGAAAGCCCTGGAATCTGTTGAAATAACATCAAAAACAGTCCTAGGCTGCCGCAGATCTCTAAATGAGATGGCAGAGCAGCTCAATATATTCCTATGCTGGATCCCCGGACATAGAGATTTCCAAGGTAACTGCAAAGCCGACGAACTCGCTAGAAACGGTACCATCAACCCTTATCGACAGATAAGGAACAATTTGGAATACCTCTCGCAACATGTAAGCTACTAATAAATGAACTATCCCTTGAAAACACCAACATCAGGTGGTCAACGGGTAGTACATGCAGCATATCGCGTCAAGTTTGGCCAACACTAAACTTAAGACGCTCAAAAGAACTAATATCCCTTAGAAGGGACCAAATAAGTATTACAATAGGCGTCCTAACAGGACACTGCCTGATTGGAAACCACGCCCAAAGACTGAATACTCCCCATAACGACTTCTGCAGAAGCTGCAGAGATGAAGAGGAAGTTGAATCCACAACACACCTTCTCTGCACATGCCCAGCGCTGGCCAGAAAGCGCCATCTCTTCCTAGGTAACTGGTTCTACAGTGACCTAGACGAACTCTCAAAAACTTCGGTCTACCGAATACAAAGCTTCATAAATAGCTCCAACTGGTTCAAATAGGGTGGAAATAATTAACCCCTGGTATCACAACGGGCCAAACTGGCCTAAGTGTGTCTCATAGGAGACAGCCACGTCAACCTAACCTAACCTAACCTATGTACATTTTGAATGTACAATCCTTCCGGTTAATAATGGAAAATAATTTCATTCAAATGGCTGCCTCGGCTATGCAGTAGCCTGCACGATCGGTCCAATTTTTAAGCACATTATCGATTGTGTGCAGCTGAGGGCACCCCACAAATAATAGTCCAACGGTGTTGAATCGCAGCTCCGAGGTGGCCAAACGACATCAGCGCTGCGGCTGATAATGCGATCTTCAAAAACAGGGCGCAAAACATCGAGTGTATCTTCGGCTGTGTGGCACGTAGCGCCGTCCTGTTGAAACCAAATGTTGCCAATATCCTCCTCTTCAATTTTTGTGAACAAAAATTCGTTCAACATGGCCCGATAACGATGGCCATTGACTGTAACGGCCACTCCTTGCTCATTTTCGAAGAAAAATGGCTCAATTATGCCTCTGGACCAAAATCCGCACCAAACAGTGACTCGTTTTGGGTGCATCGGCTTTTCAATGTATGCGTGCGGGTTTACTGTGCCCCAAATGCGACAATTTTGCTTGTTTACAAACCCGCCAAGATCAAAATGAGCTTCATCTGAAAAGATGAATTTTTTGGCAAAATCGGCATCTTCTGTAAGTCGATCGCAGGCCCACTCAGCGAAGCGAAAACGGATTGGATGGTCAGTTGGCTTCAACTCCTGAACCAATTAGACTTTGTATGGCGTCATATCAAGGTCTTTATGCAAAATTCGTCTCAATGATGTCTCCGAAATGTTCAATTGTTGAGAACGACGGTGAATTGATGTTGATGCCGCTTCACGTACACTTTCTGCCACAGCAGCAATATTTTCGGGTGTACGCACTGTTTTTGGCTTTTCACGCTTTGGTTTATCGATGAGGATGCCAGTTTCTTTCACTTTTTGCACAAGATAACGAACATACGGAGCTGACGGTGCTTCTGTTCTTCCAAAATCCGTACGCAATTTTCGCACACATTCTGCAACATTACCATGATTTTCAAAGTAATGTCGCAATATTTCCCAGCGTTGTTCAAGCGTATACATAACCATATTCGTTCAGCGGAAGGATAAAACTAATTATCTGTCAAATCAGACATGTGCTAAGTGTTACCATTCACGAAATAAGCACTAGTTGAAAAAAAAAGTTAGATGGCGGACCCTTTATATTTTCTTTTGTTTTTAATCCTTTTTTCCACACACTAAATACAAAAGAATGGGGTTAAAAAAAAAAAATGCGGCCTGCAATAGCGTTACAACTCAAAAAACTAGATTTTTCAGGAGAAGCATTTTAAGTTTTGAACAGATAAGGAAATTAAATCACCATTTTCAAAATATGGACAAAACATCAAATATACAAGTACTACTGTAATGTACATGGTTTAATCCATACAAAGTGACAAAAAAAAAACTGGAGATTATCGATATATAATACGATCTAATCGGAAATATATTGAGGTGAATGAATTACAAATTCTACTCTCCTGCAAAAATTAAAGAAGATATCGTGACCAAAATTGTACACAGCATAGATCATGGTAACACGAATGTTGCTGTGTAATTAATTCAATTTTTATGTTTTTTGGATTGTAACGTTTTTGAGATATTTTATATCTTAAAATATTAAGAGGAAAAAAATCAAAAAAAAAAATATATATATATTTATAAAAAACAAAACTACAAAAACAAAAAAGCAGAAAAAAATAAAAAAAAACATGGGGCTCTCCCCGCAACCTCCACGTGGTGACCCTGGAAACTATATAAAGAGTGATTTTTTAAGTGCCTGATAACTTTTTTTTTAAAAAAAACGCATAAAATTTGCAAAATCTCATCGGTTCTTTATTTGAAACGTTAGATTGGTCCATGACATTTACTTTTTGAAGATAATTTCATTTAAATGTTGACAGCGGCTGCGTCTTAGGTGGTCCATTCGGAAAGTCCAATTTTGGGCAACTTTTTCGAGCATTTCGGCCGGAATAGCCCGAATTTCTTCGGAAATGTTGTCTTCCAAAGCTGGAATAGTTGCTGGCTTATTTCTGTAGACTTTAGACTTGACGTAGCCCCACAAAAAATAGTCTAAAGGCGTCAAATCGCATGATCTTGGTGGCCAACTTACCGGTCCATTTCTTGAGATTAATTGTTCTCCGAAGTTTTCCCTCAAAATGGCCATAGAATCGCGAGATGTGTGGCATGTAGCGCCATCTTGTTGAAACCACATGTCAACCAAGTTCAGTTCTTCCATTTTTGGCAACAAAAAGTTTGTTAGCATCGAACGATAGCGATCACCATTCACCGTAACGTTGCGTCCAACAGCATCTTTGAAAAAATACGGTCCAATGATTCCACCAGCGTACAAACCACACCAAACAGTGCATTTTTCGGGATGCATGGCCAGTTCTTGAACGGCTTCTGGTTGCTCTTCACTCCAAATGCGGCAATTTTGCTTATTTACGTAGCCATTCAACCAGAAATGAGCCTCATCGCTGAACAAAATTTGTCGATAAAAAAGCGGATTTTCTGCCAACTTTTCTAGGGCCCATTCACTGAAAATTCGACGTTGTGGCAGATCGTTCGGCTTCAGTTCTTGCACGAGCTGTATTTTATACGGTTTTACACCAAGATCTTTGCGTAAAACCTTCCATGTGGTCGAATAACACAAACCCAATTGCTGCGAACGGCGACGAATCGACATTTCACGGTCTTCAGCAACACTCTCAGAAACAGACGCAATATTCTCTTCTGTACGCACTGTACGCATTCGTGTGGTTGGTTTAATGTCCAATAAAGTAAACTGAGTGCGAAACTTGGTCACAATCGCATTAATTGTTTGCTCACTTGGTCGATTATGTAGACCATAAATCGGACGTAAAGCGCGAAACACATTTCGAACCGAACACTGATTTTGGTAATAAAATTCAATGATTTGCAAGCGTTGCTCGTTAGTAAGTCTATTCATGATGAAATGTCAAAGCATACTGAGCATCTTTCTCTTTGACACCATGTCTGAAATCCCACGTGATCTGTCAAATACTAATGCATGAAAATCATAACCTCAAAAAAATCACCCTTTACATACAGCCATGGACACATAAATAGCACAAATGTCAACTTATTTTTTAAACGTTTCGTTTGAACCTAACAATGCATTCATTAACTGTAGTTATGATTTTTTGAGACTCCAGTGTGACGTTGTTTAAAACTCCGAGAGAGATGTACCGTTACTTACTTTTATTTGTTCAGGTCATCTCTTTCTGTAAAGGCATGTACGATCTGATGTGGTCACATAAATAGCACACATGTTAGTTGGTGAATAAAAGTTAACAAGATCGGGTGTTTGTAGAAATTTTAGAGTTGTATTCAGTTAATTTCGCCGATTCTAAATAAAATGGGTCGCGGGAAACATTGCACTCCGGAAAAAAGGGTTATAGCTCACGAAGTAAGTCGAAAAGGCAAAACCATCTGAAATCGCGGATATTCTCAAAATTTCGCGAAAAATGGTCTATAATGCACTCAAGCTGGTAAAATCAAATGGTTGAAATCTTTTCGAGAATAAGCCGCGCAATCCTAGACCGCGTAAAACCACCGCTTCTACTGATAGACTTATAGTTCACAAAAGTAAGGCTGATCCTTTTAAGCCAGCAAAGCAAATTATGTGGGAAATAAATGTAGAAAATAGCCCGAATGTTTATAGAAAACTTGTATCTAGGAGACTACATGAAGCTAATCTTTATGTACGCATTAGCCGAAGAAAGCCGCTCTTAACAAAAAAAAAATTTAAAGGATGGTTTAGCTTTTGCAAGGGCCCATGTGAATAAAGAAAACCAATTTTGGAAAAACGTGCTCTGGACTGACGAAACTAAATTAAATAGGGTTAGACCAGATGGAAAAACTTTTGTTCGGCGCCCCAAACGCCAAGAGTTAGTATACAAAAAAATCATTAAAGCATGGAAGATGGAATTGAAGCGCTTGGGCAGCTTTTTCCTGGCACTGCGTTGGGCCAATTTTTCGTGTACGAGGAATAATGGACAAAAATATGTATTTAGATATTCTTAATAACCAGATGGAACCATTTGCATTTGAGAATATGCCTATTAGGTGGACTTTTATGCACGATAATGATCCAAAACACACGGCAAAGGTTCTGATTGATTGGCTAAAAAAGGAAAAAATAAATATTTTGAATTAGCCGGCTCAAAGCCCAGACCTCAATCCCATAGAAAATTTATAGAATGATGTGAAGGTCAGCATAAGCAACCAAAATTTTCGAAATTTAAATGAGTTATGGGGTGGAATTGAGAAGGCTTGGTACTCTCTTCCGAAGGATAAGGTCAGGAAGCTTGTGGAGAGTATGTGACGAAGATGTCGGGCTGTTTTGGACAATTCGGGATACAGTACCAAGTACTAGTAAGCATATTCGTAAGCTCATTGTAAAATAAAAATAAATTACTATGTCTTTTTTTCAGAATCCAAATTGTGCTATTTATATGTCCACCTCAGCTAAGGAGCAATTTCAGATTTTTGATTCATTTTCTAATTTTTAAATCGTAATTAAAAAGTTGCTACTGATTTTAAGTTTTAATTGCTTAAGCTCAAATACCATGAAATAAATTCTTGTTTTCCTCTTTGTATTTTATTTAAATTCATGTGAAACACTCTACATGTATTTTTGTGCTATTTATGTGTCCACGGCTGTATGTCATTTATGTAGGCTAGGATAATTGCGGGCTTTTTGCTTCTCAATTTCATAATATATTTATTGTTCTAAAATTGTTATTTTCTAAAACCTTGTGAAGTATTTATTTTTAGTTCACACATCACATGTCAGAGTCGGTAAAAGCAACGCCTTGATCTGTCTCGTATCCCGCCTTTTTTTTAATACAACAGAATAAATAATAACCAAACTACAGTTTTTATATAAATAGTGCCACGCTCCATTGTTGGATCCCACTCTCTTTTTCTAAAATTCTCGAAAACGATTGTACCCACCCTATACCCAATTTCAATACCCTAGTTCGAAGACTACCTGAGATACGGCATTTTACTAATAGTGACACGCCCCTTTGTTAAATCTAGTCCAATTTTTCATCATGCTCGGGAAATATCCTACAAGGCACTGTACCGAATTTTAATAACCTATTCCCACTATTAGACGAGATACGGTATTTTATTGATATTTCCACGCCCCATTATTGAGTACCGCCCACTTTTTATAACATGCTTGGAAACGATCCTACCCACCCCTTTACGCAATTTCAGTACCCTAGTCCCAACACTAACTGAGATACGGAATTTTATTAATAGCGACACGCCCCTTTGTTAAATCCAGCCCAATTTTTTCATATTGCTCGGGAAAAGATACCACACTTTACCGAATTTTAATAACCTAGTCCCAATATTAGACGAGATTCAGTATTTTTTATATTGCCACGCCCCATTGTTGATTCCCGCCCACTTTTTTCCCATGCTTGAAGAAGGTCCTGTGTTAAGTATTCTGTACCAATTTTTATTTAATTCTGTCTATGCATCGTCAATATATGAGTTTTGGCCACTTTTTCACAATTAAAAATACCGATTTGCAAAAGTGTTATAATAATCATTTACAAATAAATGAAAAGAAAAAGCAGGTTTTTCTCGATATGTTGCTGTTGATTGACACCATTTACCATCCTTTCTACCAAAATCTTAACACTTGTCAGATTGCCGACTTTCATCCAGATATTACCAAAGGCGATGGCGATGATTCATAAACCAAGATTTTCAATAAACGTGTCTTTTACCCAAGTGTAATGTTCAATTCTATATTATTAATGAATTTTCATAGTGTCTTTTTATTTCTTTCGTAACTTATACAAATTATCATCCAAGTGTCTTTAATTTTAATATTTCAATGAATTTTGTGCGTTTTTAGCTCCTTTCTATGGTATTTTTTTAACTTTTATTATTGGCATAAATAAATCGAAATAACAAATATTAGCTTATTTCTATTTATTTAAACATTTGAAGTTTGACATAGCATTTTAAGTCATCTTAAGATACTGTTATAAATAAATTTTGGTGTGACAGAAACACTTAAGTTACTTAAGACATTAATTTTATTCGTTTTAATTTTTGCAAAACAACTTAAGTTTAAAATTGAAATTTTTCTGCTTTCTTCTCATCTTTTTTTCCATATTTTATGATTTGATAAAAAAAAAAAAAAAAATATAAATTATCAAATAAAAAAATTTTAGTTAAAAATGCAAATACAGTCAAATCTGGATATAACGAACCCCCGAAATAATGAACAGCTCGAAATAGTGAACGTTTTTTTGTTCCCACTGACTACTTTAAATGAGGAGGTCCATAACAAAACGCAATAATTACACTTTTGAAATTCATATTGAATACATTTCTTTGATTATCCAAAAAAGTGTTACTGTGTAATTATTGCGTTTTGTTATGGAGCTCCTCGAATAGTGAACAACCGAAAATCTCTAAAAAGTGAACAAAAAAGTAACTGACATTTCAAAGAATAAGAAGTTAAAAGTACACAAAAATAATAAAAAAAAAAACACAAAATAACAAAAATGGCAGTTTACTTTAGACATGTTTTGGATCTTCCTCTCAAATGAATTCTTTTGTTTTGATTACCGTATCGGTAGTTGTTAGCAGCTTATTGGCGAAAAAAGTGTGACTTCAAATTTTAAAGCATACAAAATTATAATGCCTACAAAAAAATTTCTTACATTAAAATAAAACGTGAAATCGTTGAAGGCATCGGAAAAGGAGCTCAAGTTTCTTCTTTGGCAAAAGCTTATGGAGTGGCAAGACCATCAATTTCAGGAATCAACAAAAAGCGACAATAAAAGCTGTAAAGTCTCGAATTACATTTCTTGCATGCACGGACGCAACCGGTGGACATACACTAAAACCATTGGTCATAGGTCACGAAAAGAAGCTACGATATTTTAAGTCGTGGAGTGTTATTCCAGTAGATTACCAAGCTTCTAAAAATGCCTGGATGACTAAAGAGATCTTTAAAGAATGGTTTCATTGTTGTTTTATTCCTCAAGTAAGAAAAATTTCACGCACGCAAAGCATAAATAAATTTAAATATTTTTTTCTTATGTCCGTAGGTACAAAAATTTTTGCAACAAAACGGGTTAGAACCAAAAGCTGTACTCTAGCTTGATAATGCACCCAGTCATACTCCAGATCAAGAGCTAAAAACTAAAGATGGTTCAATATTTGTTATCTATATGCAACCCAATGTTATGCACTTGATCCAGCCCATGGATTAAAATGCGATTCGCATAACAAAGCTAAGCTATAGGAAACATTTATTGTCATCGGCTGTTGGAAAAGATGACATCACGCAATTTTTGACATCTTTGACAATTAAAGATTCAATATCAATTTTAAAGCTTGCTTGGGATAACCTGGAGGTGAACGTCATAGCCAAATGCTGGAAGCCTTTATTGAAATGCATCAATACATCTGATTCCATCCAAAGTGATGATGAAGACGATTATATCCCTTTATATTTACTCAGGCAAAAAATATTACGGGAAGAAAATGCGGACATCAATGACATAAACAATTTGCTGAAAGTTCTTATTCCAAATGTATGTTTCGCTTTGGTTCCTGATTACGTTTTGTTTTTAGGAAACCTATACTGAAGCTGATGTGAAAAATTGGAACACTATCGACGAAACTGTACTCATTCAATTTGAGAATGCTATTGAAGATGATATAGAGTTTGATGACGATGAGGTGGAAATATCGACTCCCAATCCTATGAAATCTTCTGAAGCAATTAAAATTTTCGATAAAGCGTTAGCATGGGCTGAAGGCAACGCAACTAATTTTTCTGATATACAAGTACTGCAAAGCCTGCGCGAAAAGGCAGTTCGCAAGTCGATTACTGAGCACAAGAGGCAGCTTCTAATTTCAAACTTTTTTAAATAAACGTGATTTGTTGTGAAATGTTTTTTTCTGTCCTTTTATTGCATTACGCATGTACGTTTTTAGCAAATAAATCAAGTTTGGAAAAAAAAAATAAATCTCGAAAATGCGAACAATCTTTATACAATGAGCAGGCTTTGCAAAAATTAGTTCACTATGTCAAGATTTGACAGTATCTCGAAAACGCTTTTTTTGACATAAGCTACTCTGTCCTATTGCCACAGATATAATCCAAAGGAAGAAGGTCCTTTTAAGCTAATCCTTAAGGCCATTCTCTGTACTCGATAGAACATTGCGAAAAGTAACATACTTTGTGACTTTCCACCATAACATCGGGCGTTCTTGCACGCGAGGCAGACACTTTTATGGTTATCGGCAATTTTGAGTTCATTCTATTGTGAATAATTTTCTTAGGACGTGGCTTCACCTCGCAAAAAAATTCACCTATCGCCAACAAAGAGCGAGGTGCGAAAATTTTTTTTTTCATATTAACATACTGGCTAATTTTCTTATGGTGAATCCTATTTTTATTTTTCGGCTGATTTGAGGAAATTTGCAAGCCAACGGAAAGAATTTAAGTAATTCTTGTGATTAATTAAAATTACAATTGAAAAGCATGTTTTTAAATGTTTTAGGAATAAATAAATACCAATTAGACATGTTGGTGGAGAATATGTCGAAACCGTGAAAAAGCCCAGGAAATTGTTAAGGACAAGAAAGAATATGTGACAACAAGAAAAACTTGGCGAGGAACTCAATAGTATTGGTTCACCAGTAAAAAACGTAACAGAATGGAAAAGGTGCTTTTTCATGATTTATGAATCAAATCGCATTAGTTTTTATTAATTTTCAGTGCTCGAGTGACCAAAAAAGAAACGTAAAGAAAAAGCCAAGAACACGTAGCCACAGATAAAGGGCCAAACAAACAAGTTAAATTCAGCCCCACGGAGGAACCAGATCTTCCAACTGATTGCCATTAAAGAGACTGTCAAGGGGTTATCGACTATAAAACGTTAAAGCAATCCTGATCTTATAGCAATAAAACGTGACATAGAGGATACCAGACCACCTTCTGTGAACGCAATCAACTTCACACAAGCCAAACAAAGCCAGTCAGTACTTCCAAGCGTCCCTTAAAGCTTCAAGTTTTCGTAAAACTTTTGGGTGTTTTTTTTTAGTTTCAGTATCATTTGGCTACAATATCCACTTAGGGCATGATACTTTCAAAGCTATTAACCACCTCCGAAAGAACCTCGCTCAAACTCGATTGCGCTAAGCAAACATCATTGGCCCTTAGTAATAGAAACGTAAAAACTCACTCCCTTGAGTAAGTTGAGTTTTTTCAAAATTCATGAGCGTTGCATTGAATTGTTACTCTCTGAGTATAAGAACTATGACTAAAAAGATGGTACGACCGTAAAGGTTAATTCTTTGACTTCATTATAAAAATAAAACAAAAATTCAAAACATCATCGGGACGCGGTGGGAACTGCTAAAGCAACACAACTGAAAATTTGTTACATGGAATTATTACTCACTGAGTATTAGCGCTAGGACTAAAATTATAACACACTAATAAAGACCTGCTCTAAGCCCTCACAACAAAATTAGACAAAAAATGTCTGTCGTCATGGGGACACAGAGGGGGCCGCTCAAAGATCGACAATGCAACATTCATGCAGCAGCGTTGCATTAAATTTTTACTCGGTAAGTATATAAGCTACGATAAATGCTTATAAAGGAAAATGAAGGATTTAAACTTGGCCTTACGACAAAAATAAAAAAAAAAATTCTAACGTCACCAGGTCGTGAATATAGCAGCATATGTAACAGAAATGTTATATCGTTGCACGGAATTATTACTCACCGAGAAGACGTGCTGCGGTAAATTTTTTTACGACAGGATAGATGTGTTATTACGCTTCACAACTAAAATACAAAACACAGGTGCGTCACTGGACACACGAGAGAAGCGAAGCATTTTCGAAAATTCATAGATTAGATAATTTAATAGCGTTTTTTCGATTTAAATAATTTTTAAATTCAAAACTTTAAAATAACAAAGTATATATATCATATATATATTAACCCCCTTCGGCCCTCCCTTAAAGCCCCCTTTTCAGTTGTAGGGAATAAATATACAAAAATCATTAATTTTGTTACAATTTAATCAACTTACAGGTTGTTTAATTTTAACGATATTTATAACGACCTTAAGTAGGAAGTAGAAACAACATCTAATACACAATCCTTAGTGAATATTTCTTTTAGTTCGTTCGTTCTTTTGGTTCGTTAGGTCTTTTAGTTCGCATGGACAAACCGAAGATTCAAAACATAGCTCGGTAAATTTAGTTATCTTTGCTCTAGTTCGTTTTTTTTGCTACTTTTGTCGGTTGGCTAGCCAATACACAGTCCTAGAATAGCCAACACACAATCCTTTCTTAAAGTATTGTAACAGATTATAGTGATCTGCTGAAACATAGCTGTAGCTAATGTTTATCACTGAATCAACAAAATTATGAAAGAAAGGGCTTTAGCGTAATGGTTAGAGGAAAGTACCAACAAATGATAGAACTGTGAGTTGTGGGTTCAATTCCTGCAGCGGGCAAGAAATTATTTTTAATTTAACATTTTCTGGTTCAATTGATGCAAGCAAAAAACAATATCAATTCTAAGAAGAAAGGTGTCGGAAAAAAGTGTCGTTTTTTCTGATTTCACTCTAGCAAATCGCAGAACGAGGCGTAAAAAGCTTCGCTTCAAAAAATTCTTGTCGTCATGATTTCAGGCTGGCAACCACATAATGCAGTAAAAATGCTACAACCAAGAAAAAACGTTGCATGGAATTTTTACTCTTTGACTAAAGAAGGTGAGGTTTTTGGGGCACATGATAAAAATACAAAAAAAAAAAATAGACGGCGTTATGAGGCCTCTCATGGAACCGCCTAACGTGTCGCATATACATACATCACTTTTACATGCAGCTCAGGCAAAGTTAATGCACCCAGGAAAAGCACAACTAATGGAGAAGCAAATAAAAAAAGCTGTAGAAAAAGCACCAACACCAACACCAACACCAACACCAACACCAACACCAACACCAACACCAACACCAACACCAACACCAACACCAACACCAACACCAACACCTACACCTACACCAACACCTACACCAACACCACCACCAACACGAACACCAACACCAACACCTACAGCAACACCTACACCAACACCAACACCAACAACAACAACAACAAACACCGTCAAGTCCAAACCTACGGGTGTGTCCACGACACAGCCAACTCTTCTTTTTTATTCTTTTTTTAAGCAATCATTTATTTTACTCAACTTTAGAAATAAATGCTCATTATAAATTTGAATTTTCCTAATTCTAGTTTTTTGCGCTTAATTTGAACAAATGAGACTTAATTTAAATTTTTCTTAGATCAAGCAAAATATTTTCTTAATATAAGAATCAGAAGCGCAACCAAAGGGGGTTTGGGGTTTAACTCCCCCCCCCCCCCCCCCCCCAATTATTGTCACAAAAAGAAAAACATCAAAGTAATAACATGTTTTTATCAAAAGCGCGAAAAACCCAAAATTAAATTCAAATCGATTGCTACACACATTTTGGTGCCGGAGATTTTTCAGCTGAATATAGACAAATTGGGTTTCCTGATTTCAGATATAGACTCCGTTTTTCTCTATCAGCTCGAGTATTTGAGCAATAGGCAAAAACATGAAAATCCGTTATTTTTCTGATAATTTTGCTATATCTATTGCACTGATTTACCGATTTGTATTACGATGATGAATTTCAATGAAAAATTATTAGACCTTTCAATTTTTGCACATGGTTTTGCAAGTGGTTTTGAAACAGTGCCTCGAAGCGTTAAATATTTGTAGTCATCAAAAACTGAAGAAAATTTGTGCTACTAGATTTATCCTATTTGTATTGAAAATTCTTTGACACAGCACTTTTTACGCCAGAACTTTTGAATCCTTCAAGAACACACTTTAATTTTATATCGTTGAAAAGGTATTAAAACGTATAAAAAACCAAAATAAAGAAACTAAAAAAAAAATTATAGCGTCTGTTGTTGGCATGGCATTAAACTTTGAAATTAAGAATGGGCCAACTTACTGCAATTTTTCCAAAAGTTTTATATTTTTCCCTTAAAAAAAAAACAAAATATCCTTTCCAATGATACCTGAATTACGAAAATCGGAATTAAAATGACTGAGCTACGTCGTTTCAAAATACACCCTATTTTGGCCTTGAAAAATGGTTCTAAAAATGTATAACTTCGGATTTGATTTTCTAAGTAATAAACAAATCTAGGAACAAAATTTGAGCCAAATCGGAGATGGTCAGTGCGACTGATAGGTCACCTCAATCTGAAATGGGCGATATATACAATAATTTACTTATTATCCTTGCTACTCTTCCAGTAACTTCATGTGAACATTTTCAGTACTTCGCCGACTCAAAACCTAAAAGCACGATGTTGGAAGATAGACTAAACGGCCTCACATTGCTTTATCTGTACAGAAAAATTACACCATCAGGGATATTATTTTAGATAAACTCGCTGAAAGTAAGCGTAAACTGGATTTAAAAATATAAGTTAGTTTCTTTTATTATTCTTAATCGCCTTAATCCTGTAACTAAAATCTTTTTAATGTAAAAATAATAAATAAAGTTTTTTCTATTCTAAAAAATATTTATTTATAAAAATTTTATCATTATGGGGGCATGTAGGTTACAAACTTTTAAAAAAAATTTTTTTTTTAATTAATTTTTTTTTTCATAGAAGGAAAAAAGATATCGTTCTCAAATTTTGCACACATATTTTTTAATATTTAAAGAATACAAAGTTTCAGAATTTTTGAAGCGGTTATTTGATTTTTTTTTAAAAATGCCAAAAATATGACAGTGTCCAGGATATAACCAGTCTAGCACATCTGAGGAAAAATTAAAAAAAAATCAAATTAATCCTTGTTTAAGTGGTTATCGCCTGAAGTAGGATAATTTTTTCCTCCGAAAAAAAAACAAAATGGCTACCATTTGAAAAAAATCGATTTTCGAGGTTACAAAATCGGTCGGTTTTTTAAAATTTGTAACCTATATGACCCCTTATGTTTGCTGCCATTGTAGTAGAATTAACGTTTTGATTGCAATATTTGGACTCATTACACCATAGCCGCTATAGTTACGTACATTTTCTTTTACATACATATAGTTATAAAACTCCCCCCAAAACAAATTCCTGGTTGCGCCTCTGATAAGAATAGTATTTCTCTCCGTGTACGATATCACAAGAACGTTTAAAAAGTTTCGCAGTAATTTCAATTGAAACCCAATTTAGATTGCATTCATATCGACAAACTGGCCAACACATTTACACAAATGAAGGTGCTCCGTGCAGCATTCTGAATAAAATAAATAATTTTGTATTTGGAATACAAAAATATTTGCTGATTAATAAATATGCATATTGACATATTAAAAATTCATCCCTTTCATGAACAGTTTCTTCCCCCTATTTTTAAAAGGTAGTATTGTTTTCAAAGCCAAAGGTATTTATTTCTTTAAATTTATTACATGCAAGTGTATTCACTCTAAGCCAATCTTTTGATCTTCGAAGTGATTTTCCTTTCTTACAAAGTTAAATTGTAATTTTACAATTCCAGGTAAAAAAATATTTATGATTAACCTGCTTGTTTTTTTTTTTCTTAATAATGCAGGCAATAATCCAGGTTCGGCACCGTCTGCATGACGTTCTTAGTTGCACTAACAAAGTCCTATTGTTTCCAGGCGAATTCAACGCTTGAAGTCCCTTATGGGATTTTAATAAATACAATGAAGAAGGCAGAACGATATTTAATTTATCAACAACAGCAACATGATTCTTTTGAATGGTAATTCACCCACACACTTCTCCACCCATTCTACTCTTACCCACATTGATCTTTCAATTTACTCACCACTCCTAAATTTATCTGTTTCTTGGTCTATCCACGAAGACCATGGCAGTGATCACGTCCCAATCTCAATAAGAATTTTTTTCTCAAACAAAAATATTAATCCTGCGCCGACTTCGTTGGACTATATCGTCCACAGTGACATTTGAGAAATGTTGTATCTCGGAAATAGGAAGGGGAAGCGAATTTTTTTTTGTGAAAATGCTATTTTATTGCTGTATGCAAAATTTTGTATCGATAGATTAAGTTTAACCGTCAAAAACTTGTTGTCAGATTGCAAAATAATTATACTTTTTGGAACGCAGCCAAATCTGGGTAAATTTTCTCGAAAGTCATATTATTCATGTTATTAATTTATATAACATTTTTTCGTAATATCTATTTGGGCACGAGATTTGAATTTTGGAAGCTTTAGTTCCTAATTGCTAGTTTTTCGGTGTTCTAATATTGCTAGCGAGTCACTGTTTAAATATTTTTTAACAAAACTTTCAGGATTGGTAACACTAATACAAGCAAGTACTTATGGAGCTACATTGAGGCCCCTATTAGGTACGACAACTCAACTTAAGTTGAGTGTGCAATTTGTAAATTTGTATAGTCTATTACACATTTGAGGTACAAACGTGTCTGTCGTCTGACAAGTATGTATCTCAGAGATGTGTATGTATTTTTTTGGTATTATGTTTAACAATGTAGCTCTGTGTCGAATGTATTATTATTTATTGAAATGCTAAGCCCTAAAGCTTTATAGCATTTAAAAACAACAACAATTTGTTTGATTAACTTATATACTATACAATGGATTGTACATTTGATTATTAATTTAAAGGATTTCAGATTTAATACATATATAATAGTAAAAATAAATTGCCAGGTATGATGTTAGGTTGTATATATTCCGGATCAACATCTTGATATTAATAGATCATTTGATTAGAGCAGTGCTCACATACAGTTCCGTGCACATAATTAAGAACGATTTCATCGTATTCATTTTTGACCTGAATTGAAATTTAATTTAAACTAAACCTAACTCTTACTCTTACCACAATGTACCCAAGAGACGAAGTTTGAGGAAATATTATTTTGTTGTTGTCTAATGCACAAACAAATTCTCAGGAGATGTTTTTGCTTACATGTTACTAATTTGAAGCGTGCACATAATTAAGAACGATCAGTATATTCAGTTGATAAGGTCATTTCAGTTGATTTAAATGTACTGCACGGCTATTAAAATATTGTAAACATTCAATTGATTTCAATAAAAGTTAAAAATAAGAAAAAAAATTTGGGAAAAATACATAAGTCATGTGACCCTGTGACTCGCGAGTTGATTGTAAAACTGTTTAATGAAAAAAAGTCGTATAGTGAAATCGACAATATTATAAAATGTTCAAAAACGATGGTTTTTAATGCTATTCGACATTTTCGAAAATATTCAACTCCAAAGAATGTGCCCCGAAAGCGTAAACAACGTAAAACGACTAAAATGGAGGATAAACTGATTGTTCGTGAGTCAAAAAACTTTGCGCACAAATCAGCTAAACAGATTTTAGTAGCTGTTTTTGGTGAAAATGCGTCTGGACCTTCCGTGGATACAGTTAAACGTCGTTTGAGAGAAGCTGGTTTATTTGGACGTGTTTGCAGGAAGATGTCCAAGCAGAATCGTAAAAAAAGAATTAATTTTGCTAAAAAATATGGGCACTGGACTGTTCAAGAGTGGAAAAAGTATTATTTTCTGATGAAACGAAGATTAATTGAGTATGGTCAGATAGCAGATCATATGTTAGACGCCCGTTACAAACTGAGTTTAGCCCAAGGTACACACTCCCAACACTTAAGCACGGCGGAGGTAACATAATGGTATGGGGTGGTATGTTATGGCGCGGCGTTGGTCCACTAGCAAAAATTGTTTGGGTCGTATGGACAAGTTCCAATACACAGACATCTTGCAGAACAATTTGATACCATATGAAGATGAACACTTACCCGTGTGTTGGATACCACAACAAGATAATGACCCAAAACATACTGCTGGTCATACGAAGAAGTGGTTTACAGACAATAAGGTAACAGTATTGGATTGGCCATCGTGTAGTCCGGATCTCAATCCGATTGAGAACCTCTGGCAAGTGGTGAAGGAGAGAGTTGGTGCTCTAAAAATATCAAATTTCACACAACTTTATGCTGAAGTACAAAAGGCCTGGACAAGCATTCCCAAGCGAGTATGTGAAGATCTAGTGGGCTCAATGCCTCGGCGATGTGCAGCGGTTCTTAAAAGCAATGGATATCCAACCAAATATTAACTAAATAAAACTGAAATAAAATATTGTATAACAAAAAATCAAGTTCTTGTATATCGTTCTTAATTATGTGCACGTTTAATTCCTTTCTGATATCGTAAAAAGATGCCCTACTTTTTAACAGGTAAGCTACCGATAAAGATTTTACAAAGCATATAATAAGGGATTCTTCAACATTCGAATGGGTAAGGATTTGCTTGAATTTTTTACTTGTATTATACAAAAAGTTAATAGAAAAAGAAACAAAGCAATCGTTCTTAATTGTATGTGAGGCTGATAACCAAGTTCTATAATGTGTGTAGATTTATGTAAACAGGGATTAGAGCAAAGCTCACATATGCAAGGGTAGACGGACGGGGCTTCCTCCGGCATATGCCAGGGGAGACGAACATGGTCTCGCTCTGGATAATCATGTTTTAATTTAATCAGCTTGGTGTAAATTGCCAGGTATGATGTTAAGTTTCATATTCCGCATCACATCTTGAAATTTACTATATCAATTGATTAGAGCATCGCTTCCATATGTGAGGCTGATAATCAAATACTATTCTAATGTAAGTAGATTCATGTAAACAGGGATTAGAGCCTCCGGCGTATGCCAGGCGAGACAGACGTGGTCTCGCTCTGGATAATCATGTTTAAATATAATCAGCTTGATAGTATTGCCAAACATAGCCAGGAAAATATAAAGTATTCTTGTGAGAGCATAATCCAAATTCACCTCGGTACTGGAGATAATCTAGAATTTTAAGTTTAATTGAGTATATGGATTCATTTCAAGAAATTACATCTGAAACAAAATTAAAGTCACATCAAGCACTTCTCAGCGGTTCATTTTGCAAGTAGTTTGTTCTACAAAAGTTCATGTAAAGTAACTCAAAAGATCTTCTAGGACGAATAGGAATATTAAAGTAAATTTTACTTAATAAATATGGACTGTCAACATATCCATGCAGAAGTTTAACAATCCAGCTAACATTAAGCATAGTTCTCAGATTTTTAAAGTAGGAAGATTTAATAGCTGTAATCAATATTCATAAGGTGGAAGATGAAAATCAGTTTTACAATATAAATTGCTTAAGCAGAACAGAAAAATTTTTTCTGAACTGATTCAATGTCGTTAATGTAACAACCATATCGTGCACACCATACAATTGAGGCATATTCTAAGACAGGCCGCACTAGTAAAGTGAACAAAGATTTCGATATAAAGGGATCATTAAACTCTTTTGCCCATCGTTTGATAAATCCTAGGGTACTATTTGCTCTATTTATTATATTAGTTATATGAATATGAAAGCGAAGTTTAGGATCCATGCTAACTCCAAGATCATGGAAACTATCTAAAGATTCTATGATTGAGATTCATATGATTAATTTTGCACCAGTTATAAAGATTATTGATGTCAATTTGTAAGAATTTGGCGTCATTTTTATTTTTGTAAGAGAGAAATAGTTTGACGTAGTCAGCGTACATCAAGACGTTAGAATGCATTACTATAGTTGGCAAATCATTTATGAAAAGTAGAAAGAGAAGAGGCCCGATGTGACTCCCTTGGGGCACTCCTGAGGTAACCGGGAACTCGTAAGATTTCACAAGTTCAAATAAAACAGATTGAGTTCTATTACTGAGATACGATTCAATCCACCTCACCAGCTGTATGGGAAATTCGATAAGAGATAATTTTAAAATTAAGAGTTTGTGATTTACAACATCAAAAGCTTTACTAAAATCCGTATATACATATAACATCTGTCTGAAGACCTTTTCCAAAATTATCCATGGTCTTAGATGTAAATTCAAGTAGTTTAGTGACAGTCGATTTTCCAGAACGAAATCCATGTTGACATGGAGACATCAAAGACTTTACACTATGTGATAATTGTGATGTAACAATTGCCTCAAAAAGTTTGGTCAAAGTACATAATTTAGCAATTCCACGATAATTATCAATTAAAGACCTGTTACCATATTTATGCAACGGAATAATAAATGAGTATTTCCATGCAGCTGGAAAAAAACAAGATTTTAAAGAAGAAGTAAAAAGTAAAGTGATAGGCGTTACTAATTCTTCGCAACAGTATTTCAATATGAATGAGTGTATGTTGTCGGGACCGCTTTTATAAGAAGATTAAAGATCTCTTAACCCATTACTGACAACGTATGATATATCATACGCGATGAAATTTTTTTACTCATTTTTCAAAAATTCCTCAAAAATCCAGCGACAATGTAAAACTTTTAACTAAAACTGCTGGGGTTCGAACCCACGCACTTTAACCAACTACGCCACGGACGCCACACTATAACTATATTTAGTCGAAGTATAACGTGCAATATCACATATGTTATGTGTTTTTTGATATTTTTTATTATTTAGTTTTCAAGTTTCTCAATTTTCGTAATTCATTGGTATACACGGGGCCAGAAATTATAGAGGCTTTTCGTTGAGGAATAGATCAAAGAAAGCAATCCATGAGCGTTGAGTTAAACGCATAGACCGCGACATCCAGATTCTGTGATGATAAGCATTTTGTATTTAGATTCAGTATAGGTGACCAATTTATATTGGACAAAATATTTTTCAAAGTAACATAACTAGTTTTCTTAAAGTTGAATTCGGTGAGCGGTTGAATAGTATGGTTCTGCAGAGATGGTTTAGGTCATCAAAAAATACCAAATCGAGCAAACGGTTATTCTTGTTCAAGTGACAGTTTAGTTGGAAAAGACCTTGGCTTGAGAGGTCATTTAAAAAGCAATTGTCAGATGAGCTTTCAGAGGAAGGTAAAAACAAAACTCTATGTCTGCAGCTTCTTGGATGTCTATTTCTTGAGAGTAATGTGTTGAATTGACCGCAATCAACACACCTCCACCGTTAGAGGAATTTCCAGGAATGGAGTTTATATCTTTACGATAAATGTTGAATTTGTTGCAAAGAATTTCAGAATTTAAAGTGTTGGGTTTTAGCCAAGTCTCACTGAAAGTAATTATATTATAATGAATGTTGTGACTTATAATGAACAAATTAATCAATTTAGTATTAATGCCACGAACGTTTTGATATAAGATTAGGAACTAAAGGCCGCAATCTAGTTTTTTTGGTACATGTTGCGAACGAAGCTAGTACAGTTCTAGGTTGTGATCTAGTGACGTATTCGTGAAATAAAGTATATTCAGGCCAAAAACTTTGACTGATTACTTTATTGTAGATATCATCAGACAGAGATATTTTAAATGAAGACGTCACGCGCTCATGAGGTAACTTGAATTTATAAATCGAAATTCTTTTATTTAAAAGATTTAAATTCGATTGCAACTAGAAAAGAATGTCATCCTCAGACATATCAGCTGCAAAACGGGATACAAATATTGATCTTGCAGGCGGAATTATCACAAGATTTTTGTGAACCGGCTGATTTAAACTGCTTATCGATATTTGGTTTGGTATTGCGCCTGTGTTATTAGTTTTGAGTAATGCAGGAGAAGTAGCAGCACTTGAGAAGGCACAAGTCTTAGCATAAGTTACCTTAGCGTCAGAAGTAGGAATTAAATTTATTGTGTGTACAGCAGAGGCTTCTGTCAACAGTAAATTCTCACTGACTGATGCGGGAGCTCTAGAAAGAGCCGCAACATCATTATTTCGAGCTGTAGTTACATTCTCAGTTGAAAATGCTTCACATGAAGTGTTTAAGTTTAAGTTGGGTGAAGGCTCAGCATTAGTTTCAGGGTTAGCTTGAGGAGTAAAATTTGTAGACGGAGTGGCTGTTTTTGTAGTAGATTTGGCAGAGCTTCGAAGGTTTTTGCTGTTACGCTTTCGCTTAGGAGAGACAAAAGCCTCATCCATGCACTTAAACGATTTGAAAGACTTTTCATACTCCGCCAATCTAATCTGAGCCGCCTCTAGGTCTTTATAAACCTCCAAGAAGCCCTTTCTCGATTGCCTTATAAGTTTAATTATTTCCAAATCGGTTGCTCTGCAATCTTCGCATGCCCAACGGAGACCCTTATTTTCACCCAGTGCGTCGGAGATACGCGCATTTAGTGCTACACACTTAGTGTGAAAAAAGGATTTACATAACCAGCACATTACACATAAAAGAGCTTTTTTAACTATTTGTTGAATCACTTTTTAAACGATTTTTTAGCTACACTTAAGAAGCGCTTCCATCCTAGGACATCCAATGTAAATTTTAATATGAATTTGGTTTACTTAAAAAGTGCTCCAGATGTGTGAAATGCTATGGCAGAAGCGCGTGCTAGGATGGAAGAGCTACTTAAGTGCAGCTAAAAAATCGTTACATAAAAACAATGCGAGAAAACTTTATTCTTTATCAAATGCGAGGATTGAACTCGGACTGCTGGCATTACATTCAAATGTCTTACCGCTTTCCTATTTCCTTGCTTGATTACTAGTGAACAAAATACATATGCACAAAAATTGAAATTAATGCGAACAGCTGATTCATTTCAATGAAAGTGTCAAAATTTCGGTGTAATCATGCTCCAATAGAAAAAGCAATTTTACACCACAGCTAAACTGAAAATGTATGTTATATGTAATATGGCAAAAAAGTTCAGTTGAGGTGTCTTAAGTCACGTCAACTTAAGTTGAGTTGTCGTACCTAATAGGGGCTTAAGTTAACTTAATAAAACATATATGTATTCGATAGCAATTAAGGCCCCTATTAGGTACGACAACTCAACTTAAGTTGACGTGAGTTAAGACACCTCAACTGAACTTTTTTGCCATATTACGCATAACATACATTTTCAGTTGAGCTGTGGTGTAAAATTGCTGTTTCTATTGGAGCATGATTACACCGAAATTTTGACACTTTCGTTGAAATGAATCAGCTGTTCGCATTAATTTCAATTTTTGTGTATATGTATTTTGTTCACAAGTAATAAAGCAAGGAAATAATAGTATAGAGCAGGAGTGCCCAAAACTTTCTTATGGAAGTGCAAACACTAATACATATAAAATCCTGCAACCTTTCGTAAACGAAAGCATACTATGTTAGACAACAACAAAATCTACGTAGAAGATCACTGTCACCAAAATGTACCAACAAAGCATACGAAAGTGTTGTTGCTTGCACTTCGGTATAAGCAACGAAAAAAGATCAAAAACAAAAAAGACAAATTTGTTTGTGTATTTTGTATTGCTTAGTGCGGAGTGCTGTGTGTGTATATTAAAATACACAGCCTATGCCTAAGTGCTTTTACAAAAACAAATGTGCACCAAGTGCATAGGGCTTGGGCACCTCTAAAGACGCTATACAACTAGCTCAAAGCAGATGTAAGTTTTTGACAGTTTTTACACTCGAGACATAGTTGCATTGTTAAACCTAATACCACAAAAAATACATACACATCTCTGAGATACATACTTGTCAGTCGATAGACACATATGTACCTCAAATGTGTAATAGACAATACAAATTTACAAATTACACATTCAACTTAAGTTGAGTTGTCGTACCTAATAGGGGCCTAAGTATTTAAACTAGAATTAGTTGGTTCAGGCAGTTCAGTTGATTTCAGTTGATTAAGTTAATGTTAAGTGATAAAAAGTTGTTTAGTGATAATAAGTTGATGTTTCAGAAACGATAATAATAAAGTGAATAAAAAAAAATTGATTTTTTTTATTTTATATTTCGTTCATAAACTTATGTTTTAAGCTCTCTCCAACATTAACACACTCATAACTATCAAATACATTAAAATATCAAATGACTCATTTCTTTGACAAATGACACTTAGTCAAATTATTCCCTTGACCACAATTTCATCAACATCTTCGTTAAAAAAAAACCAAGTTTCTCAAATAGAATAAATATCACCTATCAAACTGTACACCGGGTCAGGCAAATTTGCACATTCAATTGTCAACTGTTATAGAGCTACAATCTTGCCTAAGCTCATTGAAAGGATCTATCCCAGAATACGATAAAACATTATACTTGGAAGTAATATTGTAAACTACACTGAAAAATTCGCGGAAACCGCCATACAAATTTTTCGAATATCTGGTCATTAGAAAACGGAGTCCCTCAAAGATCTCCCTTGTTTGTAGTACTTTTTTAATCTCCTTTGGCAACCTACGTAAAAAAATATATGAAAAATTCTTTAAGCATACCATCTATGCAGATAATCGTTACATATATTGCAAAGTAAATGATTTCCCTATGCTTATCGATAAGAAAACCGAACTTTTTCTTCACTCTCCGGTCCAAAATAACTTTCACTCTTCGAAAAACGAAATTCTTGCATATATAAACAAAAATTATTTTTAACAACTCAATACTTAACATTAAAAATATTAATTTTCAATATTAAACAACAAGCATCTTTGAAATTGTCATATAGATTATATATGCAAATCACTAATTAATATATTTAATATTATAAAATACTTGAGTAGAATTAAATTGGAATGTAATACTAATTCCCTGAAAGACTAAAAATCTATTATACTTTCAAAAATTGATTACGGCTTTTTTTAATTTGTTTTAACATCGAAACCAAACCTACAAAAATTCAAGGAGAAAAATGAAGGAATCAACTAATCGGCAGACTTTTTTAAAATAATAAATTAAAAACCCTTTAAAAAACACCAACTGGCCGACAAAAAAATTAAACGTAAACTCATTCCTAAAAGACCGTCAACATTATACAGAGTGATTCAAATTGCCAAACAATAATACCATCATCGCAATGAGCAAAAACACCTCCGTGCACCATTTGTGTTCCACAAGCATTATATTAAACGTTAAAATGAAACAAATTTTGAAATATTCCAAAAACATTTCAATTTGTATTACCAGCTCAGTGGCTGGAAGATGATTTTCACTGATGGTTCAAAAGCGACATCAACGGCCGCTTTCAGTATTTTTGGCGAATATAACGAAATATTATTTCTTGGATTTCTGCTCTGGTATGCTTCAACATTAATTACCAAAGCCAAAGCTTTTTTGTTTGCAGCAAAAATTGCACAAAAACCCATAACAAAGTCGTTATATGCTCAGACTGGGACTTATAGGCATAAAAGATAACTCTAATATCAATCAAATATCAAATTATTATTATTATTTTATTTTTCTTATTCACTAATTACATTAGAAAATACAAATATGCATAATGTATCATGAAATTAACATGAAATTAGTGAAAAAAGAACTGCTATCTGTAGTTCACGAGGAACTAGTGGCGAAAGCAGTACTAAAAATAACTAATTGAATTAAGGCAAATTATTACAATATTAGGATCGAGTGACAATAAGAGTAAAACATTAAAAACTTATTTAAAAATATAGAAAATTATATTTATTTTCCGACCTATTTAAATACTTTTATATGTTGAATTTTGCGGGCTCAAGGTCCAAAATATTAAAAATGAAAAACTTATTTGTTTTGATTTTTAATTTTTATTTTCCGATATTTCGATTACCGTCGGCAATCAACATCAGGGGAATCTGAAAACATATACATATGCCACGAGTCCTCGATTTTTGATTGAACAAACTACTCGCTATCACTCATTAAAACACTTACTGTTGTTGCTGTTGTTGTTGTTGTTGTTGTTGTTGTTGTTGGTGTTGTTGTTGGTGTTGTTGTTGTTGCTGATGTTGTTGTTGTTGGTGGTGTTGTTATTGATGTGAGTATTTGCGAAAAAATGGAGTCCATAAGCCTTGCAACTTCTTTTTTTACACTTTTACTAAAACCTTGACGCGACATTTCACATTTGTTGAAGAACAACCACGGAAAACAATTTATTTTAGATTAAAACAAATTTTACCTCAATCACCGCAATGCGTACTTGTTTAGTTTGCACTCTTACACGTTTATTTAAAAAAAAGGAACGTTGTTTGCCTGGCCAACTTTGTTATTTTTTATTTATTTGAACAGTAATATCATATGATAAAGAATAAATCTTACAAACCGGCACATATCGAAACTCGATATAAATTCGCATCAAAATCGAAACTGTTTCGAAATTTGATGTAACGATATAGTAACGAATTCTTTACGACAGTTCGAAATAGTAACGAATTAGTCGCAATTTCGATAATGTCGTCAAGTTTTGTTTGCTGGGTCATTATTCTGAGATAAACGACTTACGGTACTTTATCAAAAATTCACTGACTAGCGTTTGGATGGTCATAAATATTTGGTTCTTCAGCATAGTAATATCCAATTTTCTTTCAACATTAATGATATTTTACCGATTTTATTAAAAAGGCAAAAACTGTGGAACACACAGTGTAGATGCCGCTTTTTTGCTTGAATGATTGCTTTAATTTGTGAAGATATGACACTACAGGTTAAAATATTTAGCAATTGAGCAAAAAATTCGTAATTTTTATTTTATTTTCTTGAAGATGAAAGAAATATGTTTAAGAAAAAGCAATAAAACTGATTTTGATTTTCATGCTAGATGCCGTACTCTTCCTTATGACGGCAGTATGTCTCTACCATATACACACATCATCGCCTACTTAAACTAGGCTGTCAGACTCTTCTAGTGGCTCACCGTGTACTGTACAATCAATCCCACAGTTTTGCAGTTTTTACTGCCATTCATTTTAAAACAACCGTTTTACGCTCTCTAAAGACATGCTGTTTGTCAATGTATTTGTGTTCATGTTTCTGTCAGGACAAGGACTATCCCCGTGCTAACAAATTATTTTTCGGATCATCGCTTTGTTTCAATTGTTTAAAGCAAGGGCATCCTGCTGCAAAATATAACTCAAATTTTCGATGCAGGGTTTGCAATTCTCGCCATCACACGTTGGTGCATTCTTCACCATCGGTGTCGTATCTTATATCTGGGAAGATCACCGAAGAAACTCCTGTCAACTTTAGTATTTCAGACGATATTTCGGCATACCATTGCTTAAATAATTCTTTTTCAATAACAACAAACATTGCATCTCCATCAACCCAAGTTTGTCCAGCTTCGTCAGTTATATTACCAACAGCTATTGTTTTGGTTAGAGACCGATTAGAACAATGTATTAAATGTCGTGCCTTGATTGATTTGGGTTGCCAAGTATCATTAATAACAGAATCATTTGCCCAAAGGATTGGTATTCCACGTTCTAAGGCGCGGTTGTCAGTTTCCGGAATAAGATCTACTAAAGCTGGAATAACAAGAGGCCAGATTGAGTTCGTCATTAGTTCCACCACCAATAAAAAGGAAATAGTTGTTCGAGCTTTTATTTTGAATCACATTACAGCTGAATTCCAAAGAATACTTTTTTGATTTACAATTTAAAACAATTTGAAGCCTTGCTACTTGCCAATTGATTTACTTTTGGGTGCAGATATAGTGTGGTCAATTCTGATTGAAGGAAAAATTGCGCTCAATGCACCACCTCCTTATTGCGCTAAACTCAATTTTTGGATGGATTGTTTCTGGGCACATTAAATATTTGTCGCAGTTGCCAGATGTGATTTCATTTCATATATCAGTTGATCTGGATAGTTTATTACAAAAATTTTGGGAGCTTGAAGAGTGCCAAACAAAAAAGGTTTATTCAGAAAATGATGATTTGGCTGAAAAGCATTTCCGCCGTACCCATTCACGATCTGAAGATGGTAAATATATTGTTAAGCTTCCTTTTAACCCTGCAGTAGTCGCGCGGATTACATATATAATCCAGTCATGCAAAATTATGAATTTTACAATTGTCTGCAATCGATATTCATTGATTTTACGTACTATAAGAATTATGTTTATGTTGTTTTTTAAATAAATACAATATAAAATAAAGTAATAATAAAAATTAAAACAAATAAGTAAGCATTTTCAAGTTGCCATCTCTTATTTTAAACTTTAAAAAACGGATTACATATGTAATCCTCGCGACCACTCTCGTCACATTTAGGTACGCGACTACTGCAGGGTTAATACAGAAAATCCCACATTTGCAGCCAGCGTTGTCATTGTGACGTTAAATACGTCATTTTGACGTATTTTAAGCTCAAATGACGATTGACGTATTTTGACGCATATTTGACGTATTTAATAGACAATAATTTTTATTATATCAATAAGTTTTAAAGGTAGAATGTGAACGTGTGAACATTGATACATATATGATAAGGAACATTCCTTGCATAGTATACATTAAACATCTACATGAATGCAAAAAAAGCTACCCATGAGACATTCACCAAAATTGACAACTTAAACTCATTCAATTCTGTTGCGATGAGAAGCAAAGAATAAATGAAAAAGAGACATGAATTCCGTAGAGCATGAGAGCAACAATTTCGTTGATCTCGCAGAATTCGCACAATCCACGAACTCGGTAAACGTTGTGCGGGCCTTTGTGGCTTGAATCATTATTGTACTGAGAAACGATGGAACGAATGAGACATGTTCGTGTCCGAGTTTCAGCAAGGTTTAGTTTTGTTGATCGTTAACAATGAGTTATAAAGACACATTCGAATGACTCGAGTTGTTTGATGGAAATTTGTAAAGCAGAGACCATAAAATTTCTTGAACTGTTTTAAATGGTTTTAATGATTTTTTCGAACAAAAATGATACGTATACACATTTATAATAGTGGTAAACTAGGAAAATTATAAAATAAATTTTATATTAAGATCAATCATAACGCTAGTAAAAAATAAAAAATAAGTTAAGACATGTTCCTACTTGGCGCACTCGGTATTCGAGTGGAAGTTTAACATTTTTTACAAGAAAACGGTAAGAGATAATGGAAATATTTTTTGGGATGAATAAATACATTAAAAAATTATTTACAGAAAACTTTTTTATTGACGTGTCGATTTTTTATATTTTTGTACCTGTTTACCATCGTTACTCAAAATTACCTTGTCCGATTATTTCCAAATTCTAGCCGAATACTTTCTACATGTGTAGTTTCCGTGTGAACTAAAATATCACAAAAATTTTTATTTTTTCTTCATAAATTATCATAATTGTTTTTGTTTTTGCCTATACTATACTCATATTATTTATAATTTTTATACCCCCACGTTTAAAAAACGTATAAGGGGTACATTAGGGGTCGTTCATAAATTACGTTACCAATTTAGGGAAGTAGAGGGGGAGTAGAGTAGGGTTTTAAAATGTACTACGATAAGTAACGATAGGGGGGAGGGGGTCTCATATATAGTAACGTGACCAAAAACAAAAAAAAATTTGAAAAAATTGAAATCCAGAAATCAGATCAAGATTGTGTCCTATATTTGTATTGCGGCTTGTATTTCGCTTCAAAACCATCATTCATTTTTTTATCAATTCATTTTTTTATTTCATATACTACGTTACTTTATGTGGGGAGGGTGGGGTTTTGAAATGCACTACGAAGAGTAACGGAGAGGGATGGGGGGCGGGGTAAAAAAAGTTGGAAATCGGTAACGTAGTTAATGAACGACTCCTTAATTTTGTCACTGCGTTTGCAACGCCCATAAGGAGGCGTCGTAGGTATAGAAAAGTATAGAAATATATATAAGTATATAAGTATAGAGTCGATTTAGCCATGTCCGTATGTCTGCCTGTCCGTCTGTCTGTCTGTCCGTCTGCCTGTGATCACGAAAATGAAGAAAATGTTTTAACAAATAAGTATTTTATTGACTGCTAAAGACTTTGAATAGACTTTGGTTCGGCCATGGGGGTATTTTAACTTTGGCCCAATTGAAGATCATTTCTTACTATTTTTATCTTCTAGGTGCTGCCAAACTTTAGTTATTATGGTAACCATCTCTTTCCAATATCGTCAACCTCAAATAATGTTTTTCGCCAAAAATAATTTAAAATTAAAGTTTCGTACCTAAAACATGTTAAAAATTAATAAAAAATCTTTTTTTAAATAATTTTTTAATGTATTTATTCACAAAAAAAAAATTGACCATTATCTTTTACCGTTTTCCCGGAAAAAAATTATAAATTTTCAATCGAATACCGAGCGCGCCAAGTAGGAACATGTAAATTGCTTTGATCAACTCGAGTTACTCGAATTATTTGAAAAATTCGAATGCATTATTAACATTCTTGTTTACAGAATTTCTGCTTGAATAAGAGAACAAAAAATTGAATGCTCATCGTAATTCACTGCGACTGTTGCTTGGTGGCTCTTGCTCTCTCTGCTCTCAGCGGGGGTGTATAGAGTGAGTCGAAGCGACCTCGTTGCATGTGACGAATTAATGCAGTCTTTCCGCAAACGAGGCACAACACAAATTCAAACAACTTTTGTGACTGCATTCAAGAACATTCACTCAATGACGATGGGTTAGCACAGAAACAAGAAATACCCATGAATTGTGTTGTGCATTCATTGCATGAATGAATTCATGCAGATGTTTAGTATACATGCAACACTGCCTACATAAGTGATAATGTTATCGACTTTATTGTCGGTGTGATATTTTTAATGTATTCAACGAGCAAGCTGCAGCCAAATAAAACAAATGGTGCGCTATTTTCAGATTCAATATTTAACTGACGTTTTTTTTTATTGAAATTACGTATTTTAAATCTGAAAATTACGATTTTGAATTACAGTTTTCTGGCAACACTGTTTGCAGCTACTAAGAGCGGAGCTATTTCGCGTCTATGTCAATTAGAAAGGAGGTTCACAAAAGATTCAGAGCTTAAACGGCAATCTTTAAAATTCATGGAAGAATACAAATTTCTAGGTCATATGAAGCAAATACCACCTGGAGAGATTGAGCTGTATCCACATTAATATCTTCCACACCATGCTGTGTACAAACCAGAGAGCAGCTCAACGAAATTGAGGGTTGTTTTTGATGGTTCTTTTAAGTATTCGTTTGGCAGGTCTCTAATTGATACCCTTATGATAGGAGCACCAATTCAACGAGATCTATTTGGAGTTTCAA
The DNA here is from genome assembly GCA_943735915.1 of Pherbina coryleti. NCBI lineage: Eukaryota > Metazoa > Arthropoda > Insecta > Diptera > Sciomyzidae > Pherbina > Pherbina coryleti. The sequence goes on from OX030950.1 coordinate 103,437,555, forward strand.
TTCGCTTCCGAGAATTTTCATATGTCTTCAGTGCTGATATCATTAAGATGTTCCGCCAAATTTGGATTGCTGATGCTCATAGGGACTTTCAAGGAATTGTATGGCGAAATAATCCAACAGATCCAGTGGAACATTATCGTTTGTGTACTGTTACTTATGGTACTGATTCTGCGCCGTTTCTTTCCGTTCGTGTTCTGCAACAACTAGCTGTCGATAACCAACAAAAATTCCCTCGTGCAGCAGAAGCTAGTGTGGCTCAGCGCCACATTTTGGAGGTTTATGGGAGTCTGGCGTAAAAGCAGTTAAGTCACATCTTTGCCGTGTTATTGGAGAAATAACACTATCATTCGAAGAAATGAGCACCTTACTCGCTGAAATCGAAGCGATACTCAATAGCAGGCCATTGTGTAGCATCTCTGACCCAGATTTTAATCCATTAATACCTTCTCCTTATAGGCGAACCTCTTACATCTGTTCTTGAGCCAAACATTGTAACGAACCAGATATCTAGAGTTAACCACTGGCTTCTTGTACAAAAAATGGTACAAGGTTTTTGGAAACGATGGTCAACTGATTATCTCACATCACTTCAACAAAGACCAAAATGGCGACAGTTGCAAAGGAACTTTTCTGTTGGAGATTTGGTTGTGTTAAAGGAGCCAAATTTACCACAATCTAAATGGATACTAGGACGAATAACATCAACACACCCAGGAAAGAAGGCAACATTCGAGTAGTTACAATCAAAACAGAAAAGAGCATTTATACAAGGCCAATAACCAAAATGAACTTCTTCCTACGTCCTGAAAGCAATAGAACCAGAGAACTCCATCAGATACTCTGAAACGCTGTTTCAGGGTGGGCCGGAATGTTTTGTATTATAACATATTTTTTACTTTGTACATATTTATTTCGAGTCAAAATAAGCGCTTCGCGACCTGCCTTTATTGTTTTTTTGTCATGTTCGTTTTTTTGACATTCTTTATTCGCTCAATTATGTATGCGTATTCGTGCCTTTGTTAATTCATTAGATTTTTGACTTGGTGCGCATTACTAAATATCATAAACTAGATAGCTGAATTTTATAGCGACATAACAAAATTAATAATGGTCACAGAATAGGACTGATTAGAACCTTGACATCATCATAAAATCAAATCATCATAAATCATCATAAATCAAAAAGCCACATTTTGACACTATTGAGCAACTTTGTTTTATTGCGAGTATGTCTTATGTCAATAGGGAACCTGTTAAATAATCGAGGAGCGACTGCTGTATCAAAAAAAAAAAAACAACTGAAGAGGGTGGGGACGGACTGGAACAAGACACTGAGTGTTTATTCTAAGGTTATAGTTTACAGAACATCTATTTATAGTACAGCCGCATTCAATGGAAAAATATTTAACTGAACAATCACGATTTGCAAAAAATGTTTGAACACCAGCAACAGCAGATAAGCAGACATCACTACTGTGAGAGAATTTTTTACAGTTCTACAATGGAAGACTATTGGACCAACGTTAGGCTCCTTGCCCAAGATATTGGGCATTATACGTGTTTTATAGCTGATTACCAGTTTATTAATTTTGAACCAGTGACTTATTATTTCCATGTCATGGTTTATGTCAGCAGTTAGATTGACCGGACTATTGCTTGCAAAAGTGCAAGCCATATCGTCCGCAAATGCATTCACGCAACTTCTAAACTTTTGAGCAAGCAGCGGAAAATTTCAGGTTGATATATAACCATGTCATCATGTTTTAAATATTGAATACAATCATTGACATTCTTTTTATTGAGAATATTGTTGACAAGTTTCCAGTCTTTTTTGATATCACCTCTCACTTTTTGAAACTAAAAACAGTAAAAGTTGTTCTTGCAAAGAACGACTTCTTGAGCGATTTCTTTACTTAAGGACTTATATGCAACACGGAGTTCTAAGTCGGTTTGGCGATTTTTAAGTCTTTTGAAAAGCTTACTTTTGTTATCAATTTTTAGAAGAAGGTCGTCAGTAATCCAAGGTTTCAATTTTTTACATGGATATCTTTCCCCCTTAAAGTTATTGAGCTGTTTTCAGCATGTTTAAAGAGCGTTTTTAAAAATATAGAGTGCGTCTTTGAGAGGTCACATTCTCTATAGACTTCATCCCAATTTTCGAGACAAAGAGAGTTGTTAAGCTTAAAAAGTCTGTTTTTATAACCTGAGGAGGAACGTTTTCAGGGCAATCATAATTTTGTGACCATAAATCTTAACTTAGGCATGTCATGCAATGATCAGATATCTGAAAATCAAGAGTGAACTACGAATGGTTAAACTATTGCAAAATAGAAGCCGAACAAACACATGATCACTGCAGCTCATGTGACAGCGAAGCTTGCAACAAAAGCATCTTTGGTCACCAGGATATAACCACGCTGTCAGCATTCCTTTAGAACAAACAAACCTTCAATGGAAAAAATGTTCCTTTTGAAAAAGTAATAAGGTTCGGTCATACATATTAACTCTTTCCGGCCATCCCTTAAAGCACCCCCTGTTTAGATGTAGGAAATAAATACCCAAAAATCATAAAATTTGTATGGGAGCCCCCTAAGGAGTGGTCGGAGGGAATAGGTCCCTAAAGGAAAATGTTTCTTTTGCAAAAGTAATGGGGGTCGGTCATACATATTTACACTCTCCGGCCATCCCTTAAAGCCTCCCTGTTCAGGTGTATGGAATAAAAACCCAAAAATCATAAAATTTGTATGGGAGTCCCCTTAAGGAGTGGTCGGAGGGAATAGGTCGCCAAGGGCAAAATATTCCTTTTGCAAAAGTAATGGGGGTCGGTCATGCATATTAACATAAATATAAACAAAGGGATGGCCAGAGTGGGTTAGTAAAATAATACAGTAAATATTTCCAAGATGTCACAGATATGAGCAGTTTATTTGATTTTTGCAATGCACATTAGAGTGTCCCTTATTTTGCGATTTTTGGAAATGTCATGGGGCTGAAAGGTTTTTTTATGCGTTTTTATATTCTAAGAACGAAACTAAAAAAAAATTTTTTTTACGACAACGTTTACCCGTGCCGATCGGGCCCGAAAGTTTCGAAAAAATGCCCATTTGTATTTCTTATTATAATTTAACCCTCCAGGGGCATACATTTTTGGTTTTGATATTTTTTATTTATAAAAAAAACTATGGTTTCGGTTGAAAAGCCGCAATAAGACTGCTTGTAGGTATTAGCTTGTTGCGCGCCCGCCGCAGGTTAAAATACTAGTTTTTTAATTTATTGTTAATTTTTGTAAGTACATAATGTGAATTTAATGAAATGTAATCATACTTTTGGCATAATAAAAATGTATTTATTTATTGTTGATATTAATACCTAAATTGCACTAATTTCATGAAAAAGTGGGAAAAGGCTGCGGGAGAAATTTCGACGCAGCAGGGGCGGTAACCACGCCCACCATAAAAAACTTTGTAGATATCATATTTCTTATGTATGTGTTCCAAAAAATGTAAAACATTTATAAAAAGCAGAGAAAAGATTTTTTTTTAATTTGTGCAAATATGGTCTAATATGGGCATTTTTTCGAAACTTTCGGTCCCGATTGGCACGGGTAAACGTTGTCGTAAAAAAAAATTTTTTTTAGTTTCGTTCTTAGATTATAAAAACGCATAAAAAACCTTTCAGCCCCTTGACATTTCCAAGAATCGCAAAATAAGGGACACTAATGGACATTGACAAGCTCTGTAACACAATTGAGCAAATGACCCGCAATGCCAAAACGCAATAACATGATAAAAAAAAAAAAAAAAAAATAACTGGCCATTTCAGCCCTTGAAAGCACTTTGACGTAGCTTCTTATGATCAATTGTGTTGTGCGTGTTATTAAGTTTGTACACAATTGACCGAGAAGTGGACCTACAGGCTTAACGCCGACTCCGAACGGCGATGAACGAAATGTTCTTATTCTCAAGAAGCTTTACATGGGGCATTTTGATTACTCTCTGAGGTTTGCCATTGTCTGCAGAGAGGTGGCGGCCGTACAGAAAAATTCAAATAATTTTCTGTCGCTGCTGGGATTCGAACCTGGGTTTCCAAAGTTCGTTGACATAGCGGCCACGCACTTTAACCAACTACGCCACGGACGCAATAACATGATAGCAGTAATATATTACAGTTATACAAAAGTAACATGGAGAAGATAGTCTGCACTTGACTAAAAAAAACTTTTAAAAAAAAACTTTAAAAAAAAAACGACTTCAAAATCACTACAAAGTAAAAAATAATATTAAGTAACTTTTCCCATTCATTTCTTGGTCAAATTTTAAAAGTTATTTATGTGTATTATAATATTGGAAATCTTATCATTTTCGTTTTTTCTAATTTGTTTTATTATCATCAATATATTACTTGCTATGTGCATAAAAGCTTGAAGTCGTTTTTTTTTTTTTGTTAAAAAGTTTTTATATCTTCTTTTTTAGAGAATATGAAAAATTTTATGTAATAGTATTCTTGAGAAAAATTTAAAGCATGAAACTTTGTTCTTAAAAAATTTGTTTTATATTTTCCATTTCTGTCTCTACAGTTTTTATTAAAGTGCCACGCCCTTTATCTGATCCCGTCCACTTTATTTACCGTACTTTATAATGATTATTCGACATACAGAGTTTTTCTAATATTGCCACACCCCATTGGTGAATAACGCCCACTTTCTTGACCGTAATTGATAATAACTATGCCTACCCATGCACTAAATCTCAGCACCCTAGTGTCAATATTATTCGATATATAGTGTGTTTCTAATATTGCCACACCCCATTGTTGAATAACGCCCACTTTATTTACAGTAATTTTTGAAAATTGTGTCTACTCCTGTATTAAATTTCAGTACCCTAGTTTCAATGCTATTCGAGATACAGTGTTTTTCTAATATGACCACACCCCTTTGACAAATAACGGTCACTTCGTTGACCGTAACTTGTAATAATTCTGCCTATCCCAGTATTTTTACTGTAAATTTCAGTACCCTAGTGTCAATATTAACTGAAATACAGTGTTTTTCTAATAGTGACACGCCCCTTTGTCGAATATCGCCCAATTATGTAAGAAATGATCTCCGTGATAATGATTTATATCTGTTGACAAAAAATTACGGAAATCGGGCAAGTGCTTTAGGAGTTATCGATGTACATACATTTAAAAAAAAAAAAAAAAACTGTCAAACCAACGATCTTGAGAACCTCCTCCTTTTTGAAGTCGGTTAATGAAAGGAATTTTGCAAACCTGCTGCATGTAAAAATAACATTATGTTTGTTAGCGTACATACGCTTTACATCTTTTATTGCTCAGCTTAGTTACCCAGCGAGAAAATAAAAACGCTCCAGGAAATAGCACATTTTATGCGTTTTTTTGGTATGCTTTGAGGATGCGCTTTTCAGAGTTCAGAGTTGAGAGTTGTGGAGCTCATATTTTTATATTAATTTTGTTCACAAGTAAATTAATAAAATAATCAAGCAAGAAAATAGCAGAGCGGTAAGACATTTGACTGTAATGCCAGCAGTCCGAGTTCAATCCTCGCATGTGACAATGAATAAAATTTTCTCGCTTTGTTTTTATGTATAGTCCAAGGAGAACACAGCGCTCATTGGACTAACACATAAAAAACATTTTTTAACTATTTGTTGAAGCGCTTTTTAAACGATTTTTTTAGCTGCACTTCAAAAGCGCTTCCATCCTAGGACATCCAATGTAAATTTTAATATGATTTTGGTTTACTTAAAAAGCGCTCCAGATGTGTGAAACGCTATGGCAGAAGCGCTTGTTTAGTGCTTTTGAAACTCTCCCATTACCGCTGGGTAGTTCCTCATACAGTGGCGTACGTAGAAAATTTAGCTCCCGGGGCGAAAAATGATTTGCCGCCCCCCCTCATTTTATATGAACCTTATTCATACAAACTCCGTAGATCGAGTAATGTTACAATTTTCCAGATAATTTTTCATAATTTTGATGCTCTATTTCTTTATTTACGCAAATTTGCATACATATTCGTACGTCATTGACCAATCGCTAATACGTAAGTATAAGCGTAGTAAGTATAAGTATACTTGGTCGGATATATTTGATCGTCGATCAATACTATAGATAGTTCTAAATGATGTGATATTTTCTCGTGGTCACAGCATTGTGATACATTACGGTGTTTGCAGCAATTAAGTCGAGAAGAGTTAACTTAGTTAGTTAGTTTTTTCATTGTTATGAAGAAAAAGTTTGCGTTTTCAATACTTCGAGAATATGAAAATAAGATCGAAGATTTATTTTTCATCAAAAATTCACATTTAATGTCAACGTCATCTTTTTCATAGATGTAAAAATTGAGATTGTAATAACAACCGGGACGACCGCACCACCCGCCCTCCCCTAGGTACGCCAATGTCCTCATGCATACAAATGCATTCCTTTAATATGTATATAGTGCATACATTTGTTCATTCTCTTTTGTTTTTGAGCTTTGCATTCCTTTTAATAAATCACTCTTGTTATACATCTTGAGGCAGTCAGACGTTGTTTTTATTTCACCGCTAGATCAGCTTACAGGTTATGGGCCCAGCGTGCTATTAATTTAATCAGAAGTATTTTTATAATAAAATAAAAAAAAAATGACAAGTTAATAACTCCAGAGTTTAAGATGGAGAACATAAAGATTGGCAAGTTCGAGAACAAGGAAGGTTGAACAAGAAGCCTTTGGGAAATTGTATGTGGAGCTGTAGTGAAACCAGAACCTGAATCCGAACAAATCAAGTGGATGGCAGATGTTGCCAAGGCACAGAAAATTTTGGTGGTTTCAATAGGAGTAGAGCCACTTATGCACGTTATCAACTGCGATACCTCTGCCGCAATGTATGCTGCGTTGGAAAGTGTGTACGAGCAAAAATCTGAAACATCAATTCATATATTGCAACAATAATTTTCAATATGCAAAGAACCCAGAGGACAGCATAGCAATGCATATAGCAAAAATGCAGAAAATCGCGAAGCAATTGGAAGATCTTGGTGAGAAAATTTGTGAAACCATGCTTGTGACGAAAATCCTAATGACGTTGCCGGAACAATACAATAATTTCTTTGCATCATGGGAAGCAACCGAAAAGAAGGAAAGAACGTTGAAAACATTAACAGTGCGTTTGTGCATGGACGAATCAAGATTGGGTGTGCAGCCAATAAAGCAGGAGGCGTTCGTAGCTAAGCATGTAAATAAGCCAGGCAATAAGTAGTTGAAAGGAAAATGTTTTATTTGCAAAAGACGTGTACATTGGAAAAGGGACTGTCCAAATAGAAAAAGTAGCGAGAAACTAACACGAGGCGATACGTTTGTAAGTGAGGTTATGTTTGTGCAGTCAAACATATCACAAGAATCCAGTTGGTACATGGACTCTGAAGCTAGTGACCATATGTCACATCGCAAAGAATGGTTTAAGAGCTACGCTAAGCTTGATAATCCAAGGCTTTATTGCACAAGCATATGGTAAAGGCGACATTATTGTAGAGGCTTATGATGGTAATGAGTGGAACGTAAAGTATTTAGCTGACGTGCTTTTTGTGCCAGATATAAAAAAAAAAAAAAAATAAATAACTGGCCATTTCAGCCCTTGAAAGAACTTTGCCATAGCTTCTTATGATCAATTGAAATGTGCGTCTTTTTAGTTTGTACACAATTGACCGAGAACCGGACCTACATGTTTAACGCCGACTTCGAACGGCGATGAACGGAATGTTTTTGTTCTCAAGAAGCCTTACATGGCATTTTGATTACTCTCTGAAGTTTTCCATTGTCTGCAGAGAGGTGGCGGCCGTACAGAAAAATTATTTTAATTCCCCCGAAAGGGACATGCGACCTTTAATTGAAGCAGCAACAATGATTCACGCAAAAGATCTAAGCTTGGAATACCGGGGCGAGGCAATACGAAATGTCGTTTTCACCTTGAACAGGACTGGTAGAAGTCAATCCGATGGAAATATGCCATTTGAGTTATGGTTTGGGCATAAAGCAGACTTGTATGTGCTTCGAGTCTTTGGATCAGATGCATATGTCCATGTTCCACAGGAGAAACGTAGAAAGCTAAATGCAAAATCTAAAAAAGCACTTTCGTTGGGTATGAAGAGCACTGTAAAGGCTACAGAATCTGGATACCACAAGAAAGAAAAATTGAGATTTCAAGATGAGATTTGAGATTTCATTTGTTTTTGTGCAAGAGCAAAATGCGGTTGCAGCTGCGCCAACAAAGTCTGTAGTGTCAGAGAAACTCCTAAGATCAGTATAAAGGAAGAATACCAAAATGATGTTTTCGAAGATGTTGATCTAGAGGTGCTTGGAGTAGTTACGCGTTCAAAAAGTAAGGAGTTGGAAGCAGCAACGTTGCATTGTGCTTATTTGGCCAATACTGAAACTCCTACAAGTTTTGAAGAGACATTGTCCAGCGATTTCAGTATGCAGTGGAAGCATGCAATGGATAAAGAGTTTCAGTCTTGAATCAGCAACAACACATGGAATTTGGTGAGTTTACCAAGAAACAAAACAGTAATTTCAAGAGAATGGGTATACAAAATCAAGCGTAAGGAAAATGGCGAGATCGAGAGGCTTAAAGCGCGCTTAGTTGCGCGTAGCCTTACTCAAAAATTCGCGGCTGACGTTGAGGAAACTTTTAGCCCGTTTGCCAAGTTTACGACGATTCGAATGATTTTGGCGATGGCCAATGCGCTTGATTTATCGATAAACCAGTTCAATATGAAAACGGCATGGCACACTCGATGAGGAAATTTATATGCATCAACCTACTGGCTATGAAGACGGCAACAACAATTTGTGTAAGCTGAAGAAAAGTCTTTATGGTATTAAGCAAGCATCAAGGTGTTGGAACCGTAAATTCACACAGATGTTAGAGGGCTTTAATCTTAAGACCAGCACAGCAGATCCATGCGTTTTTGTAGGGAATGTAAAAGGGACAAAGCTTATACTTGCAATCTACATCGATGACGCAGTCGGCAGAATCACTTGATGAAATGGTCAGCTATCTTAAAACTGAATTCGATGTGAAGGTGCTTGTGACCATATTCTACCTCGGTATGGAGGTTATCAAGCGACCTGACAAAATCTCAATTCGACAAGAAGCGTATGCAGAAAAAGTGTTGGAACGATTTGGTATGTTGAACGCCAAGCCGGTGACAACACCAGCGGAAGGTGTGCAGTTAGTTGTTGCAGATAACGGCCGCATTATACATATTGTGAGGCAGTAGTGTTATAGATAATTTCCCAATTATATTTTGGCTTTTAAGCGAGCCACGCTGATAACTAAGGCCTCAAGGCCGCTCTGATTATATTCGAAATTAAAAAGACAGCTTTCGCTTAACTCAATCACCCGCTTTATTTTTCAAATTTGCTTGCTTAAATACTAAATTTACAACATGTTCTTATATCTAAGACACACCCCATTTCCAGTTATTCTTCCAATTATATTTTTGTAACCAATCATAAACAAAGTTAAGACTTGCATTTTCTCAAGTCACATATTAAAAATCACAATGCTTCCTTTTTACTCTGATTGATTCTATATTGGCTTCTCAGAATTAAGAAATTCCAATTTAGAAATTAATCGTTTCATCAGATGCGCTACTTTAACATGTTACTCATGAATATGCATATCGACACATTCCCTCACATGCTGACCATGTGCACACTGCAATATGATCTTGTCTTTTTTATTTCCAACATAAGTGAACGCTCGCGCTAAACCAAATTTGTAATTTATGAATCATTCTTCTTTAATTGTCACTATTTTTGTCGTCGCCAAATTAGATCAGATTACATTCACATGTGCTCAGCATTTCATATTTTGAGACAAGGTGGTCTAAATTTGTTTTATTGTTTTGTTTTATTTGTTTATTTGTTTAATTTGGTTGTGTACACACAACACCCTCACCCTATAAAAAAAAATGATTTTGTTATTTTTAAATGACAAAATTATTTTATGATAATTGATAATATTAAGATTCTACATATTTCTAGCTTTTATTAAGTTGTTATTATGTACTTCTTTTTCTCTATTATCTATTTTAATAGTACTGTTAGGTCCATTTTGAGATATAATTTCAAAAGGGCCTTTGAAAGGTTTATCTAATTTTTTCTTATTCTCTACTTTTAAATATACATAATCTCCTATTTTAAAATTAGCTTTATTAATATATTTTTGCTTTTTTAACGTATTTTGCTTATTTTCTAATAAATTTTCTTTTGCTTTCATATGTGCATATTTTAATTTAATTTTAAATTCATTAATATAGTTTTCTAAATTATAAAATTTTTCTTCATTGTTTGCAATTTCACATGGTAAGGTACATAATTTTCCATATACTAATTCAAATGGTGTGTATTGCGTTATGCTATGCGGAGTTGTATTATATGAATATGTATAATAAGGTAACAATTCATCCCAGTTGTCTTTTCCGTCCATTGTCATTAGAAAATCGTTTAAAACTCTATGGTTTCTTTTTACTGTTCCTAACGTTTCATGATGATATGGTGTTGATGTGGTTTTATCTATGTTCAACATTTTGCATATATTTACTAATAATTCGTTCGTGAATTCAGTACCTTTATCTGTTTTTAATTTTCTAAAACAACCATATTTTAGTATGAATCTTTCTACTATTGTTTTTGCAACACTTACTGCATCTTTTGTAAAAAGTGGAAAAGCTTCTACAAATTTTGTTAGTTCACATTGAATAGTAAGTATGTATCTATATGCATTAGATGGTCTAAGCGGGCCTACTGTATCTATTGTGACAACATCGAACGATGTGTTTGGTGTTTCTGTTATAGTTAATCTTTCTTTTGTGTACCTAGTGATTTTTACTTGATTACAAATGTCACATTTGTTAATATATTCCTTAACCATTTTATTCATACCTTTCCAAACGTACTTCTGTTTTAGTTTGGCTATGCTTCTTCTTATACCGCAGTGTCCTGCAGTTTTTGTATCGTGATTATCTCTTATTAATTTCTTCATGTCTTCTATTTTCTCAATTCTTTTCGGTGGAGTATATAATATTATGTCTAGACAATTCTCTTTATTATTTTCTTCTAACTCATTAAATATTTGTTTAAACTTGTGCACAGATATATCTTTAAATATTCTATCATTCTTTGCTAGCGCTAATTTCTTCAGATTTTCATGTTTTGTATAAGATAACAATTTTTTCAAAATCAATTTTAATTCTGATAATGTCTTATGATTGTATCTAACATGTACTATATTATTGAATTTATATATTTCACAAGTGTGGCCTTTATTAATTTCTTTTGCATGTTCACATTTTAACTTCTGCACTCCTCTGGTGTCAGATATTGATATACACTCCCATATATGATGATGATCAGTCTTCAATGGTGAAGTGTCCGCGGATATTTCATTTACTTCCTTACTTGTTTTCTTATTCTTATTATTTTCATTTACTCCATTAATTGCTTTCTTATTCTTCATTGCTCTCGTTAGTGCACTTATATTATTTACCGGTATTATTTCTTTTAATTTTTCAGAATTTAACTCTATTCTAGATAACGCGTCAGCATTTGTATTCATGCTACCTTGTTTAAATATAATATCGAAATCATAATCCATTAAATCTACTCTTATTCTTGTTAATCTTGAAGATGGGTCCTTATGAGTAAATAAACTAACTAGTGGTCTATGGTCTGTATACACTTTAAATCTTCTTCCATACAAATATGGTCTGAAATGATTTATTCCCCAATGTATTGCTAATAATTCTTTTTCTATTACTGCTTTATTTACCTCATGTTTGTTGAGTGATTTACTCGCAAATGCTATTGGTCTATCACTTCCTATTTCTCCCTGAGAAAGAACAGCTCCTAGTGCATAATTTGAAGCATCAGTTGTCAAGATAAAATGTTTTGAAAAGTCTGGGTAGCTTAATACTGGTGGTGACATCAGTTTTTGTTTTAAATTTTCAAAAGAATTCTGGCAACTCTGTGACCAGCTAAAAATTACATTCTTCTTTAATAATTGATTTAATGGTTTTGCTATATCAGCAAAATTTTTAATAAAACGTCTGTAATAATTACAGAAAGCTACAAATCTACGTACTTCATCCGCGTCTGTTGGTATTGGATAATTTTCTATTACTTTATATTTGCTAGGATCCGTAGTTACACCTTGATCCGTTATGAGGTGTCCAAGATAAACTACTTCTGGTCTTAAGAAATTGCATTTACCTGGATTCAATTTTAAATTATGTTTACGTAATCTTTTAAAAACTTCTATCAAATTTTTATTATGTTCTTTTAAACTTGAGCCAAAAACTATTATATCATCAACATATAAAAATGCTGAGGCTTGCAAACCACTTAGTGCGAGTGAAAGCATTCTCTGAAAACTATTCGTTGAAATTTTTAAACCAAAAGGTAAACGTTTGAATTGAAAATGACCTGAATCAGTCGAAAAAGCTGTTAATGGCCTTGATTTTGGGTGTAGCGGAATTTGATGAAATGAACTTGTCATATCTAATGTTGAGAAAAACTTTGCTTTGCCTAACTTGTCAAGAACATCTTCAAGTCTAGTTAATGGGAATTTGTCATCCACAATTTTTTTATTCAAAGATCTGTAGTCAACTACTAGCCTCCATTTCTTCTCTTCACCCGTGCTCTTCTTCGGAACTATTAACAGAGGTGAATTATATGGACTAACGGAAGGTTCAACTATGTCTTCATCTAATAGCTTATCAACTTGTTTTTTTATTTCCTGTAAATTAGAATGTGGTATTCTATAATTTTTAATGTATACCGGTGACTTATCAACTGTTGTAATTTTTTGTTCATAAAAATAATTTTTCGTTAAAATCTCTCCTTCCATATAAAAAATGTTTTGATAATCACTACAAAGTTCTAATATTGATTCTTTTGCTTGCTTATCTAGATTATCTATCTTAATTTCCTTGAGAATTTTTTGAAACCTATACTCATCTGGTAAGCTGTTCTTATAATGAAATATTTCATAATTTTTCATGTTTTCTGTACCCAGCGTCAATTTTGGTACAAAAATCTCATCCGGTGTTGTATTTAGAAATTGTACATGCTTAACTCCTAGTGCTGGAATTATCGTGTTTGCTACAAACACTCCTTTACTAATTTCTTTACCACAAACTATGCTTTCTTCAACTACATCTATATTCACAGCTATTACTGACTCTGCTCTTGGGGGAATTTTTAAGTTTTTAACAGTTATTATTTGCGTGTTCATTGGTATTACAAACTCTTCTTCATCTGCCGCAATTGTTAGTGTATACGTCTCATAATCTATTTTACAATTATTCTTTATAAGAAAATCTCTACCTAAAATCCCATCTGATAACAAGTTTATATTTTCATCTACTATATGAAATTGATGTGCTAAAATCCTATCCTCCCATTTTAATTTAATATTTGAGCTTCCTAATGAATGTGTTGTTTCACTGTTTATATAATCATTTAAAATGTAATTTTTTAATAAGGAGATGTCTGCTCCAGTATCTACTAGTAACGTTACTATATTATTACCTATCTTAACACTAACATAATTTGATATCTCATTTGATCGAGTTACATTTATAATTCTATATTTTTTATTTTCTCTCCGCTTCTTATGTAAGAGTTCCCCAGTCTCCGGATACCGGGGGCTTCTTAGTTTCCCTGGTTGTTGGTCCTATTGTTATTATTATTGTATCTATGCCCATTATTATTATTCGCTCTACTGTTATTACCTCTAAGATTATTGTGCACACCTCTACTATAGCTATTATTTATATTATTGCCGTAACCTCTATTGTTATTATTATTCTTATTTCTGTCTTGAATGAAATTCCGGTTAAAGTTTCCATTACTAAAATTCTTATTATGAAAATGATTCTGCCTGTTTTGATTAAAATGTCCTCGACCTCTTGGAAATCTGTTAAAATGCATTACTCTACTGTTATTTGTCGTATCGACCTCTGTAGCTACCCTGATTGCATCACCTAATGTTGTTGGGCGAGCTGCCAAAACGACTGACTTAAAAGGTTCAACTAACCCATTCTTGAACGTTGTCATTCCTATTTGATCGTTCAGCCTTACTATTAATTCACGGTGCTCTTCACCTTGCTCATTTATCTGCAACTCATTCAATGCTGCTAACAGATTTTCTATCTTAGATGCAAATGCTGTGATTTCCAAATTTCCTTGATACATCTTGGTTAAATCATGATGCAATGTTGAAACTGTCTTTTTCGTTTTGAATGTTTTTTGTAGTATGATTTTTAATGTTTCTAAAGTCTCAGGTTTTGTTTCACTTAGTATTCTGTTTTTTACATTTTCTGATAATTTTGTGGCTAGTATAAACTTAATTAGTGTTTTTTGTTGTGTATCATCTTTTAAAGTATCATGATAAAATTCAATTAACCCTATATAATTGTTTAAATCTCGAAAGTCTCCTTGAAACTCAGGAATCAACTTAGAAGCAGTTACTAAATCAAATGAAGCCATTGTGGTTGTTAAATTTTCCTCTTTTGATTTTAAGAATGATTTTATTTTTTTTGTTATTTGATCAAAATTATGCTTCTCTTGATCCTCAATTATTTGCAGTCTTAAATTTTTTAAGTCAAGTAAAGTCTTTGTTATGAATTCAGTTGTATACGTCCTATTTGGGCTCTTTTTTAAATTCACAAGTATTTGCAAAGCATATTCACTCTCCATTTATATTATTTATGCGCATTTGTTACAAATTATTCTTGATTCTTTTAAATGAAAGCCATTTTTGCCAATTTTCAGTTCGCAAATAGTACATCTGAAGCAATTGAAATGAAAGCTATTTTTCTTGTAAGATAAATATCTTACTTTTCCAATATCAATAATTTTTCGTTTACATTTATAGCAGTGTTCGCTAAAAAGGATTCCAAAACATCCTTGGTAAAAGCATGTTGTAGCAAATTCTGACATTGTTATATCTATAATTACTTTTTTTTTTTTTTTTTTTTGTCTTTGATTATATATTTTCAATTACTGATAAAAGTATTTTGTTCTTAACATAATTTTTAAAATAAGAATATATTTTATATAATGCAACAGAAATTATTATTATCAAAAGAGCTGTTATGATAATTAATTTAAACATTCTGAATTCTGTTTATCCTTTTCTGAACGTATGCTTTAAAATATTGATTTATTCTATATGCTATGTATATAAATATGCAAATAATGATTATTGCTGATAGAATGGTTAGTGTTGTCTGCTGAATCTCGGTTTTTGTTACAGCTGATCCTAGATTATTTTCAATGTTCTCATTGATTGTAATGGTTTCCTTGCTCTTCTGGTCAAGCATCGTGAGTTGTCTGTAGACTTCTGTAATGTTTGGTATCATGTAGTTCTTCTTTTGCTTTGATCAGTTCAGCTATCAGTTTCTTCTTGTTTTCACCTGACGCCAGATGGATCACGCGGTATAGCTCACCAAGCTTTCTTCTCAAGTTTACTGCTTTGCCTCCTCTCGACTTCTTTCTATGTTTATCCTCTTCTTGCTGTGTCCTTTTGCACTGTCTTTGCTGGTATTGCTCCAGTGTGAGTGGCTTTGGTCCAGCTGTCAATGGTGTCGGAATATATATCTGTGGAACTGTATTGCCTTGCGCTACATGATCTGGTACATATTCCAATTCTACAAATGTTGCTGGTTGGTTCAACTGCTCGAATAGCTCATCTAACCCTACTCTTGAGTATGACATTAGGCTTTATATTATGTTAGGTTTTATATTTGTCGCAAGAACGGTGTCCGCAGGATCGCCATGTTATAGATAATTTCCCTATTATATTTTGGCTTTTAAGCGAGCCACGCTGATAACTAAGGCCTCAAGGCCGCTCTGATTATATTCGAAATTAAAAAGACAGCTTTCGCTTAACTCAATAACTTCCCTTTATTTTTCAAATTTGCTTGCTTAAATACTAAATTTACAACATGTTCTTATATCTAAGACACACCCCATTTCCAGTTATTCTTCCAATTATATTTTTGTAACCAATCATAAACAAAGTTAAGACTTGCATTTTCTCAAGTCACATATTAAAAATCACAATGCTTCCTTTTTACTCTGATTGATTCTATATTGGCTTCTCAGAATTAAGAAATTCCAATTTAGAAATTAATCGTTTCATCAGATGCGCTACTTTAACATGTTACTCATGAATATGCATATCGACACATTCCCTCACATGCTGACCATGTGCACACTGCAATATGATCTTGTCTTTTTTATTTCCAACATAGGTGAACGCTCGCGCTAAACCAAATTTGTAATTTATGAATCATTCTTCTTTAATTGTCACTATTTTTGTCGTCGCCAAATTAGATCAGATTACATTCACATGTGCTCAGCATTTCATATTTTGAGACAAGGTGGTCTAAATTTGTTTTATTGTTTTGTTTTATTTGTTTATTTGTTTAATTTGGTTGTGTACACACAACAGTAGGGTCATTGATGTATTTACTTGTCTATGGTCACACGGCCGGACCTTGTCTTTGCAGTATCTTATGCAAGTCGGTTTTTTGACACATATCAAAGCGAAAATGTCACTATGGTTACGCGAATTTTCAAATATTTGCATTTTACTACTAATGAAGATATTTGGTTTAATAAAACTAATGATTTATCTTTGATTTGCTATAGTGATTCGGATTTTGCTGGCGATGTTGAAACCAGACGCTCAGCTGGTGGCTACGCAATTATATTCTGCGGTGAGCCTATCTCATGGTCATCAAAGATTCAACAAACAGTAGCTCTTTCAACGACAAATTCAGAATACATGGTAGCGTGTGAAGCCGTAGAGGAGCTAAATTGGGTTCATCGGTTGTTAGGTGAACTATCTGGCGATTTCGTAGTGATAGAACTTTATTTGGACAATCATTTTTTACCAATGTAATAGCGCTTAAATTGGTAAAAAATCCTCAATTTCACAAGAAAACCAAGCACATCAAAGTGAAGTACCATTTCATCAGAGAGGTTTTTGAAAACAACGCGTTTACATTGAAGCTCGTGCCACCAAGTGAGCAGCTGGCGGACATTTTAATGAAACCCCTAAAGAAACACAATTTCAATTACTTGAAGTCTCGGTTAAGCATTTATTAAATACTTAAATGTGAAAAAACTGATCAATAAAAGTGGAAGTGTTAGCGTACATACGCTGTACATAGTTTATTGCTCAGCTTATTTAGTTACTCATGTATAAAAATCCTTTAATATGTACATAGTACATACATTTTTTTCATGCTCTTTTGTTTTTGAGCTTTGCATTCTTTTTAATTAATCACTCATGTTATACATCTTGAAGCAGTTCGACGTTGTTTTTATTTCACCCCTAGATCAGCTAACAATGTTACATACTGTGTATACTATATTTATAAGTTAAACTTAACATTCTTTACGATATTTGAAATTTTTTCAAGTTACTTATGTAAATAAAATAGTCGAAGGCCTCAGATGTATGTTACTAGTTGTTAAGACTTGATAATGAAGACTGCATACAATGCGAGAAGTGTCTGAGCTGGATTCACGACATATGCAGTGGGCTTGACTAAAAACAATATCAGGAGGCAGCCGCAGATAATGACTTTGAGTTAATTTGCATGGTGTGCAACGAGTCAACTGCTCCCACTGAGACCATCGCGCCGAATCAATTTAACACTATTATGGCGCAATTCTCCGATATAAGAAAATCGTTTAGTTTTATGTCTTAACAATATGATGATTTTCTAAATAACATGAATCAAACAAAGAAAAAAGTCGAATGCATAGCAAAGGAAAACTTGGCGCTACGGAGTGAGCTAAATGAGGTTAAAGGCAATGTAAAATTTCTAATGGAAGATAAAATACGCAACGACTGTATCATACGCGGTCTGGAGGATTCATCGAACAATAAATCCTCAACTGACTTAGTGGCTGAGCTCATGAAGCGCTTAAAAGTGAATGTTACCACCAACGAGATTGCACATGCCAGTTTCTTCAAAGTACAGATAGATCTCGAGAATGATAGCGAAGCAGGAATGGCGCAAAAATCAGTATTTGTTAAAGTTAATACATTTGAAACAAAACTAAAAGTAATGGCGGTAAAAAAAGAAATAAAACAAGATTCGGAACTTAAAAGGAAAATTTACATCAACGACTTTCTTACCAAAGAAACCCTCCAACTTTTTAGCCACGCCAAATCCTTGAAAAAAATGGGCTACAAGTTTGTCTATACTAGGGGCAATAAAATTTTTGTCAAAAAGACTGAGGGCTCTCGCGCGGAGTACATTCAGACCTATCAACGTATCGACGAATTACTTTTTGCTTAGACCACATCTGCATCATGTCGAGACCAAACACACGGCTCACAAGCAAGGCTAGAATTATCCACTGCAAGAGAACCTCGGAATCAACGACTGGAAGAGCTAGATGGCACGGAAGGCAACAACATTCATTTTCAAACTTAAACCATTAATATCACTATCTAAATTAATAATCACACTTACACTCTGTAAGTAACTACATTTATATATATGAATTCAGAAATAAGTAATAATAATTCCACAAACCAATGTTTATACTCTTCAAAACCGTTTTTTTTAATTTTATCTTTTAATGCAAAAAGTTCAGCGTCGCTCGACAAATTCAATAGCTTTCGTACGAAATTAGGTGCACTTGAATCAATGCCACAAATAATTTGTATCCAAGAGACATGGTTCTCAAAACATATACTAGAAGTATAGAACCAGGCTATATTAAAATTTGTTGTTGTAGAGATGATCAATATGGTGGCCTAGCCATTTATGCTGCGGAGTATTTGCATTTTCAAATCGAGGCAGTAGTAAATCAAGATTTCTGTCATATTATAAGAATTTCTATTCCTTCATTAAAGATTGACAATAAGGCTGCTACCATTATTGGATTGTACAGATCCCCTAAATGCTCTGTCGAAGTGTTAATTGAAATGCTAGAACTCGAACTTGAAGAATGTGATCTGAATAGTAACAAATGTTTAGTTGTGGGTGACTCGAATATTGACGTCCGTAAAGACTCGCCAGAGACACGATCACTGATAAACTTGCTAAACTCGTACGGTGTTGGAATATGTCACAATCTTATTACTCGCCCTGCTTCTAATTCGTCAATAGACAACGTCTTCTCCAACATTGACTTAGTGAAACTGCATATAACTTCGACTTCCTGCACGCTAAGCGACCACAATTTAATCGACTGCAGTGTGAAAGTTAAGTGTGCGCAGGAAAATATAAAAAAATGGAGAGAATTGTTTATGACTACGACAAAATAAAATTAAAAATCGACGCTATTTTGGTTCTTCTGGCGACCGTGATGACATTCGTGATCCGAACTCGTTATATGACGAAATTGAAAGAACTATTCTAACCTCAGTGGCGAATAACAAAACGCAAATCACAACGCGTACCAAAGTTCAGCATCTAATGGGCCCTTGGATTAATGGCAACTTTTTATCACTGATATCTATAAGAAATAAACTTTTTAAACAGTCCAAAAAGCAGCCGGATAGATTGTTCAAGGAAAGCAATAAAAATGAAATAGAGCAAATAACAACAGACCTAGACGAAAATAAATCTCCTGGGATCGATGATATTCCAATAAAAGTTATCAAAAACTCGTCGTCGTCCATATCTGGAATAATCGCCACACTTTTCGCAACTATGATTAAATCAGGAATTTATCCAAAGAAACTGAAAATTCAAAAAGTCCTGCCAGTATTAAAGGGTGGTAACACAACTAAAACACAAAATTACAGGCCCATAGCCAGCTCTAAACAATGTGGTGGAGAAAATCATAAAGGTCCAAATAAGTGCTCATCTCGACAGGACTAATTTTCTATATAAGCATCAATACGGATTTCGCAACAGTTAAGGCACGCAAAGTGCTATAGTACAGGCGGAAGACGACATTTGCTCAGCACTTGATCAAGGATGCACGGAAGTTGGAGGGTTGTTCGTTGACTTGCAGAAAGCGTTCGAGTGTGTGAATGACGAAATTCTTCTAAAAAAACTGCATTATGCCGGATTCAACGATGAAAAGTTACTTGAACGAAAGATACCAAATGTTTTTGATGGTAATGTTCGCTGTAGAGGGGAGAATGCTTTTCCCGCGTGCCACAGGGAAGCGTACTTGACCAACACTTTTTCTTATGTTCATCAACGATATCAAAAATATAGCCTTGAATGGAAAACTTTTTATGTTCGCTGACGACATCGCTTTATTCTACCCTTCCAGGAGCAGAATTGTGATGTGCCCACATCTGGAGTACGACATCTCGATGCTGCAAGAATTTGGCTCAATAAAATATCTATGAACACAGCAAAAACAAAATTCATCATTTTTTCACCATGTCGCCGCGATCCAAACTATTTCAGGTTTACCATCAATAATGCAGAAATCGTAGAGGAGAAAGAGGTAAAATTCTTGGGGCTCACGCTGAGCAACAATTTGTTATGGAACAAGCACATAGCAAATCTACAAAGTAAATTGTCATATGGACTGGGGCTGCTGTCAAAACAATTAAAGGGGCTGCTTTCAAAACGTCAAAAACAAAATATCGGAAGATGCAAAGCACCTTATTTACGGAGTGCTATTTCACTCTCACCTAATGTACATGCCAATGTGCTGGGCATTTACATCTACCATGGAGCTAAATATGCTCCAAAGATTTCAAAATAAAGCAGTCAAACTAACTTTTCGATTGCCAAAGAGGTTTCCAAGCCGTCAGCTGTATTCGACAAGATTCAAATCTATTCTGCCAATAAAGAATCTATATGTATATCAACTGCTGGTTCATTTATTCAAGAATATACACAATATAAGTTACAACACAACTCAAATAACACATCCAACGCATGGAGTGAATACTAGAGGCACTAATAAGTTAGTAGTGCCGAGATGTAGATTAGAGACAACCAAGCAACGTTATTCATTCGCAGCATCGAAGGCGTTTAATGGATTACCCGCTGAGTGCAGGCAGGACCTTCTGTGATGAGCGTATTTAAATGTAGAGTTAAACAATACTTGCTTGATAGGATTAAAAATAATATGATGTACATAAATAGTTGGATTGTAAATTTTTTTAATATCGTATAAAATGTATAAATTTCAATTAATAACTTATATAATTGTTTAAGGGCCTACTAAAGTTTTTCGGCGACCAAAAATTAAAAAATTTTTTTACATTTTTCGCATGTATAACATCTTAAAAATATTCTCAGAAAGTTATAAGCCAATTAAATAAAATTGTTGCAATTATAAGCACGATTGTCCGGAGAGAAGACGATAAAAAATATATGTATGTACTTGCCTTACTGATACCAGCTTCTAAAAACACTCTTCTCTTTGATGTGTCTTTTATTTTTCAATGCACTTCTTAAGTGTCTATTATTTTTTCCATTCACTCCTTATATAAAAATGCATAGCCATAGGCATCCACAGGGCGAGCAAAGAGGAAAGGCCCCCTGGTCTTCAGAAAAATGAAAAACCTTATATTACACGGTGAGACCGCCAAAAAGTTTCAGCCAAAATTCTTAAAAATTCCGAGAGAGGGACATCTTGTGATTATATCGCGACTAGTCCGACCTCTCAGTTCCATCACAATTTTTTCTTAAAAATTCTCAAAGTTAAAAAGTAGGTGTTTAAGATTGTTTACCAAAATACGTCAGTGCAGCCCTGGTTTATATTATTTTGATTCTTTTTATTCTAAGTTTTCGTTTTGTCATTCCATACATACATTTTTTTCGTTTTTTGACACTCGTCGCTTTTTCTGAGCTTTTGCTGTTAACACGCGGAATTTGTACCGATTAGAAGTTTTGTATTAAAATAAGTGAATATTAAATGAATTAAATTAAACACTTTTTCGACTTTTATTCGGACAAATTTCCCCAAACATTGGCATCCCTTGCGGGGACCTGCTCCCTTCGAAAAGAAAAAAAAAGGAATCTACTTCCAAACTCTCGATTCAAGTGAACCTGTTTCCTTACGCGAGTGACTAAAAAACCTAAACCCTATTCCGTACGTCGGCTATGATAAAAATAAAGGAATCCATTTCCACAACGTGTTTCAGCTAATCTTATACTCGCGTGTTCGATCTATTCGACAAAGTGATCTCAGTGCGGGTTCTTGACGTTGTTCTCCACAACTTAACATTTTCATGTACATAGTGAGACAACTTTTCCTCGTGTCACGAAGACCCTAACCTCAAACTTGCGCAATCACCCTTTTGCAAGTGTCTACGGGCAGCGCAGTCACCTTTTAGCGCGTCGCAGCTATGTCGAGCCTCAGTGTCAAGTGTCAATCCAACATGTCGCTATTTCTATCTCTTTCGAACAAAAAAAAATAAATTCAGCTAGAACAAAAGAAAACGAAAAACAAAACAAAAGCAAATAAAGTGTGAGACGTGTGCGCGGTTGACATTTACTTTGTTTACATTTCATCTTTTGCTTTAATTTCATGGTTTCAAACAAAATAAATTTCGACTACTACCTTTTATTTTGTTTCGAACTATGACCTTTCAAAATACTTTTACTCAAATAAACATAGTTTGAACTGAATAACTTGCAATAAAATTGGTAAGATAATTTAAAAGTTTTATTTATTTTTTCGAACATTTTCTGTTATTATTACATTCTGCGAGCGTTTGATAAAAGCAAAAATGGAGAAGTTAAAACAGCTGAAGGCAAGTGAAGCTGCTATATCCAAATTTCCCGCAAATACGTGCAAGACTGCAAAAGCAAAGCAAAGCAAGGGATTTGTTACTGCACGCAGACAACTTCTGGAGCACTATTGGTCAAGGTATGTGGTGCTCTACAACGAAGTGAGTTCAGAAGCTGATTTCAAGAAAAAATCTGCTGTAGTTCATTTAGTCGAGTATGATGTCGTTGAATGTACCTATGTTGAGGCTATGGGTGATCTACATGAGTTATTAGGTGAATTGATCGCACCACTAGGCAGCTCCGCGGATGATACGCAACAGCAATCATCATATATCATTCACCATAGTCCAGCTCAAAGTCTACCTCGTCTGAAGATTCCACCATTCGACGGATCCTTTGTAAATTGGTATTCATTTAAGGATCTCTTTACGTCGGTGGTCATAAAAAATACATCACTCGCAAATATTCAGCGGTTGCAGTATCTGAAAGATAGCCTTATACATAGGTGCAGCTGCGCACGCACTCGAGAATATAACCATGACTGATGGTAACTTTTCTGTTGCTTGGGAGTTTCTAAGAAGCAAGTACGAGAATAAGCGCGTCATCAATAACGCGCATTTAGCTGAAATTACTCAATTACCAGCGGCTCAAAAGGAGAGTGCATCTAATTTACGTAAGCTGCTCGATGGCGTCATCTCAGCTGTCCGCGCCCTGGAACAATTGAATCGTCCTGTTGAACACTGGGATGATTGGCTAGTTTTCACTATTGTTCACAAGCTGGACCCAGTCACACGAAAAGCTTGGGAGATTTCCCTCACTTCTGGTGGCGAATTACCTACTTTCGATCAAATTAAAAGGTTCTTAGAGAATCGTACTCAATCTCTAGAAATTTTCCAGAGCTCTCTGGACTCGAAGCCTGCCTTCAAAGATACAATTTCATCCAAAAATAAACACCAACATGGAGTCAAAAACTATCATGCCGCACCTGGACGCTGTCCTGGGTGTGCCGGCAAACACATCATCATGTTTTGTGAAGATTTCAGAAAAAAGTCTGCTCAGGAGCGCTACCAATTCATCGAAAAGTGCAACATGTGTCTCAACTGTTTGAGATATGGACATCAACAGTCAGCATGTTCATCAAATCGACGCTGTCAGCATTGTAACAAAATGCATCATTCCATGCTGCATGAATATTTCAGTCCTAATGTCAGCACGAGTCCATCAACGCATACGGTTGCTAAACCGACAAACGTAACTGCAAATAATGCTACGATTCCCAACGAGTCATCAACAAAATCAATTCCTGAGTTTTCACCGGTGCTACTAGGAACCGCACTAGTTTCAGTAGTGTCCAGCAGTGGGCACAAACTCACTCTTAGGGCATTACTCGATAGCGGCGCTGAGGCTTCATTTATAAGCGAATTTGCTACGAAACACAATTAACACGAGTAGCCGCTCATATTCCAGTGAATGGAGCCAGTGGCAGTAAAATCGGACTCGCTTGAAGTATCGTTGAGTTTACGATTAAATCTCTTAAGTCAGCATCATTTCAAACCACATGCGTAGCATTAGTTCTTCCTCGTGTTGGTAATATTACTCCAACATTCAGAGTTCCAACTAGTCAACTGGTCGACTTTCAAGAGCTGGATTTGGCAGATCCCAGTCTAAATGTTCCAAGAGGCATTGACCTCATCTTGAGCGCTGCAGACTATGCCGTGATACTTAAGAATGATTTTAAACGAAGTAAAATCAACAACACCATTGCTCAAAACACTCATCTGGGCTGGGTTGTATTCGGTGTTCTCACCTCGAAGCACAAGCTCGCAGCAAGCGAAGAAGCATGCAATTGCAACTTCACCATCGTTGACCTGGATGAATCGCTGCGTAGATTTTGGGAGTTGGAAGAAGTAAGTCTGAGTCCTGCACTCACAAAGGATGAACGCGCTTGTCAAGAATTCTTCGAAAAAACTACAAGGCGTCTAGAAAACGGCCGCTACGTTGTCAAATTGCCTGTGAAGGTAGGTGCCGACGTGACACAGCTTGCATCAACCTATCATGCATCCATGAATCTCTTGAAGTGCATGGAGCGCCGACTTCTTCGCGATGCAGTAATGCAGCAAAGTTACAGCCAATTTATGAACGAGTACCTGATGCTTGGTCACCTTGAGCAAATTTCGAATCATTCAACTACGAACGATGTCTGCTATTTACCACATCATGGCGTGGTGAAAGAATCAAGCTCAACCACTAAACTGAGAGTGGTTTTTAACGCTTCGCAAAAGAGCGACTCAGGATTTTCGCTTAATGATTGTTTGCATACTGGTCCAAAAATGCAAAACGACCTATCAACAATCGTTCTTAACTGGCGTCGATATCAGATAGCCTTCACGGGTGATATCGAAAAAATGTATCGCCAGATCTGGATCGACAGGAGAGATGCTGATCTACAAAGAATTTTATGGCGAAGCAGTCCACGTGAAGCACCGAAATCTTTTCGGCTTTTAACCGTCACCTATGGCACGAACTGCGCTCCGTACCTTGCGATCAACGTCCTTCGAACGCTTGCTAGCGATGAAAAACTGCGTTATCCAGATGCATCAAAAACACTTTTAAACAACTTTTGTGTCGATGATGTGCTGTCTGGCGCTGATGACCCAGCAGCTGCAATCAAGGACGCCAAGGAGCTCAAGGCACTACTGCAAGCAGGTGGATTCATACTAAGAAAGTGGAATTCAAACTCTTCGTCTTTTTTGGAGGCCAATGCACCAAACGAGGACAAACCTGCGGATAAGTTAGAGGTACCATTCGATGAAGGAACTACTGCTCTTGACATGATTTGGTATACTCAGACGGACGAATTCAGCTATTGAGTCAGCCTTGACTACACAATCAAAGTTTTTACCAACGACAGCTGCTCTCGGACGTGTCTACTCTTTTCGACCCCCTTGGATTCCTCGCCCCAGTTGTTATTCGAGGCAAAATCTTCTTTCAAAGTCTGCGGCTTTCCGAACTAAACTGGGATGACGAGCTAACAAGCGATCTTCAACAGGACTGGATCGTGTTCCGGAACGACTTGAAAAACCTTGCTAAGGTCAAAATCCCACGTTGGATACACATGTCTTCGCACATTTTATCATATGAGCTTCATGCCTTTCCAGATGCATCTACCCACGCTTATGCAGCAGTAACTTATCTAAAAGTAATTTCATCGAACAACATAACCGTGCACTTGCTCACGGCAAAAACGAAGGTTGCTCCCTTGAAACGTGTCACCATACCGCGGCTTAAGCTGTGTGCAGCTCTTCTCGCAGCCAAGCTCGCTCGAAAAGTACACAACGCTTTTCAGTTCGACAGCAGACCAAAACTTACCTATGGTCGGACTCCATAACAACACTTTATTGGATACGAACAAGTCCTGGCAAGCTCAAAGAATTTGTAGCTAACCGAGTTATACAAATCCAGGATATTTCATCCACATGGCTTTAGAACTACGTGCCTTCAAAGTTCAATCCGGCGGATTGTGCCAGTCGTGGCATAACAACAAGCGAGCTGATTGACCACCCGCTTTGGTGGTCTGGTCCTACATGGTTGAAGCTAGCTGAAGCACACTGGCCACAACAAAAACCACAAATTCCTGACGAGTTGCCGGACCTGAAAACAGTACAAGCCTGCGTAGCTCAACCCGAGGCTGTGCCATCGTTTATATTGGAGAAATACTCCACACTCGAGAAACTTCTCTCCACGACAGCTTGGTGTCAACGGTTTATCAATGCCGTCCGCAAGAAACCACATGCGACTGAGTCTTTCTGCTCATGGTCTGAGCGCAACGCAGCATTGATTTTCTGGGTCAAGCGAGTTCAGAACCATGTTTTTCAACAAAAAATTCACTGCCTTAAACGCAACCAATCGTTTCCTGTAAGCAGCCAGGTTATTAAACTGAATCCGACGTTAGATGCTGAAGGAATCCTACGCCTCAGTGGAAGATTGAATAACGCGCACATTCCGTTCAGCGAATGCAATCCTATCATACTACCAAAAATCAACCATTTGACGGCTTTACTGATCAACGATGCACATCAACGAACGCTACATGGAGGCACACAAGCAACGTTGCAGTTCTATCGTAGAAGATGGTGGATTCTCAACGGCCGCACTGTGGTCAAAAGAATAATTCGGAGCTGTGTCCCATGTTTTCGGCAAACATGTGCGCCGCTCACACAAATCATGGGAAACTTGCCATCTGAACGCTGCAATCCATCCTTGCCGGCGTCGACTATGCAGGGCCCTTTAGCGTTCGCACCTCCAAGGGTCGTGGTCACCGGAGCTACAAAGGTTACGTCGCACTCTTTGTTTGCCTGCCAACCAAAGCGATCCACCTGGAGTTGGTGAGTGACTTGACGGCAGAAGCCTTCATCGCAGCATTGAGTAGATTTACGTCAGTGCGAGGGATCTGTTCAGATATTTACAGTGATCGCGGAACTAATTTTATTGGCGCGAACACCTTTCTAAAAGAAGAACTACAAGCTTTTCACGTCCAACAGAGCGCAGCTGCATTACATGTTTCTAAGCTTGGCGTTAACTGGCACTTCATCCCTCCAGCTGCTCCTAACTTTGGGGGCCTCTGGGAAGCCGGAGTGAAAAGCATGAAGTATCACCTGAAAAGGGTAGTTGGTGCAACCACGCTGACGTTTGAAGAATTTTACACTGTGCTGAAGAAAATAGAGGCCTGCCTTAACTCACGGCCGTTGTCAGCTCTAACTGATGATCCCACTGATATCACGGCTTTAACTCCCGGCCACTTTCTCGTGGGTCGAGCTCTTACATCGTTTCCGGATCCTTGCAGCCTAGATTTGAAACGGCATCTTCTGAACCGATGGAAACAACTTACACAAATGCAGCAAGACTTTTGGCGCAGATGGTCGCTCGACTATTTACACCAACTGCACACCCGACCTAAATGGCAACAACAGCAAAAGAACATTACCATTGGTCAACTGGTCCTACTCCGCGATGAACGTTTGCCCCCAACTCAGTGGGCCTTGGGTAGAATCATCGGTACTTTTCCAGGAGAAGACGGCCGAATTAGGGTTGTTACTATCAGGACCAAGGACACCGCTCTCAAGCGTCCAATTTCCAAGGTTTCATTGCTTCCGATCGACCCTCAATCAGGTAACCTACTCACATACTGTGGGCGGTCCTCAGACTAAGATGTCGCCGCAGAGTCTGGACGAGGTGGGCGAAAATGTTTAAGATTGTTTAGCAAAATACGTCAGTGCAGCCCTGGTTTATATTATTTTGATTCTTTTTATTCTAAGTTTTCGTTTTGTCATTCCATACATACATTTTTTCGTTTTTTGACACTCGTCGCTTTTTCTGAGCTTTTGCTGTTAACACGCGGAATTTGTACCGATTAGAAGTTTTGTATTAAAATAAGTGAATATTAAATGAATTAAATTAAACACTTTTACGACTTTTATTCGGACAAATTTGCCCAAACAGTAGGAATTCTAGTATTCCGACTTTTAACAATTTTTAATATATGCTTAGGTTGTGAGAATTTAAAAACAAAATGCACTTTTGTTCAATAGAATTAAACGTTAAATTTAACAGTGCCAAAAGATTTTTGAAAAAAATATATAAAGTGGGTTTATCGCAATGGAGAAGTCAATTTTTCAAAAATTTTGTACAAATGTTAGTTCTTCTTTATTTTTTTTAAAAATGGTAACAAACAAAAATCCTTAGTTTTTTTTACAGGAATTATTAAAACTACTCACTACCTTTCAAAAAAATCTAAGATAACTGAAATCAGTTGGAAATTGGAAAAATGGCAGAGGTTTTAAAGTGTTTTTTAAATCGACAATCATCGATTTTTCTGATATACGTTCACAGCGTTCAAACTGCTGCCATTTAACCAAATGATAACGGATTTTGCTTATATATGGATTGTTAGAATGCACAAATGCCACATTTTGCGATTCTAGTTTTTGTAGAAAATAAAAACGGCGAAATCTTATGACTGCGAATAATAAAAGTTTTATTAATTTTTGCGGGATAAAGGTTCAAATTTTGATTGAATGTAAGTTTGTACCTTTATTGTAAATTGTATTTATGTTGGTGCTCTTCGCAACACCTCATCCAGTGCCAAAAACAAACACAAATTAGCAATAAAAGATTGCAAATTTTTATTTTATTTGGGAAGAAATACGAACATAGTGTCTTGATACACGTATGACTTCTGCATTTTTCGATTGAATTTCAATACTTTTTTGTTGACACAACAGTAGCAGAACTTTTAGTATGACGATGAACATATTTCCAATCCGAATGGCATTACTTTCTTGAAGCCTTTTATGAAAGCCAACATAATGTGTATTGCAAGGAACATAAAAAATTGGGTGCCCAAGAAAGATTTTTTTGCATATCAGGGACAAAAATACTTTTATAAGCGTTTTGAACTTCATCTAAAATCGCTTGACGATATGATTTTAGTGTATATCTAAACACACGTAACAAAGAGTGTTTATTTTATCGCACATCATGAATAAAAAAGTCTGAAAAGTATAACAGATGGTAAACCCATTGCATCAGCAAAAAGTCTGAACACACTTTTCACTTTTTTGATCTGCTCAAAGTACACAATATTTTACTTACCGCAGGATATAACAACAGCAAGGAGCTCTAATAAAATTTCTTTCGGAAATAATTTGGAAAATATGCAAGGCACTTTTCACTATTCAAATTACACAATTCCAAATGAAGTAACACAAATAAGAAGTTTTTCAATCGTAAAGACACTCAGATTATCTCACAACAATCTTTTGATATATTGTTTGATATCGCCTTTTTTTTATTTTCTACAAAAACTAGAATCGCAAAATGTGACATTTGGCTTGTGCATTCTAACAATCCATATATGAGCGAAATCCGTTATCATTTGGTTAAATGGCAGCAGTTTGAACGCTGTGAACGTATATCAGAAAAATCGATGATTGTCGATTTAAAAAACACCTTAAAACGTCTGCTATTTTTCCAATTTTCAACTGATTTCAGTTATTTTAGACTTTTTTGAAAGGTACTTAGTAGTTTTAATAATTCCTGTAAAAGAACTAAGTATTTTTGTTTGTTACCATTTTTAAAAAAAAAAATAAAGAACAACTTACATTTGAACAAAATTTTTGAAAAATTGACTTCTCCATTGCGATAAACCCACTTTATATATTTTTTTCAAAAATCTTTTGGCACTGTTAAATTTAACGTTTAATTCTATTGAACAAAAGTGCATTTTGTTTTTAAATTCTCACAACCTAAGCATATGTAAAAAATTATTAAAAGTCGGAATACTAGAATTCCTACTTTTTAACTTTGAGAATTTTTAAGAAAAAATTGTGATGGAACTGAGAGGTCAGACTGGTCGCGATATAATCACAAGATGTTCCTCTCTCGGAATTTTTAAGAATTTAGGCTGAAACTTTTTTAAAGGTCGAATCGGTCACAGTGTTATTGTAAAAAAAAATAAAAATAACAGTAATAATAAGAACTTCTCCCCCTGGCATAAAATTCTGGGGACGCAATGTGGAAATTGGCATACATTTATAAAATACGTTGATTCCACGCGTATTATTCTCACAAACAAAAATGTACAGGAAGCTACGCGCGAGGGAAGAACCCTGAGAAAACAGAGGCAAGTTGAAATTTTTGACTCAACAATTGATGATGAGGGTATCTTATATGGTCCTGGAATAGATGATACTATATAAGCTGAAAAAAAATAATATATTCCTAAATAAAGTACTTGTAAAATTTTAAAAGCGTTTTTCTCGAAAAGACTGTTTAAAATCGGTGGACAGCATTACTCGAAAACTATGCTAAGGAGCACTTCCAAATTTATTTCACTTGTTAAGTAAATATGACCGGTCATCGTTCGATTTTTATTTTGGAAAAATACTCTTGTTTTTATCACCTAAAAAAAAATTACTTATTTAGTCCAAAATCAGTTTTTTACCTGCCATTTTGGCAAAAATCAACATTTTTCTTAAATCTTCGATCAAAAGCTCAAAAAGCTTCAGCAGAACCTTAATCATTTGTATTTTTTGTTTTTAGATAAACAAGCTCTGAAAAATCGTTTTCACCGCATATTTAATTTTCTTTTCTAAACTCTGGATTCCTGCTATATGGTTGAATATTTGTTATCGAAAAATTCAAAATCTTTTCTTCAAAACATATGTAATTATGATGTAAAAAAAAATTTACCTAAAATAAACAGAAGCTTAAAAATGACGCTTTTAATTCAAGATTTTTTTCACTCAAAAAACTTTATTAGGCCCTTAATATAATTTAGTCATGCCAATAAGAAATGCTCCTTAATAACTTATTAAGGCAATGGAGCAAATTAAAATTTTGTAATGTAACAATTTTGAACTATCGATAATAAAACAAAAAAAAAAAAAAAAGGAATTAAAACTGTGATCATATAACTTTTTTTAAATTTAAATTAAAAAGCTTTTTTTTTTGAAAATTTGGATGACCGTTCGTTGTGAATAATCACCCAAAATGCAATAAGAAAAATCGCCCGAAACACAAATGAACAATTACTCAAAATTTTTTTTATAACTAAATGAACACTTCACTAAATGAAGAGAAATTTTGCAAACCGTTGCGTGTAAAAATAACATGTTACATACTGTATATTAGACTGGGTCGGATTTGTATGAAAAATGCTGTATTCGAGTGAAAATTTAAAATTTTTTTACAGGAAAACGGTTAAAGATAATGGAAAAATCTTTAAGGGTGAATAAATACACTAAAAAATTATTTACAAAAAATTTATTTTATTAATATTTAACAATTGTTATGCATGAAACTTTAATTTGAAGTTGACGTGACGATATTGCAAAGAGCTGATGGTTACCATAATAACTAAAGTTTAGCAGCACCTAGAAAAAACAAAATAATAGTATTGTTATCGTGTGAACTAAAATTTTTAAGTTTGGCGAAAAATGAAAAAAAAAATATATGAAAAAAAATCGTAAAAAAAGTTTTTTCTCGATTTTGTGGAAAAAAATATGGAAAAATAAGAATGTTTGCAATATTTTAGTTCACGCGGGAACTATACACGAGGAAAGTATGCGGTTAAAATTTGGAGATAATCGGACAAGGTAACATAATTTTATGTAACGATAGTCACCAGGTATGAAAATGTAAAAAACTTCAAATTAAAGTTTGTTAAATTTAGTAGTTAATAGTTAATAAAGTTAATAAAGTTTTTAAAAAAGTTGAAATTAAATGAATAACATTTTTTTTTGTAAATTTGTTTGAGTGTATCACCCCAAAAATATTTTTCTATTATTTCTAACCGTTTTCCTGTAAAAAATTTTAAATTTTCACTCGAATACCGAGCGCGCCAAGTAGCAACATGCCTTAAAAAACTCAAGTTAAGCCCATCATTCGAAACATTCACAGACTATGAATAAAAAAATGTTCGAACATTCACTGTAACGAATTTATTGATTCACAAGTTCCTAATATCGACGAAATCAAAATCGATACAAACTTTTTAGCAATTTCGGAGCTACCAGTTTTTTTAAGTGCTGTCACCATCAGTCGTTTGGTCTCATCGTCTATACATCTATCGAAAAATAAAAATCCTATTAGAGTTTCAGAAAGATACCATAAATGGTTACCAAGCTTTTTCAACATTTCATTGGCGATTCGATCATGTATGACACGAAATTTAACAAGATTTGCAATAAATAGCTCAAATTATTATATTTGCAACCATCATTTATAATTCCGGGGGCATGCAGGATTCCAAAAATGTAATCATTTCACCCAGTCTACTTAATATGTTATACTATATTTATTGGTTGAACTTAACATTCTTTACGATATTTTAAATTTTTACAAATGTTTTATGTAAATAAAATAGTTAAAATCCTTAGAGGTTTGTTGCTTGTTTTTAAGGCAAAGCAGTAATTATATATTTTTTTAAAATTTAAATTAAAAACAAATATTTTTTCTTTTTTGATAATTTGGGTGACCTGACCGTTCATTGTGAATAATTACCCAAAATGCAATACGCATAATTGCACAAAACACAAATGAACAATCGTCCAAACAATTTACTCAAATTTTTGAGGTGTTTGTTCATTTTTTAATTTCAGGCGATTGGGTTTTGGGCGATTGTTCCATAGCCACATTTATGAAAGTCTGGATTGGGCTTAAGGAAAGTGTTGAAGTCTTGACTCATAACTTAACTCAAGTCTAGGAAACTCCTCTCCTCAACCTTCTTTTTCCAAAGTAACAACTTTTCAAAGCTACCCACTACCACAAATGGAGGTTCATCAAAAAGGGTTGTTATTTTTTATTTATAAGAATTAGTTTTTGCTTAGAAACTTTGGTATTTGGTTAATGAATAAAATAGGAATTAACAAAATAACAAAGATTCATATTATTTTTGTTTCTTTCCAATAAGCATTTGGTAAATGTTTTTTTTTTATATACCTATGAACTGTTATTTATACTTTATTTGTTCATAAATGATCCTCGAATATTGACTTAACACGATTTATTTGTTTTTTGTTTAAAAATATGTTTGAAAATAATGTTTTGAATATTCTTAAACGTTCAGAAATATATCAAAATTAGTTTTCTGTTTGGATTTCTTTTAATAAGCGAGTTGAGCTGATTCTTGTCACATTAGAAGACATGAGTGTTTATGTTCAGCGTTTGGGTGTGGGTGAAACACCGAAAACCTCACAACTGAATGTGTTTTGCTTGCTGGCTCATTCCACCAGTTTTCGCCAAATTTAAAAAAAAATAGTCGCAACATGTTTTAGAAAAAAATTGACAAAATTATATGTTGTTTTTGTGTTAAAGTAGGTAACAAAAAACATTTTTTTAATTTTTTATTTTTAACCGTTAACCAGTGGTGGCGCTCGAAAAATTTTTGGCGGGCGCAAAAATCACGATTTAATAGTTTACGGTTTCATTTATATCTCCGCTCCTGTAATTGGTGTTGACTTAATTTAAAAATTGTTTGACAGATAACAAATTGACGCAACTTCTAATATAAAATTTAAGTTCGTAAACTTATTTTTAATAAATAATAAAATTCACCAAACTTATGCTAAAAATTGGTTTTTTTTCGATTTTCATCACCCTGTTTCAACAACTTACAGGGTTGCTAGACCTAAAATTTTTTTACAGTTTCTTCTTCTATTACATTTTAACAAGATAAGTTGAAAAAATTAATGAAAATGTGTAAACATTTTTAGTTTTACTGCTTTGAAAGTATGGATTTATGAGAAATAGCACAACTTCAGGACCCTGTATCGGTAAAAGTGCACATTTTAAAATTCAAAATTTTTTTTCTATTTTAATTTCATGTATTGACAACACACTGAAAAAAAATTGGGAGGGTGTTTTGCCTTGTTTTTGAAAAATGATATTTTGAAAATTATGGCATAACTCAAATAATTGAAAAAAGCAAGATGTTTAGGTGCCTCCATATCAAAGAGTACACAAGCAAAAGTTTTAAAAATCAACGTATATATTGTTGAACTCACATTTAAAATAGTCCTCCAATTTGGAGAGGCTGCTTTAAGGGGAGATACGCAGTCAGAACTTTTTTTTTTTTTCAAAAATTTTTTTTGCATTTTCTTAAAGCCTTAAGTTTCAAGAATATTTGGTGAAAATTTCAAGTCAATATC
The DNA here is from genome assembly GCA_943735915.1 of Pherbina coryleti. NCBI lineage: Eukaryota > Metazoa > Arthropoda > Insecta > Diptera > Sciomyzidae > Pherbina > Pherbina coryleti. Next base: position 103,472,015 of record OX030950.1, read on the forward strand.
TCAAAAAATAACAAAGTTATAGCCTACTGAGTGAACCGCCTTCTAGAACGCGCAGTGCTGGCGCTTATTTTCAAACGCGTTTTTCTCGAAACCATGTTTTCAAAGTCGGTGACCAAGATTTCTCAAAGCTCAGTGAAGCGATCGTTTTGATTTTTTTGCAGGCTTATTGTACACATAATTATCTCGTACTTGTCATAGGATTTTTTTTTTTTTTAGCTTCGTTCATTTTTTATAGGCAAAACTATGACGAATTTTTGGTCGAAAATCATTTTTTTACGTTTGAAAGTCCGCCATTTTGTGAAAAATCAATATTTTCAAAAACGGCTATGACAAGTACGAGTTTTAAGTATCTACTTTAATAATATATTTCATTTTTTTGTTTCAGATGAATTAAGGAGGAGCAATCTTGGTCACCGCATTTCACCTTTTTTTCAGAGCGCTCTACAAAAACTGCTGTATCGACCTTAATATTAAATTTTTTTTAATAAAAAAAAAACTAAAAATACTCTTGAATGTGTATATTTTTAGGTATAAAAACCCTCATTCAAAAATATCCCATAGGTTTCCTTAAAAAAATTCACAAACATGACCTTTTTTTTCGGCCTCTGGCTGCGTTGCTCCCCTTAATATTTGTTGGACTTATGAAGTTTTAAAAATTGGGTTTAAATTTAAATTGAAGAAAATGTCTTCCATTGTTGACCCCGTATCTCAAAAAATGCACATTTAAAAGTAATGAAAATCAACACAAATATTGTATAGATGTATTGTTGTAATAATTTTACTAATTTCGAGAGGGTGTTCTAGTTTTTTTTCAGGAAAAATAGGTTTATATAAACTCTGTTATAAATGAAATAAAAAATAATTTTAAGAAAATGCATGCTTATGAGTTGTTTATATTCGTTTTCCATCATTTTAGTTTATTTTATGATATTCCTTTTTTGCTAGGTTGGCTTAAAATAGATTCTACTTCCCATATATTTGAAACTGATATGAATCCAGTCTGAATTCTTGATGTACTGACTGGTATAAAGCTATGTTTTTGTCTGGTTTTTGGAACCGTTCGAGCGTCCATGAACCTTTGTGCCAAATCGGCTTCCGTGTTTCGTATTTCTGCGCCATCGACATAAATAAATGTGATTCCGGGAATATGGGTTATACAAAAATTTAACATTTGCGGGACAGTTTGTATGTCATTATATTCCAAACTTGCTTTAGCGACAAGTCTTTTTACTGTACCACCTACTCCATCGCATTGTCCCTTTCCATGGCATGTGGCAAAAAAATGCCATTCGGCATCAAGATCAAAATCTTTTTTTGGTTGCATAAATTACTAAAGTTTTTTTGGTTTTTATACTGCCCTGCAGCTCCATCGGAAAAGTAAACCAATTTTGAAACAGCTGGAAAGAGCTCCTTAATTTTAGTAATAAGTTTCTTTTGAAATGAGTATACAGCTGAAGTATCATGACTAAGACTATCTGATAAGATGCAAAAACTTTTGGATTTAATGTTAGTATCTTCCTTGTAGTATACTACGAATGGATGAAGAGTTGCCTGTTTGTTCACCCAGTGATAACTTTGAATTTCATCCTGTATAACGAATGTAAAATTTACTGAAAGGTCGCCCGAGATACGTACTTTTGAATAAAAACACTCCTTTTCTGTTTCTTGTCCAAATTACGACTCACTTTATTTACCTTCAACGCTTGCTTATAATATTTTGTTTGTTTTCAATCGAAGCTCTTTTAGCAGTACGTGACTTAAAATGCAAATTAAGCTAAAAGATCTTCGACTGTTTGGACTGTGGTGGATCAAGTTGCACTTCACAGGGTGCAGACATAACTCCCGTTACTATACATTCATTTTTTTAAAATAAAAAAATAAATAACTGGCCATTTCAGCCCTTGAAAGGACTTTGACCTAGCTTCTTATGATCAATTGTGTTGTGCGTGTTATTAAGTTTGTACACAATTGACCGAGAAATGGACCTACAGGTCTGCCGTGCAAAACAAAAAACAGTTAACTGCATATGTTTTACACGGCAGTTAACTGTTTTTTGTTTTGCACGGCAGAGGTTTAACGCCGACTCCGAACGGCGATGAACGTAATTTCAAGAAGTTTTACATGGCATTTTGACTACTCTCTGAGGTTTGCCATTGACTGCAGAGAGGTGGCAGCCGTACAGAAAAATTATTTTAATTCAAATAATTTTCTGTCGCTGCTGGGGTTCGAACCTGGGTCTCCAGGTTCGTTGACATAGCGGCCACGCACTTTTACCAACTACGTCAATTGTGTACAAACTTAATAACACGCACAACACAATTGATCATAAGAAGCTAGGTCAAAGTCCTTTCAAGGGCTGAAATGGCCAGTTATTTATTTTTTTATTTTAAAAAAATGAATGTATAGTAACGGGAGTTATGTCTGCACCCTGTGAAGTGCAACTTGATCCACCACAGTCCAAACAGTCGAAGATCTTTTAGCTTAATTTGCATTTTAAGTCACGTACTGCTAAAAGAGCTTCGATTGAAAACAAACAAAATATTATAAGCAAGCATTGAAGGTAAATAAAGTGAGTCGTAATTTGGACAAGAAACAGAAAAGAAGTGTTTTTATTCAAAAGTACGTATCTCGGGCGACCTTTCAGTAAATTTTACATTCGTTATACAGGATGAAATTCAAAGTTATCACTGGGTGAACAAACAGGCAACTCTTCATCCATTCGTAGTATACTACAAGGAAGATACTAACATTAAATCCAAAAGTTTTTGCATCTTATCAGATAGTCTTAGTCATGATACTTCAGCTGTATACTCATTTCAAAAGAAACTTATTACTAAAATTAAGGAGCTCTTTCCAGCTGTTTCAAAATTGGTTTACTTTTCCGATGGAGCTGCAGGGCAGTATAAAAACCAAAAAAACTTTAGTAATTTATGCAACCAAAAAAAGATTTTAATCTTGATGCCGAATGGCATTTTTTTGCCACATGCCATGGAAAGGGACAATGCGATGGAGTAGGTGGTACAGTAAAAAGACTTGTAGCTAAAGCAAGTTTGGAATATAATGACATACAAACTGTCCCGCAAATGTTAAATTTTTGTATAACCCATATTCCCGGAATCACATTTATTTATGTCGATGGCGCAGAAATACGAAACACGGAAGCCGATTTGGCACAAAGGTTCATGGACGCTCGAACGGTTCCAAAAACGAGACAAAAACATAGCTTTATACCAGTCAGTACATCAAGAATTCAGACTAGATTCATATCAGGTTCAAATATATGGGAAGTAGAATCTATTTTAAGCCAACCTAGCAAAAAAGGAATATCATAAAATAAACTAAAATGATGGAAAACGAATATAAACAACTTATAAGCATGCATTTTCTTAAAATTATTTTTTATTTCATTTATAACAGAGTTTATATAAACCTATTTTTCCTGAAAAAAAACTAGAACACCCTCTCGAAATTAGTAAAATTATTACAACAATACATCTATACAATATTTGTGTTGATTTTCATTACTTTTAAATGTGCATTTTTTGAGATACGGGGTCAACAATGGAAGACATTTTCTTCAATTTAAATTTAAACCCAATTTTTAAAACTTCATAAGTCCAACAAATATTAAAGCAGCCTCTCCAAATTGGAGGACTATTTTAAATGTGAGTTCAACAATATATACGTTGATTTTTAAAACTTTTGCTTGTGTACTCTTTGATATGGAGGCACCTAAACATCTTGCTTTTTTCAATTATTTGAGTTATGCCAAAAATGTTTACACATTTTCATTAATTTTTTCAACTTATCTTGTTTAAAGGTAATAGAAGAAGAAACTGTAAAAAAATTTTAGGTCTAGCAACCCTGTAAGTTGTTGAAACAGGGTGATGAAAATCGAAAAAAAACCAATTTTTAGCATAAGTTTGGTGAATTTTATTATTTATTAAAAATAAGTTTACGAACTTAAATTTTATATTAGAAGTTGCGTCAATTTGTTATCTGTCAAACAATTTTTAAATTAAGTCAACACCAATTACAGGAGCGGAGATATAAATGAAACCGTAAACTATTAAATCGTAATTTTTGCGCCCGCCAAAAATTTTTCGAGCGCCACCACTGGTTAACGGTTAAAAATAAAAAATTAAAAAAATGTTTTTTGTTACCTACTTTAACACAAAAACAACATATAATTTTGTCAATTTTTTTCTTAAACATGTTGCGACTTTTTTTTTTTAAATTGGGCGAAAACTGGTGGAATGAGCATGCTCTGTTCAGCTTTTGGATTTTTGGGTGATACACCTAAAAACCACCGAAAATTAATTATGTTTGTTTTGAGTTGGGTGAAACACCGAAAGCTTTATGTTGAATATAGCAATTGGTACATAAACCAATTGCTAACCAAAATAAAATGCGCTAGTTCTTGATTGAATTTGTACTGTTTTTAATATTTATTGATTTCTCTATTTATACTAATTTTCCTTAAAATACAATATGTAAAAGTGTTAACATATCATTTTATATATAAAAGAAATTAACATAACAATAACTGATATTACAAATACTAATAAAATTAATGAAAATGTTTATTTGACAACGTTAAAGTTCAGTGACCGACAGGGTCAGTCACCTGCTTAGTGCAATTCAAGGTTAAGCTAACGGCATTCAGTTTTCTGCTGACGGTTGTTTTTTTTTGCTATCCGTTGTCGATTGATTGTTGGTTGCCAAGGTTGTTGTTGTTGTTGTTGTTGTTGTAGCGACAGATGGTTTTAAGTTGCAAATATAAAAAAAAATCATCTCTGGATGATGAGTATTTCATCTCGGCGGTTTTTTCTGCTGTTTAAGTGGGTCAACAGGATGTACTCTATATATATTCGAAGAATCGTTTAATAGGTTTTAAGAAAATATATTAAAAAAACAATGTTTGTATAGCTACTCTGTTAAAGAACTTATTGAGAGGGATTTCAGTTAAGTCAATGATTCAATAATGATTCGTTTTGGAAACCTGAAAGGATACTTTTCTAACCGATGATCGTAAATGAATTAAAAAGAAATACTTTTGAGACTAAGTGTTGAGCTTGAGACCATGTATGTATTATGAAGAAAACAACCAAAAACAACAACAGCTTTAAACAGAAGTCTAAACAGACTGTCTCGTTGGTCACTACACCAATTACATCAGTTTTGTTCTCTCTGCCAAAAATTACGGGAACTTTCTCAGCAAATTGGCAGTATAAGTAGGACTTAAGTAGCTAAGCTAATTTCTTATACGAGGCAAAAACCGACCTACGGTTGTAAGCGCCAGATAAGTAAGTAAGTAGCTAAGCGGATCACAGTGAAAGTCATGCAAGACTACTGATGAGTTGTGCAGCGGCCAACGAAACAATCTGTCTAGTCTGCTGTACGATTTGCTCTATACAAACCTGTTGTTGTTGGTAAGGGAGGAAAAATATCGTTGATACTATCGATATATCGATGGCTTGTTTTATAAAAGTAAACTATCGATGGCTTAGGACTATTGATACTATCGCCACTACCTGAACTATGTAAAACTTCAGCAAAAATTGGCGCCGTATGAATGAAGTCTACACGCATAGAAATTTTTCGTTCACCGCAACTCAAAAATTTGCGAACTAAACTTCGTTTGCGTGTTGTGTTTGCCACAAACGAATATTCAGCTGTCAACATAAAAATATATCTTATATTTATATATACCGCAAGCTATTTCGGTCATTATTATTTATTATATTAATTGTCTTTCCCCCTATTTCCGTCCGTCTTCTTATGGATTTTACTCATCGCACCTCTATTGATGTCTCCGTCCGCGTATTAAGTAAATTACCAATTTTCTTATATAGAACAGTTTGTCCATAAAGTAAATATGAATTATAAGCGTTGTGTGTATACAACGAAGGGAAAAACAAAGGAAATTTTCATTTGGGAAAAACAATTTTTCAATTGCTGCAATTTAATAATCATTCGCGTATATGACAAACGAACTTAGTTACCTGCAACTAAATGACGCGTTTCTCCCAACTGAACTATTATTATGACAACTGTTGAAACATTTGTAAATAACGATCCCAAGCACGACAAATGAAATTCGTTTGCGGCAAACTGGCAATAAAGTTTTTTTTTTAGTTGCGTGTAAAGAGCTTGATTTAAAGAACAAGAAAAATCTACGAAAAAACCTTTAAAAGTTATTCAAGAAGTTTCAACCAGACGAAACAGTTGCTATGAAATGATTGCTAGAATTATTAAAATAAAATATGCAATCAACATAACTCTGTTCAATTGTGGTAAAAATGCTCCGAAGCCTTTTGATAGTGACGAAATTGATATTTTAAGAGAACTAGTTATTATTTTGAAGCTTTTTGATGATATAGCTCAACAATTATCTAGTTCAAAGAAAGTAACTTTGCCTCTTATAATCCCACTATAAAAACATCTACAACTTCAACAGTCCTGCAAGGAAATGAATACAAATGAAGGAAAAATATTCTATGAATGTGTTTTAAAAGTAGTGGTTTAAGGATTATTTCCCTATGAAGAACGAACTCTACCTTGCTTATGTACAATATTAGACCCACGGTTCAAAAAAGAAGACTTAAGAAGTGAAGAAAATGCTGGACAGGCATCAAGGGCGTTGGAATACGAAATGTTACTATCTTCTATTTTAAAGCCAGCTAATGACGAAAATATCGAAGGTACAGAAATGCAGTCAACAAATGCGGAATCCAGTCCTTTATTTAGCTTTTTATGACAACGAGTCACAAACAAAAACAACGGAACACCAACCGTGGCGGCAATTGTCGCGGCAAAACAAAAACAACAATATTTGGAGCAGCTTAACTGCGTCCAAAGTTCTGATCCATTAATGTTTTGGAAAGCAACATATTTAAGGCAATTTTCACGAACAGATTATTATATAGTTTCTCTTTTAAAGGTTAACAATAATAAGCAGCTTGAAGCCAAGAAATACCTTTGTATTCCAGCCTCATCTGTGGAATCAGAAGGAATATATTTTATATTTATTTAGCAAGGCTGGGTTAATTATGAACTATCAATCAAGACGCACAAAACTTAAGGCATCAATAAATCAATAAATTTTTTTGTAAATACATACATACTTACATATACCTATCTCAAAACGATGTAAAATATAGGCCCCTATTAGGTACGACAACTCAACTTAAGTTGACGTGACTTAAGACACCTCAACTGAACTTTTTTGCCATATTACGTATAACATACATTTTCAGTTGAGCTGTGGTGTAAAATTGCTTTTTCTATTGGAGCATGATTACACCGAAATTTTTACACTTTCATTGAAATGAGTCAGCTGTTTGCATTAATTTCAATTTTTGTGTATATGTATTTTGTTCACAAGTAATAAAGCAAGGAAAAAGCAGAGTGGAAAGAAATTTTGCTGTAATACCAGCAGTTGAGTTCAATCCTCGCAAGTGACAAAAAATAAAATTTTCTCGCTTTGCTTTTATCTATTTTTTTTTTTTAACACAGCGCTCCTTGGGCTAACACATAAAAGAGCTTTTATAACTATTTGTTGAAGCGATTTTTAAACGATTTTTTAGCTGCATTTAAGAAGCGCATAAAAAAATGTATATAAAAATATGAGCTCCACAACTCTGAACTGTCAAAAGCGCATCCTCAAAGTAAGCGCATAAAATGCGCTATTTCTAGAAGCGCTTTTTTTTCCCGCTGGGTAATAAAATAACATATACATGATATGGATAATAATATATGCATATACATAACATATTTATTTTACTTTACTTTATTTTACTTACGTATTTTTATCCATTTTCACTCAATTAACAAAAAACAATAAACAAATAAAAAGTTCGTATGAAAAAGACACTATACAACTAGCTCAAAGCAGATCTAAGTTTTTGATAATTTTTACACTCGACACAGAGTTGCATTGTTAAACCTAATACCACAAAAAATACATACACATCTCTGGGATACATACTTGTCAGACGACAGACACTTATGTACCTCAAATGTGTAATAGACAATACAAATTTACAAATTACACACTCAACTTAAGTTGAGTTGTCGTACCTAATAGGGGCCATAAATATTATACACTAAAAGCCTTAATATCTTGACTTAAATTTGGTCGATAGTATCAATATATCGATGGAGCCCACAAGAATTATCGGAAAATATCGATAGTCAATTATCATCAAATTATCATCGATAGTCAAATATCGATAGTTTTCCACCCCTAGTTGTTGGTTGTTTTCTTTATAATACATACTTGGCCTCGAGTTGAACAGATAGGCTCAATATATAATTAAATGAATAAAGGTCAAATTCAAATTTTACATCCGAAAAAATTTTGTTTTATTCGGTAATTTATTAGGTGTACAAAAAAGTTTTAAAGGTTTGTTTTGAGATGGTTTCACTAGTAGTAAATCGAATCGGACAATGTTGCAACCAACTTCATTTTGAAGCCTCATCATTAAGCTTCCTTTTTCAGTATGTGCCGTTTCGCTGAAGTGTAACATAATTTTTGTGTGCTCTGAATATGTCAACTTTTGTGTCAACAAGACACAATTTACGTGAAAGTTTATTTTTCTTCTTTCATCTGAAGAAAAATGCAGCTGAAGGCCATCGAATACTGCAAGAAGCTTACGGGGAACATACTTCATCGATTTCCACATGGGAGTTTTGGTATAAATGTTTTAGAAGTGGTAATTTTAATACCCATGACAAAGAGCGCGAAGGACGGTCAGAAAAGTTTGAATATGCAGAATTGGAGGCTATACTGGATGAAGACTCGTGCCAAACGCAAGAAGAATTCGCAAAAGCATTGGCATTGGCATGAAATGATCTGAAAGGTAGGATATTGGTATGAATTGAAGCTTAGAGATGTCGAACGCCGTTTTTTCACTTATGAACAGCTGCTCCAACGGAAAAAAGAAAGGGATTTTTTGCATCGTATTGTGACTGGCGATGAAAAATGGGTTCATTACGATAACCTCAAGAATAACCAAAATTTAGGATAGGTTATACTTTTAATATTAGCTTTGGATTCTATTTTTCAAAATTAACTGGCATTATTGTAATTAGTTTTGTTTTAATTAATAGGAAGAAAGTTTTGCTTATACTTTTCTCGCGAAAGGATGAGAATGAAATAGCAACAGAAGCCTCCGTTAATATTTGGTTCAGGGAAGATGAGATTAAAAAAAAAAATAAAAACAGTGGACGATAATAGTTTTGTGTGGGTATAGACGGAACTAAATGCAGTAAAAACCAAATCGTTTTGTGATTGCTTGTAAAAACGTTTCTCTTGCCCTATTCAAGGAATTCAAGATGTTTAGACTATATTCTGAATTCTATATTCTCTGACCACATTTTGATAGTTTTATGGTCTTATCAACGCACGCGAATGTTCTTTAATAATGTTCTTTCAACCGAACCAACTTTACTTAAGATCCACAAATCGCAATTTTTGAAGATATATTTAATAGTCAAATATAGTATGTATCAATTGTAGGTTTCACCGAGCCTGCAACTCCCATCCTATATCGTACTAATTTTCATTTGTTTTTAAATTCGTTTTCGTATGGAATTCGAATTGCTGCAGGAAAGATAAAAAATTTAAAAAAGAAACCATTTTCTTTATATGAAAGTGGAAAAAATCGTGTTAGAGGAATGCAACATTTAATTTTTTGTTTAATTTTTATTTTAGAATTTATCCCTTATATTGAGAGACTATTTGATGAAGATCTCTTGATCGGAAAAGGTGTTACACTTGATGCAATTCGTCCACTGGCGTATTCAACATTAGCTGATTTGGCTCATCATGTTCGACAGAATTTAAGTTTAGATGTTTTAGAAATTGCTGCAAATTTATTTTCAAAAAATGTTCATGATGAAAGTCTTGCAACTGGTATTCAAACAATGTCATGTAAACTGCTTTTAAATTTAGTGGACTGCATTCGACAGCATAGTGAATCGGACCCATCTAAAGCTCGTAAAATATTAATAACGTTGCTAACAGCTTTTACTATAAAGTTCCGCACCATCGCAAGGAATCAGCTACCTCAAATTATGGTAAAATGGTAAGTTTCTTTCGTATAGTAATTTTTGTAATTTGTTATATGCTAATAATGCATTACCATTATAGTGGTTGGCTTTATGGTTTTATTATATTTGTATTATGTTATATATTCCTGACGTCTCGTTGATTACACATTACAATAGTTAAAGAGGTTTGATATTCGATTTAAGATATATTTGACTCCTTACATACATTTTCACGGAAAGACATTATATTTGACCAGGTATGACTTAAATGTTCTATCAGATTCATAGAAAACTATTACCATATCAATGACATGATATGGTAATTAGTGATATGGGCATTAGGGCGTATCAAATTTCAATTTTTTTCGAATTTCACATTCTAAGGGGTGTCAGAAGTTGCATAGGGTTGCCAAAATCACCCAAAAAAATTTTAGGAAAAAAAAGGATGTCTTCCTCTCCTGCAAGGACAAAGTTGTTTTCTGAGAAAAACAGTAAAAAATAACGATCTTAAAATGCTTTGATTTTTGAAAAAAAATTTGAATATGTTTTAAAGCAAAAAGTAAGAATAGACTTAAACTAACAATATCTTGCCAAACGAGATGCCACTCACGAATTTTATCCACAGTGTCCTGTGTAAAGTATATTCGAAGCTAAGGTTTTAATCGAGATAGCACAGAACTTTTGATTGCTACCCAATAGAATAAATTTTGGTGGTATTGACTATGGTGTTAACGTATTCCTTAAATTTGGTGAATTAATAATTATCATATTTTTCATATATGCAGTTTCCTATTTTTGAGAAATTGCTTGAACGCAATTTTTTTACTTTTTTAAAACAATGAATACAAGATTTTCTATCTGGGGCATCAGAAATGGTACCGAAGATAATTTTCTCAATTTACCACCATCGGGTACCATTTCTGATTATTTTGACCTTGAAAAATTTTTCCCGCTCAAAATTCTGGCTGTATCATACATCTGCGAAACAAACTGAACCACTTTACGCTCCCAACGCGTTGGGAAATATTGCAAACTTTTTTTTAAAGTAAGTGCTTATTGTTTATTGAAAATTAGTTTTGGTCGAAATGTGCTGCTGCGATTCTATCCAGTATATTGACTTTCCATCAATTTAACATTTCACGCACCAGCTTGATGAGAATTTGGCGAGGTGCATTTTCATCTCGGCGACTGTAAACAAACAAAATGACGGACCTAGAGATTGGCAAAGCGGCCAGTGATTGACGAAAACCTAATGCATCAGCAGAGAGTGACAGTTTGGTGTGAATTTTGGAGTGGTGGCGTAATTCGGTGCCATGGTTACCTACTTCTTGTCAGCGAAAATTGAAGTACGGCACACCATGTTAGACAAACATACGATCTTTTAGCCACTTGGTTCAGTTGATTGGTTGATTAAGAGCTTGTGATTCGGAGGATTGTGGGTTGCCGTTGAAGATCAATGCTCTGCGGATAATCCAGACCCATAACGCGAATATTATTAAAGGCAATCGTGACATAGAGCCTGAAACCGTAAACAAGGTCTTCGAAAATTGGGTTGAGAAGATGCATTGCTGCGCAGGAGAAATGCATTTCATCTTGTTACCAAACATCTAGCAAATACAGCAAACGAAGTTCTATCCAATTTTTCAAATTTTGGAAAACACCCCCCTCTGACGCGCAAAACACTTTTGCTTAGTTTTCGACTACAAACACAGTTCAGCATACTCTTGTATAATAAATATAAAAGTAAATCTATTTGCTGTATTAACATTGGAGGCGAAAATATTTTGAGGTCTCTTCCCCATGAATTTTAATTAATTTTATTGAGACGTTTTTTAAAATATTATTCAATGTGAAGAATTCTGCACGGCACCTCTAAGATGCCGATTACTGTTGCAGACCTGAAGTAAAAATTTGTATATATTTTTTTCTATTGCTACCGCTCGCACACCGCTTAAATACTTTGCGTTTCTATGACTCAAACTAAAAAATTACACGAAACGAAAGTGAACGCAACAACTTACATTCAAACGACAAGATATCATGATAGTATCAGTATCAATGATCAGCTCAAGCGATCATTCTACATAATATCAGATATATGCATACTATATCTACTATACCGCGAAGAGCGAAAGAGTTCTGCACAAAAAAATATAAAGTTGTGACCCTTTTGTATTAAGTGTGCGAAATGTTTTTCTCTACTGAATAATTAAATTGAAATTTTAAAGAAAAAATAAAAAAAAAAGAAGAAAAAAAACAAAGAAAGTCGCATTTTTGTCTAAGATTGTACCTACTCTTATTTTCAACACTGAACATTTTGGACTATTTAAAATTTGGAATTGCAATTTGGCAAGGGCAAGTATTTGTCAATTTACCCAACAAATTCGGCAATTTTCCCCAAAAAGAAGCCATAAAATGCAAAAATAGTAGCAAAACGCCCTCTGGTGGTTTTCATAAATTTCTAGGTGGTTTCTAGCGGCCTTGGTGAGCCACCGAGAATGTACAATTTTCGCTGGTTTGATGTTAGCCAGATCCACCGAAACCACGCCGCTAGAAATTGCATGGGCCATGTCGTATAAGTACTTCGAATCGGTGGAAAATTCAATTTTTTTCTGGAGCGGGGGCATATTTTGCAACTCAATTTTCTGGAAGCCGTCCACCACCTGAAAATATATAATAATAAAATAATTAAATATGGTTGACAATTATAATAAATGAGTGATAGCAATAACTTACCGGAAGAGTTTCACAAGTTTCGATTTGACGGCTCAGTTTTCCGGTTGCCGATCTTGGTCCAGTGCTGGTTGATTTATCCAAAGCTTCAAACAAATGGCGAAACGGAAGTTCGTTGAAGTGTAGAAGGCAAACGAACCAATGCAATGGTCTTTTTAACAGCAATTCGAACCGTCGTATAATTCCACCGTGTGGGCCAGTGTTTGTTGGCTCACCGTCAGTGCATATTCCAATTAATGCATCCAGTGATATATTATTATCGTTGAAAAAATCATTTAATTTGGTTGTTTTGTATTCAGCGATATCATGTTCCAGTCTTACGTAACCAATCAATTCAGAATTGGGTTCTCTCAAAATAACAAGATGAGGTTCTTTTACCATCCTAGTATGATATTTCTCATCAACTTTAGCTGTCGTTAAAGTATCATCTTTTCTGCCATCGAATGAAAACGCTAACAAATTTGTATGATCTAACCGTTTGCGCACCACTTCTTGTCTGCATTTCTCTTTTTCTATGCGAACTTTCGATTTATCCATGATGAAATGACTTAATGCATTCACAAAAACTGTTGCGTTATATATGGTCTACGAGACGAGGTAATAAGAATGAAATGGTAATTTCAATTCTACCTGCTGTGTCTTATGGTGACTTAAAAACGCACACAAGCAATTTTAGGATCTGCAATTGTGTCACAGTGGTACCTTAATTTTTTAAAAGGGTTGCGGTGCATTCCAGTGATACCTTAATTGTTGAAATGGTTGCATAAAACGCGCATTTCTTAAGAAGGTGCCATAAAATACCCACAAAAAGGGTTGTAAAAACAACCTTCATTATAAAAAAGCTATAAAAAAACTACACAAGTCATTTTACGACATGCAGCTGTGTCTTGTGGTGCCTTAAAAAACGCACACAAGCAATTTTCCGATTTGCAATTGTGTCACAGTGATACCTTCATTTTTTAAAAGGGTTAAATAAATTTCTAAAGAGAAAAAACTCCAAAAAAAAAAACATAGGCATTTCGCTGATTTTTTCATGTAAAGTGCCAAAACTGGCGATTTTTTGAAATGTTTGTATGGGGAACCCCACAGGGGGGTTCTAGGGGGTGTGCCACTGGCATGGGTGGGTCGGGCCTCCAAAGTAAGTGGGGGTCGGTCATACATTTGGACTCGATTGGAGCACTCTAAATGGGTCAAAATGGGATTTTTCAAAATTTGCCCCTACCCAAAAGTTCGACCCAAATTGAGGGACATCAGAATTCGTTTTAGAGGTATGGTTCCTTCGGCAAAGTTTCTTATTTTGATCCCTAGAATACGATTTTCACAGAGCAATGGGCGATTTTTTTGCCTCCCCACAAATCGACCCGGCCTAATGCATAGACAGCTCAATTTTCATTCGATTATTTGCATGAATAAGAAAAGAGCAGTGCGAATATAAACCTCCACCATTAACTTGGCGATCATTGTGCGTATGTATCCTTCGTTTGTTTACTACCGCCTGTTCGTCAACTTCGGCTAAACGGTGTTACGGGTGAAAGCTGCCGAATGACGAAAATACCGCCACTTAACTATGTGCTGTTCCAGTGGGTAATTGTGTTGCTATCATTTTCGTGGCTAAATTTACGTAACGATGAATGTTTGCATTACTAAAAAATGCATTTTTAAACCAATTATTTTTTGCATTACCAAAGTGTTAGTTTTATACGAAAGCTGCTATACATTACCGCAGGAGTCACTCTTAATAGCTTACTGTTTGCAACAGGCGAACACGTAAAGAAGACAAAAGCAACACATAAAAAAAAGACTCCAGGCGTGTGCTTCGTCAATTGAGTTATGAATGAGCGCGGTGCCACTGAATTTTTTTTTGCGGTATTTTGGAATTTGAGTTTTATAATGAAGTCTTCGGTTGCGGTGTTTTCGTTATTCAGCATCTTTCACTTGTAGTATCGCCGAATAGCCGAAACAGACTACAAAATATAATACTCAAATATAAGAAAGATACACATACAATTCATTGCACTGCATAGAGTGTTTTCAGGGGAACTATGGCTTAGCTTGCGGTGGTGATAAATACTTATACCGCTTTTTTCATGAGATTTTCGCAAGCCAAAAAACATAACCGCTTGCAGATCTTTGTTACACACATTTTGATTAAACTGTTCAAAGTTTTAACGTTTGATACTCTTATGTAATTTTGTACGTGTATATATCGTTGATTGGTATTGGTTTCAAACAAAACAGTACTTACTTACTTACTTACTTATATGGCGCTTACAACCGTTGGTCGGTTTTGGCCTCGTATAAGAAATTGCGCCAGCCATTTCTGTTCTGCGCATGCTGGCACCAGTTGGGAACACCAAGTGTGGTCAGGTTATCCAACACCTGATCCTTCCAACGAAGATGTGGGCGTCCTCTTCTGCGTTGACCACCACCGGGCACCAAATCGAATATTTTTTTCGCTGAAGCGTCGTTTTCCATTCGCTCAACATGACCTTACCAGCGGAGCCGCTCGATTTTAATACGCTTAACTATGTCGATGTCAGCGTACAGCTCATACAGCTCGTGGTTCCATCGAATTCGGTACTCGCCATTGACGCAGATTGGACCGAAGATTTTACGAAGGATCTTTCTCTCAAAGGCTCCCAAAGTCTTTTCATCAGAACTGCTCAACGTCCAAGTTTGTGCTGCATATAATAGGACGGGCATGATTAGTGACTTATAGAGCGTGAGTTTTGTTCGTCGAGAAAGGGCTCTGCTTCTCAATTGCCTACTTAGCCCAAAGTAAAACCTGTTGGAAAGAGTTATCCTTCGCTTTACCTCAATACTGAGATCGTTGAAAGAGTTTACGCTGGATCCCAGGTAGACGAAGTCCTTAACAACCTCGAAGGAGATGTTGTCAACAGTGACGTAGTTTCCAAGACGCTGGGACTGTTTATTTGTTGACACTAGTTATTTCGTCTCATCTGCATTCACTGTAAGACCCATTCAACTCGACTCTTTCGCTAATCTGAAGAATGCTGCACTGACTTCGCGTGTATTATGGCCAATGATATCGATATCATCAGCATACGCCAGCAGCATAATACTTTTGTTGAATATCGTGCCGCTGCGTCTCAAATCAGCAGCTCTGATGATCTTCTCCATCATCAGGTTGAACAAGTCGCACGATAAGGAATCGCCTTGTCTGAAACCTCGTTTGGTATCGAATGGAGGAGTGAGATCCTTCCCAATCTTTACTGTGCTGCTGGTGTTGCTCAGTGTCATTCTGCAAAGGCGGATGAGCTTTGCAGGAATACCAAATTCAGACATGGTGGAATATAGATGATTCCTTATTGGACTGTCGAAGGCGGCTTTGTAATCGACCAAAAAGATGGTGTGTGACGATTTGTTTTTCTAGGGTCTTCTCCAAGATTTGTCGTAGCGTAAATATCTGGTCTATGGTGTATTTGCCAGGTCTGAAGCCACACTGATAAGATCCAATCAGTTGGTTTACGATGGGCTTCAGTCTTTCACATAGTACGCTCGACAGGACCTTATATGCGATATTCAGAAGGCTTATCCCACGGTAGTTGGCGCAAATTGTGGGATCGCCTTTCTTGTGGATTGGGCAGAGCACACTGAGGTTCTAATCGTTTGGAATGCATTCTTCCGACCATATTCTGCATAGAAGCTCATGAATGCATGTCAATAGAGCTTCGCCTCCATTCTTGAAGAGCTCAGTAGGTAAGCCATCGGCTCCTGTGGCTTTGTTGTTTTTAGGCCGAGCTATAGCTTTCAAGACTTCACTATGGTCGGGCAGCGGAACTTCAACGCTGTCGTCCAAAATTGGGGATTCCGGGATATCATCTCTATTGGTGGGATTGTTGTCGTCGTCGCCATTCAGAAGCCTAGAGAAGTGTTCCCTCCACATCATCAGTGTACTCTGGATATATGTCACTAGATTCCCATTTTCATCCTTGCAGGAAGAAGCCCCGGTCTTAGAACCATTGGCCAGGCGTCTTATTTTTTCGAAAAATTTTCGGACCTCGTTCCTGTCACCATGCATCTCAATCTTCTCGCACTCACGTTTTTCCGCTTCTCTTTGCTTTCGCCTGAAAATGCGTCTCTCTTCCCTCCACTTCTCTTTGTATCGCTCTTTAGCAGCACGCGTTACAACCGACTGCAGGGTGGCTTTATAGGTGGCGTCTTTTTCTGCAGTGCCGTCGCGACATTCCTAGTCGTGCCACTGGCTTCGGCGAGGGCGGTGATAGCCAATCACCTATTCGGCAGCCGTACGCATAGAGTGGGAAATGTCGGAGGAGTGCTTTCCTGAAGCAGGAGTAAGAGTCGAGTAGCTAAGTCTTCGGCTGTTTGTTTTGATTGCAGCTTTTCGACGTCTAGCTTTCTCTGTTCTGCATTGCGCGCATTCTTGGTTGCGCACAGGCGTGTACGGATCTTGGCTGCGACAAGATAATGATCCGAGTCTATATTGGCACCACGGATCATGCGTACATCTAAAACACTGGAAAAGTGCCTTCCGTCAATCAAAACGTGATCAATTTGGTTGCGCGTCTTTTGATCAGGAGACAGCCAAGTTGCTTTATGAATATTGAGATGCTTGAATCTAGTCCTACTAATGACCATGTTTCGCGCTGCGGCAAAGTCAATCAGGCTCATTCCGTTATCGGATGTAATGTCGTGGAGGCTGAACTTTCCGACTGTTGGAACAAAGATATTTTCCTTTCTCACCTTGGCGTTGAAGTCACCAAGCACGATTTTTATGTCGTGGTGGGGGCTTTGCTCATAGGCATCTTCAAGGCTGTATTTGGTCTCATCCTCCTTATCTTCTGTCGGAGCGTGCGCACAAATCAGGCTTATGTTGAAGAATCTTGCCTTGACACGCATTATGGCAAGTCATTCGTTCACATTTGTGAATCGCAGGACATGATGCCGTAGTCTCTTGCCAACGCATCCAAATTCGCGATTCTCCGCATGGCCGCTGTAGTAGATATCACAGGATGCTTGCCGTGAGCAACCTTGTCCCTTCCATCGCATTTCTTGGATTGTAGTGATATTAGCTTTGTATTTTTCTAAGATATCTATCAGTTGGATAGAGGCACCATCCCAATTAAGGGTTCGGACCTTCCAAGTGCATATCCGTAAATCATTGTCAGTTTTTCGTTTGTGGTAATCGTCATCAGATTTGGGGATGATTTTTATCTTTTCAAACCCAACGCACAACCCTTTCAAGGCAGGTAGCCCGCCGCTCAGATTAGCCGTCAAACTAACGGTTGCCAGTTTGGCGTTTCTAGAGGACACCACGTAGAGGTTTGAGTCGACTTGAAACGAGATCGACATGGATAATGCTCGCCTCATCAGGTTGAGGCAGTCAGACACGTTGCCATGTAACGATCGCCATGTAACTTGACCCTCACGCGTTGCCTTGTGAGGATCGTCCTCCAACAAAACAGTACACGCAAAGAAATTTTTCGTTTACCGCGAAAAATTCACCAACTACACTTCGTTTGCCAGCTGCATTTAAAGCAATCGAATATTCAGTAGTCATCAATTTTAAAATAAGTCTTCCTGAAAACAAAAAATAGTTGCGTACATCGAAAAGGTTCGTTTGTCTCAAACGATGTTTTTTTATTGTTACTATTGTTGAACACGTGACAGAACTTCAAAACAATTTTGACATTATTACATGTTTTACGGTATCTTTGCTTAAAATACTGATGTTTACATCGTATTTACACATCGTGTAATCAATGTGTAATGAGTAGACGTGTTTATTTTTGTCTGGCTTATTCTACGCTTTTCTTTGTTTATTACATTACATAAACTCTAGTTTAATACCCAGCCACCTTGTAGTAAATTTCATTGTGATCCGGGTAATTGTCTTTTTGTAAAGGCATTATTAATACGTGTTAAAATAAATAGAAAAAAAACTCGCGTATAGCAACTTACACGTGACAGAAGTGAAACTTCTTAAAAAGTAAAGAATAAAAATTAAAGGGAGGAAGTATCTGAAAAGAAATGGAATAAATACTTTGTTTTTTCTTTTTTATAAGCGTGAGACCGTTCAGCTGTTGTTTTAGTAGTTTTCGAATGTCTCCTCAACTTTGTCACTTTTTGAATGCTAGATTGCATCTGCATAGTACTCATTGAAAGAGCCTCTGAAAGCAAAGGCAAATATTGTTGATTATTGCCTCCTGCTTCCTGATCATCATATCTGCTATGTTGAGCGAATCGTTTATGATCGGGTAAAAATTCAGTGCCGTGAAGTCGTAACAACTCGTCAGCATGTTTTTGTTAGTGGCAGATCTACGGTATCTAATTTACTCGACTTTACAACCTTTTGCTTAAACACCATTGAATCTGGTTGCCAGGTCGACTGTATCTACACTGACTTTAGCAAAGCATTTGATAAGTTACCACACAATTTAATTCTATTTAAACTTAAGTCCATTGGATTTCCACAATATTTTGTAAACTGGATTAAATCGTATTTGACAGAACGATCTTATCAAATACTATTCCGAGGGGTTTTATCTGCTGAGTTTGTTGCGTTATCAGGTGTTCCTCAAGGAAGTCACCTAGGTCCACTTCTGTTTATTTTAGCCATTAAGGATGTGACCCATATCATTAAAAACTCTCATCTGCTTATTTATGCGGATGATATGAAAATATACAGAAAAATAAATTCTCAAGACAATTCAGCCCTACTTCAGTCCGATCTGAAATCTTTTGAAGCTTGATGTTCTAAAAATAATATCTTTCTAATACAGATAAATGCCAAACTATGACCTTTTCGCGAAAAAGGAATAATTTAGTTTTTGATTATAAAATAAAAGATACTGCTTTATGTCGTGGGAATATCGTTAAAGATCTGGGAATATGTATTGGATTATAAGCTATCCTTTAACATTCATATTGATAACATTTGTAAAAAAACATCTTCTATCCTTGGACCTATTAAAAGCTGGGCCAAAGAATTTAATACTATGATTACGACTACAACGTTGTATTATGCAATAGTGCGTCCTCACTTGGAGTACGCAAGTCAAGTCTGGTCTCCAAGTTACAATGTGCATGTTGCTCGAATAGAGAGAATCCAAAAAAGCTTTGTTCGGTTTGCCCTAAGGGGCTTAAGTGGATTTGACATTTTAAACCTTCCTCCTTATGAGTATCGCTTAAAACTAAAAATGCAATCATTGAGTGAGCGAAGGAAGTCTGGAGATATCGTTTATTTGCACCAACTCATAACCGGTGTATTAGTTTCTCCAGAACTTCTTTCTCTTATAAATTTTAACTCTAACCGTAGAAGCAGTAGAAATGCTAGCAATTTAATTTACTTAACATTTAGTAGAACAAATTATTGATGATATCAAAGATTTTTGGGCTGTGACTTTTAATGCGTTAATGATGAGAATGTGAGAAAAAGCTGTATTAGCTAAACTCTATTGTTATTGCATGCAAAAAAAAAGCGTTCGGGCGTTGTTTACTTCGCGACTTCCTGGGTGTCGTTTTGTTATTGTTTCGGCATGGCAAAAACTATTCGGCAATCTTAACTATTACACTGGTTGCTTTTAATTATAAAATGTATCAGCTGTTGTGTTTGTTGTCAATAATCTGTCAAGTTTTTGACAACCAACCTTAAAGGCCTGTTTCCTTACTCATTTCAAGTAAAGTTCGAGTAATAGATTGAAATTTGATTATCTATCAAAATAAGAAAATTTGCCAAAAAGTACGGAAACGACTTCAAGTAAAGTTTTAGCACAACAGCTTGTCGCGGTCTAAAAATATAGTTGCGCCAAAGTGAAGTGCGGACAAAACTACACGGCGACCATTTATGTGTAGTCATAAAATGACGATTCTGTTTTGTCCGGACGTAATCACTGTGCGTTTGGAGTGGCGCCCAACACACACATGCACTCCAGTGGTCATTAAACCACTTTAATTATTACTCATAAAACTCGGGTTGGCTAAAGTTTCTCCTTGTGCTCCATGCTCGACGAAACTGAAATCCCACGAGTGACTGAACGCACGGAATTGCGCGACAAATAAAACGAACAGGGCTAGGACTGTTATTGTGAAAAAAAGTAAAAATCACTTGGCCAAGTCACAATGAGGGTAGCCATTGTGGGCTGTGGAAGGTGTGGAGTGTTGCCACACCAATACTAGCATAGATGCCGCCAAGATGTAGAAAAACACTTGGTGGGTAGAAGGTTTTATTTAAATTTGCTCAAAATGCACCTCAAAAAATCCCTAAAACGATTTTGAAAATAGGTGTGAGCAAAGCCTTCAGGTGTGAATACCGGTTTCTGCGAAAACCGCATCTATGCTAGAAAAAAGATGGCTGTGTTTAGGTTCCCATCTTGTGGAACCTAAGCATCGTCAGTCTGCACCGCTGGTTGGCAGTTCAGTTCGTTCTGAACATTGAAGATTGGTGGAAGTGTGCCAAGGTGAAGTGTGTGGAAAAAAAAAATTTAAAAAAAAATTTGTGCCAAGTGGTTTTTTTTGGACCAACGGTCGAGATATTGACTGAAAAAAAAGAAGAAAAAAAAACAAAATATATATATATATATATTTATATAGATATATATATATATATATATCTATCTAAAATAGAGTGTGTGGTCCAGAGTAGCTGTCGAACCCACCAGGACAGACGGAGTCCGTGGGATCTTAGTATCTGGAGACGCTGGAGCAAGGAGAACGGGAACCGAGGAACAGGACCCTAGTTGAGCAGGGAGTACTTTTTGTTGTATTTATTTGCGTATTTGTTAGTGTGTGTTGGTGCGCTCGCCACGCTCCGCGATTATTGAACTGTCCGGTTTTCATTCTACTCGGTGTATTTCCGTATTTGGCGTACTTTTCTTGTCGCGCGTAGTTTTGTTCCGCGGTATTTTGGCGCGTTTTCTTGTTTTAGGCCCCTCGCACTCGAGCCTCGTTCCATCCGGAACAGGTGAAATAAATTGATTCCACCGGTGGAATCGTGTGAGGGTTCAAGTGGTCCCCTTGAACCCGCAATTAGAGTGCGACCCAAAAATTTGGGTTATTTTTTTTTGTGGTATACTTTTTCTTTTAATCGAAAATACGTAAAAATCGCGATACTTTAATAATAAGAATAACATATTTTTTTTATCGTATTTTATTTTCGTTTGGTCCCACGGTGCATAAATTTGATAAGACTGATTAAAAAGTCTTATCAAACGCACCTGCATTATTGTCTTCGTTTTTTTTTCCATTGTAATATAAACACCCACACCCGTCTCCGCTGAACAGGTGGCAACTCTCATCGTCGGCACTATTGTGCACTTAGAGTCCACAAAGAAACCGAACAGCTGTTCGCGTACAAATTACTTAAATGTTAAATTCGCGGTCGCGCAGGCAAATTCGGAAGTGATTTATAGCATCATTTTATAAATCCCTGCACATCACTTCACGCTGCGTTGTTGAAATTAGCAATTTATAAAACGCAACGCTTCACGCCGTGATCTTCAGCGTTGAGTAACGCAATAGCGTAATGAAAACAGTAGAAAGTTCGCATTTTATAAAACGCGGCACTTGAAATTCGTTCACTTGAACTGTCACTTTCATCACTTGCTCTTGAGCTGCCGTTAGAACGAATAAGTTGGTATTGAAAGGGTAATAACTGTTTGTTTCACTCATATATTCTTAAATGTTTACATATATCGTTTCAATATAGCTTGAAGACAGCAACAACGAACAAACAGTTCGACATGTTGCTAAAAGAAATAAAAAAACTATCGCAGGTAGCAAATGTGTACGCCAGTGTTTGGCGTTTATATTGCAATTTCAATTTAATGATGGCTGAAAAGAACAGCTGATATGGTTGCCAACAAGTCAGAATTTGGTGAATCTTAAATATTTCAAAGATTTGCAATAATGATGCTAGTTTTATTTTACATGTGACAACCCTAAACTGTTGTTGACTGACAGCTCACAGTGGTAACGTAACATAGCTAACGCAATAACGTAGTGATTAATAAAATGCAAATTTTTAATCCAAGTGATGCGCCGCGTTAGCGTTGCGTTTCATCACGGTGATTTATAAAATGATGCCATTAATTAATAATTAAAAACGTGTGCGCGGTTAAAAAAATAGTCTGATAATAAAAAAAAACTAAGTGCCGAAAGTGTCGCGATAAGCTGTTCCTTGACAATTGAAATGAAATATGAATTGAATTTGATGATTGGTTGCTAATTTTACAAATTTTCGTGAGCGAACGTGACGTGCCATCGAGAAGTGTTCCTCATAAAACCATGAAACATGTTGCGCTCCTCAGAAACACAGCTTTGCTTCTTGTTGCGAGGGCAAACTTAATTTAGATATACAGCCCAATCCTAAATATTTGCACGAATGTTTTCGCAAGCGGATTTTTTTCGGAAAAAAATCCTATTATTCTGAACGATCGGTGAGAAGAAAAAAGTGAGAAAGTATTTCGAAATCAGCTTTTTTACAACTAAAAATGGAAGTTTTACATTTCTCTGTTGTTAAGTTGAGTTGGTTTATTTATAAAATATAAAATAAAAATAAAAAAATTGAAATTTATAAAATTTTCATTTTGAAAAAGTCAACATGAACAGCATAGCTTTTCATATGTTAGCTTTAGAAGTTAATGGTGCAGAGGAAGAGCAAGCGCAGCATCAGAATATTGATAGCAGGCAGTAGGGTATTCCAAACCGGTTCGAATTATTCGGCGTTGCGGTTTTTTTTATATTATTCGACCCGGTTTTTTTAAAAATCGCAATTTTCGAATAATTCGAAAACCGGTTTTTTTGGCTCGAATTATTCGACTGCTCGAATTATTCAACTGCTCGAATAGTTTAGAAATATATAAATCTTCAATTTTAAATTGAAAAATTCTTCAAACCACTTCTTTTATATCATTTGAGCGACTCTGTTTTTTTTTTCTACCTACGTTTTTACATTTCACTAACGTTTCTAACATTTCTTATCTCTGGCTTCTATTTCATTGTGCTTTATTTGAGCTCGTTTAAACATATGATTTGTTCATTTCTTTTTGCTTTCTTGTGTTAAAACAGCATTAACAAGCGGCTGGCGTATTTAATGTAAGTTAAACATGATTTTTATTTAATGCATTGTTTGTTGGAAGTATTTCAAAAAGGATAGGAAATTCAACAATAAAGAGCTGCATGAATGTATTCGATACAATAAAGTGCATCGAGCATTTGATTGTCTTGTTGTCTATTTACTTTATTCTTTAAAGTATAAGCAAACATAATACAGCATTCTCTTACAAAAAAGTGCTCACTCTACAGCATTTGTTATCCTCTCACCAAGATATGTTCTTTCTCATTATTTTTAAATGCTTTATATATTCGATACGATCAAATCGAGACAATCGAATCAATGCAAAACACAACGAGCACATCGAGTAAAGCAACTATGTTATAGAGAAATAACAACATTCGATGTTTTTTTCTTTGATCTGATATGAAGCAGAAAAACCTTTTTAACACAAAACAATAACAACACACATTATTGTGTCAATAATTTTCAAAATAAGCATATTGTCAAATAATTTTAAAAATAAGCATAAAATACACCAGTCACACTGCTCCTGAAGCAACTTCAAGTTGACCTAAAATGGCAACGTAAACTGAATGTCTCCAAGTGTTTGTAATGTTTTTCTGATGAAATATCACTTTGAATTAAAATCCCAGCTGATTTCGTTTTAAAAATATCTCAATTTTTGCATTTTCACGTGATTGAACCACCTTGTACATTAGACAGCGCAATATATTCAAGTATAAAACTGTTTACATATGTATGTATGTATGTATATACATATATAGTATATATAATATACCTACGTGTATGTGTGTGTGTGTGTAAAATATTGAGAATTGGGATATTGTTTCCACACCATCTACTGAGATAAATATCGCGGCGAGTTTTTTTTTTAAAGTGGTATCCCCTGTAGGCCTATTCCACTATCCCGTCACGTCCATAAATTACGTAATTACTTTTATACTTAAATTGGGTCAAATTGGACAGCCTCTAAGAAATATACATCTATCATTTATTACAAATGTTGCGAAGTAAATGTCACTGCAGCATTTTTTAAGCGACTTGAGTATGAAAAATCTTCGATAAGATTAATTTTAAATCTCTCCCAAAACTGGTTAAATTCCCTGTGAATCGACTCTCCAGCCTGCTCCGACTACAATCCCAAACCATCTCAGTCTAGTTTTATAATAGCATCCTTCAAATGATCTAATATAATATGTATTTTTATCCTCTGCGAGACACCAGTACTCTCAATGGCTTTGCGAAAAGTTATCAAATTTTTATGTAAATCTGTTAAATCGGTTTTTTGGGTTATAAAACAAGAATCTACAATTTTATTCATTGTCTGAAAAGCACACTCAAAGGGCTTCAAGGCATAAGGCCCAACTGTTTCATAAATATCAGGGTCATTAAGGTTTGCAGATTCCTTTAAAAGTTGTCTGCATGCATTGCCTTCAAAGATCTATCCTTGATCATTTTTAGCCATTAATTTCAACTTTGTGGCCCAAATCAATGTTTTTTTCCCGCCCAACAAGAGGTACGATACCACTCCAAAACAAATGATTGACAAAGCCCTGCAAAAGATGAAGTTCGGGAAGTTGTGGTCGGAGCAGGCTGGAGAGTCGATTCACAGGGAATTTAACCAGTTTTGGGAGAGATTTAAAATTAATCTTATCGAAGATTTTTCATACTCAAGTCGCTTAAAAAATGCTGCAGTGACATTTACTTCGCAACATTTGTAATAAATGATAGATGTATGTAGCCCTAGTCAAAATTATTTACACTTTCAGAAGAAATAGATTAAAGAAAGCGCTCGCCTTTTTTGTTGTTTGCATAATTCGCAAAGAAATTTTTGGTTGTTGTATTCTTTGTAGTATGCAAAGTAAAGAAAACATGTTTTAAAAAACCTAACGAAAAATATCATTAAAAAAAATTAGCAAAATATAACTATTCTCTGGCCTATACAGTTTTCGCACAATGTTTTGTGGACTGATGAGTCATTCATGTATCTTCCTTAAATCCTAAAAAGTAAGGTCGTGCAGCACTTATGTTTGTAAATAATTGTGTTTATTGACTCCAAGAAAGGCTGTGTAAATACTTATGACGCCAGAGAGTAGTTATCAATTATTACTTTATTTTGTGATATGTATCGTTAGGTTTGCTAAAACTTTTGTTTTTATTTAACATACTGTATAGAATGCAACAACAAAAAAATATATTTGGAAAATTTTTCCAACAACAAATAAAGTGAGCTCTTTCTTTAAAACATTTAAAAATATTAGCGATGTGTAAATAGTTTGGACTATGGCTGAATTTCTTAGAGGCTGTCCAATTTGACTCAATTTAAGTATAAAAGTGATTACGTAATTTATGGACGGGTTGGGATAGTGGAATAGTTCTACAGGGGATACCACTTAAAAAAAAACGCTCCGCGATATTTATCTCCGTAGATGGTGTGGAAACAATATCCCAATTCTCAATATTTTACACGCACACACACACACACACACACAAACACACACGTAGGTATAATATATATATATATACAAACATACATCCATACATATATAAACACTTTTATACTTTAATATATTGCGCTGTCTAATGTACAAGGTGGTTCAATTACGTGAAAATGCAAAAATTGAGATATTTTTAAAACGAAATCAGCTAGGATTTTAATTCAAAGTGATATTTCATCAGAAAAACATTACAAACACTTGGAGACATTCAGTTTACGTTGCCATTTTAGGTCAACTTGAAGTTGCTTCACGAGCAGTGTGCAGTACTCAGTGTCTAGCACCGAGCATATCAACACATTTCAACATATTTCAATTTTACTTTATATGCTCGCTTTGAAGAAGTTTCGTTTGTCTTGTTTTCGATATGCTCTATGCTTATTTCTTCTTGGTCTCTATATTGTTAGTGTTTACACATGAACCAAGAAATAAAGATCATGCAAACAAAAGAGCCGCCATATTGTAAACAAAACAAAGCTGATAGGTCTGACGTCATCGGTCACAAATTCTTTTGTTTACGTGTAGCGATTGGATGTGAAAAATTATTTCTTGAAGTTTTAAAGAATTATTAGTGTTTATAATTCAGTAATTTTTTGTGTTTTTTATAAAAATGAAGTGTGCTGTACCGACGTGCAATAATTTCAACAGCAAAAAAAAAATTCTTTAAATTTCGTTAATGCATTAAAATATAAACAAACAAGGTATTCAAACACTCTTTCGCAAATTAAACTTGTTAATTTTATTATTTTCCGCTTTTATCTAAGTTTTGCATGAAAAACGTATGCAATATAGCTTTTTTTGTGACCGATGACGTAGCACGAAAAATATACTTTTTTCTCGCACTGCTGATTGCTTGATCTTGTCTTGTTGGTTCATGGTGTTTACATGCTGTTAAAGATGAGAGTTGAAAAGAGTGAGCATGCAAAAACAAACGAATATCTTGCAAACACACCCGTGCAGCTCTTTATTCAACAAGGCTTCTTGCACGAAATGCCCAAAAAAAATCTAGAAGCATTAAGAACAAATATAGAGACAATCATTAAAAGACATAATACATGTGTTAAAAAGACTGAAAGAAAAACTCGAAACATAATTCCACCCAGTGAACCAAAACTATCGTTTTCGAATTCATTTATGAACCATTGCGGGTAGAAACGTTCATTTTCGTCACTCATAAATGACCCTTTTTTGTATCATTCATTGGACTAAACGCTTCTCAAAAATTAACCTTTTTTTGTTCGGAAATGAGTTCAAAAAGAACCATAAATTTGTTCGGAAATTACTCCAAAAAAGAACCATAGATAGGTTATTTTTCGTGACTTGGAAATACACCCTTTTTGAATCAATCGCCAGACTGAATTGCCTTTAAAAAACGGAATTTTTTTAGTTGAGAAATGAGTTAAAAATTAACCTTTTTGAATTATAAATTTTATTATTGCATAATATTATTTGTTATAACAAATCGATGATTTGTATAAAAAGAAATTATTATGATTGAACTCATTTAAGAATAAAAAACAAGAGTTGGCTGTGTCGTGTACACGGTGACGGTGTTTCTTGTTTATGTTGTTGTTGTTGTTGTTGTTGTTGTTGGTGTTGTTGTTGTTGTTGGTGTTGTTGTTGGTGTTGTTGTTGTTGTTGATGTTGTTGTTGGTGCTGTTGTTGATGTTGTTGTTGTTGTTCTTGGTGTTGGTGGTGTTGTTGTTGTTGTTGGTGTTGGTGTTGTTGTTGGTGTTGTTGTTGTTGCTGTTGTTGTTGATGTTGATGTTTATGTTGTTGATGTTGTTTGAAAATTCAATGCAACGTCGCTGCATGAATGTTGCATTGTCGATCTTTGAACGGATCTCTCTGTGTCCCCATGATAACAGAAATTTTTTGTCTAATTTTGTTGTGAGGGCTTAGAGCAGGTCTTTATTGGTGTATCATAATTTAAGTCCTAGCACTAATACTCAGCGAGTAATAATTCTATGTAACAAATTTTCAGTTGTGTTGTTTAAGCAGTTCCCACCGCGCCCCGATGGTGTTTCGAATTTTTGTTTTATTTTTATAATGAAGTCAAAGAATTAACCTTTACGGTCGTACCATCTTTTTAGTCATAGTTCTTATACTCAGCGAGTAACAATTCAATGCAACGCTCATGAATTTTGAAAAAATGCATTTTTCAACTTTTTTGGAAACCTGCGCGGTAAAACGTAACTTCGTCACGTCAAAAAAACATTTATGAATTCAGTTTTTAATTCATTTATGAACAAAAATGGTTAATTTATGAGGCATTCTTACCTACTTAAATCTTACCTTCTTCAGCTCTAAATATGCTTTTTATGAATATCGAAAAAAAGTAGTTTTTATTTATGGGAACAGTTTTCACGAATTTGATCTTCTTCTTTTACTACAGCAAGCTTTAAAGTCAACAAAATAATAAATGAAAAATTAAAAAAAAACAAAATTCTTCACAAAAACGTTCGCAGAACTCTCACCTTATGCAAAACCTTCGCTTATGGTTTAGTGGGTAGTACTGCATAAGTACCTTTAATTATTTTATTAAAAAAATAGTTATTTTCGTTAAATAGAAATTACAAAGATATATGTAGGTGAAATAAGTCAAAAACTTGTTTAATTTGAAAAAACCGGTATTCTGGTCAAATAATTCGAAAACCGGTTTTGTAAAAATTGTACCATTCGAAACCGGTTTTTTTATAATTTCGAATAGTTGCATACCCTAGGAGGCAGGTACGTGATGCCATGAACTCGATTGAGTTGCCCCAGCCATTGTATTGGCTATTAACCTTAAACCCGTTTATCGGGTCATATTGACCCGAGGCACTTTTCATTTGCAAAAAAAAACATATTAAATATCAAAAATTAAAAAAAAATACCGTTCAAAATTCAAATTCAAAATTCAAAATTCATTTATTGCCAAAAACATAAGAATTACATAGTTCTTTACAAACGAACATTATTTTAGGTGATTCCTTACATACTATTGTATTTCTCAAAGATTTTAATATTATAACTCATAGTTTTAATATATTTTTTTTAAATACAAACAACAATTAAATACAATAAATTGCAATGGCAAACCTTAACAATTCATATTTTCCAAAAATGGCAGCAAAAAGGAATAACATTATTTAAGTGAATCTTAACCTATGACTAGAGAGGGGAGAGGATACATATATTATTGTTTATTCAAACTAAATACTATGATTTCAATTTGTTATTCTGTTAGTAAACTGGACCGCATTGTAAACCAGGTTGTGTTGAATGTCAAGTGAGTTATATCGCCTATGATAAAAAAGTAGTACATTATTGTCGTACAAAAGGTTGTTTTCATTAAAACATTTATATATATAGGAGACAAATATCGTTCTGTTAGTGGGAGCCTTATCTCAAATTGTTTTAGGAAAAAGTAGCTTAGAAGATCGTTATTTACATATTGAATATTATTTAAAAATTGTATGGCTTATTTTATCAAAAAATTATCAATTCGTATAATGCCACATTTTGTGTACAATTGCCGATTTGAAATTCTTTTTGGAAATGTTCCGCTTTGGTAACTTTGTCGGTTCAATCCACTACATATTCGCAAAATATATCTTTCAAAAATACGTAAGCGCTCCATTTGGTTTGATGATATATTAAACCAAACAGGAAAGGCGTAGGAAAAAATTATGATTTGTTTATATATATTTAGTTTAATTTTGCTCTTAAGGTCCTTAGCTCGTCTGATTAAGTTTGAATAACAAAAGAACATTTTTTTTTGCTTTATTAAAAACGTAGTCAATATGAGTTTTAAATGAGTATTTTTTGTGTATTATGACACCTAAGTATTTAATTTCATCTTTTTCTTTTATGACCTCATTATTTACTTTAATTTTAGGGACAAATTTACGCGCATATGGGTATACATTTTTCCTGATTCCTTTTACTACGGTGCATTCACATTTCGATATATTTATTTTTAGTTTCCATTTAGAAAAATATTTCGATAATTGATCTAAATATACATTACAAAGAGTGTTTGCAGTCGACATACGTGGGCATGAACAAAGTATTAAAATGTCATCCGCATTAATGAGCGTAAGAATGCATGGAGGAAGAGCAGTTATTCTTATCGGAGGATCCGGTAAGTCCGCCAGATATAGATTGTACAAAATCGGTCCCAGTAGCGAGCCTTGGGGTACACCTGCAGCAATTTGTTTTACCATTGAGTTGTTGCTATCAGTGGTTACAAAAAACGAACGACCTACTAAATAGTTATGAAGAATCCTACAAAGATTTTTATCAAAATTAAATTTGTTATACAGTTTAAAGACGATTCCTTCGATCCAGGCTGTGTCAAAGGCTTTTTCAAAGTCAAGGGCAACAGCTACCATTGCGTACCTTTGATTTAGTTTAGTTGAGACAAAATCAGATAGAAGTGTTAGTGCATGATTTGTTGAATGGGATTTCCGAAAACCAAATTGAAAATTTTTAAGTATGTTTTCTTTGTCAACGTGATCGTAAATTTTTTTCATTAGGAATTCTTCAAATAATTTACTAACGTTTGAGAGTAGTGAGATGGGACGATAACCGCGTAATGAACTAGGATTCGAATTTGGTTTAGGAACCGGAATGATCTTGGCGCATTTCCATTGTTTTGGAAAGTACCCAATGTTATATTCATGGTTAAATAAAAGTGCTAAATACCGCCAGAAAGAATAATTCGATTTTCTTAGTATGAAGTTTGAAAATCCATCTTCGCCATAACTTTTTTTGTTGTTTATCGACTTTAATACAGTTTTAATTTTATTAGCATTAGTGAATGAATAGTATTTTTCAAAAATGTTTGAAGGTAGTTGTCTAAATTGAGGTCGAGATTCACCATCAGCTCTTAATTCATTACTGAAAGATATAATAGGATTACGATTACTCACTATATGAGAAATTGAACTTTTCACATAATTAGTGAAATTAGTCGAGCCTAGGTGTAGATTCTGTCGATGCACCCTCTCGAATTCAGAGGCAAGTGCGTTTGCTTTGTCTATACTTTGTTTAAGGACTGCAGAGGAGTTAATGTTAGTCCTAACGCGAGAGATAAAGTTTGGATTATCGTCAACAACTAAGTCAGGCAGTAATTGTTTACGGTTTAGTCCACATAGGCCTTTAATTTTTTTGTATGTCTTATTGTTCATCTGAATATCAGTCTTGTTGCGCTTGTCGTTTGTTTTAGTCATGCGTTCTCGGTGCTTAATTTGCAGTAAAACTATTCTGGTCGCGGAAGTTTCGTTGCCATGTAATGTGTGCAAAGAACGGAATCATAAATCGTGTACAAACATTGATGATAGTTCTTTCGACTTTTTTAATAAATGTCCAAATTTTGTCTATAATTGCGATAAGTGCCTAAATGGAGCTATTAATATTCATGAAATTGTGTCTGATTTGGCTGTAGAAGTGAAAGAACTCAAAGGTCTTATTAGTCAAAGCTCTTTATTTTCTAATAAGAAAGCAACCAAAGTTAACAGTGATTCCTCTTCATCGAAGAGTGCATTGACATCCACCGTGAAATCTGTTGTTAATGTTAATCCAACAAAAACACATAGCATTGATATTGTACATGCTGATTTTCAAAATTCGGTGTCCTCTTGCAATGCTGTTGTTGGGGATGCTAACCTAATTGAGTTACGCTCTCCGTCTAATACATCTCATTGCATTGGTGCTGCTGCTCTTGATAAACCCGATTTGAATGTGTGTGATGCTGTGGCTGCTGCTAATAATAATGTCTCTTTGAATCTGGCCTCGTCATATGCTAGTTCTTGTTTGACTGCTTCTTGTGGACCTGCTGCTGCTGTTGTTGGTGTTGTTGGTGAGAGTGATCCAAGCTTATCGTCTCCCCTGCCAGTCTCGTCGGCTTTTGAGTGGAATATGGTGCATAACAAAAAGAAAAATAATCAAAACAGAGATAAGTCTATTGTTGGGTGTAATGCAAATAAAGAGCTTGAAGTTGCTGTATCAAAGAGATCACTTCATCTCTCTTATTTTAAGCCTACGGTCACTGTTGAAAATATAATTGCATATATCTGTTCACATACAAATATTGCTAAAGATAAAATTTCTTGTTATCGTCTTGTTAAAAGAGGTGTGGATGAGACTACTCTAAAGAGAGTTAGCTTTAAATTAGTTATATCGCTGAATGATTTAAACAAAGTATTCAATCCGACTTTGTGGCCGGCTGATGTTCGTGTGCGGCATTTCTCTTTTTTAGTGATAGAAGACGAAAATCGATCAAAGCCTTAGATAATTATGTGGATGCCTCTTTAAATGCCGTAAATGATGTTTTAAACTCATCTCTTTCGATATCACCAAATGTATCAACTTTGCCTGTGCCGGTTCTATCTGCTCTTTCATCTTCACCTGTTAGTTTAAATGCTGTTGGATATAGTACTAATTTTAAATTTAAATTATTTTTCAATAATATGTCTGGAATGAGGACAAAAATAAATTCTGTTTTCAACTGGACCTCACAAGGTGATTTTGACATAATTGTCTTTGTCGAAACATGGCTGAATGCAGATTTTTTCGACGTTGAATTTTTCGATCCAAATATTTATCATGTTTATCGAGACAGAGATGCTGCCAAAACTGGTCTCACTCGGGGTGGTGGTGTCTTGATTGCGGTTAAACGCAATCTTTGCTCGTCAATAATTTTACTACAGAATAGTGACACACTCCTAGATCAACTCTGTGTTACAATAAAGGATACAAGAGGTGCTGTTTACATTTGTGCCTCATATATTCCACCAAACAGTTCTTATGATTTATATGCGGCACATGTTGACAATGTTATTCGACTACAATCTTCATTTACGAATGCGGAAAATCATTTGTGTTTTCTGGGCGATTTCAATCTAAGTAAGATTGTTTGGAATTTTCTTGCTGACATGCTGATTCCGTCTAATATCAATAATTCTTATGAAATCTATTTTATTGATAGTCTTTTAAGCATTGATTTAATTCAAGTTAATACTTCTTTCAACTCTCTGAACAAATTGTTAGATCTAATTTTTATCTCTAAAAATTTTAAGTCATTTTTATCTGAGTGTTTATGCCCTATTTCTCCGTCAGGGATACATCATGTACCTCTTATCTTATCGTTTGACTTCTATGATTTTGTGCAATCAACACCGCAAAATAATTATTTTAATTTTAAATTATGTAATTTCGATCGTTTAAATGCTTTTTTTGTTAATGTTAATTGGAACGAGATGTTTTTGAATCATAACGTAGCAAATTGTTTTGAGATGTTTAGGGCCAATTTGACTACTATATGCATTGAGAATATTCCACATTTTGCGCCTAAAGTATATAAATTACCATGGTACACAAAGGGTCTTAAAAAGCTCAAAAATTTGCGCAATAAAAATATTAAATTATTTAAGACTACAAATGATCCCCAGTATCAATTAATGTACGTTCATTACATGAGAGAGTTTAATTTTTCAAATAAGTTTCTCTACAAACAATATATTTTACGCTGTGAGAGCAATATTAAAATCAATCCGAAATCATTTTGGCAATTCATTCAATCCAAACGGGATGGTTCTTGCATTCCTACATCAACATACTATAATGGCTCTCATTCTTTTGCTATTGAAGATACAGTGAATCTTTTTGCTGACTACTTTAAATCAAATTATGTCAAGGGCACTTCTGAATTCGATGTGTCTATTTTAAAGAATGTAGACTCTTTTTTAAATCTTGGTTCTGTTGTTTTGTCGGAGGAGGAAATTTTCTATGCTATGTCGAGAATGAAAATTTCGGTTAAAGCCGATAATGATGGTATATCATCTATCTTGCTTAATAAATGTGCGATTTCTTTATCAAAGCCCTTGAGTGAAATTTTCAATAAATCTCTAATGACCGGAACTTTTATTGACTGTTGGAAAATGGCCTCCATAACACCGGTTTTCAAAAGTGGCAATAAGAATGATGTCTCCAATTATAGACCTATTTCCAAGCTTTCAAGTGTTTCGAAACTTTTTGAGAGTGTTATAAAGAATAAATTATTTTTCTTAATTAAGCGACACATTTGTCTTCAACAGCATGGCTTTTTCACGGGTCGGTCTACTGTTACTAATTTAGCAGTTTTCTCGAGATTTTGCATTTCATCTTTTGAATTAGGACATCAAGTTGATGTTCTCTATACGGACTTTTCTAAGGCCTTTGACAAGGTTCCTCATAATGTTTTATTAGCAAAACTTGCCAAGATGGGTTTCCATTCTAATTTCTTGAATTGGGTCCAGTCGTATCTTCAAAATAGAGTTTGTTTTGTGGAAATAAATGGCGTCAAATCGTATCATTTTATTGCCACTTCCGGAGTACCACAGGGGAGCATTCTTGGTCCTTTGCTTTTTACATTATTTATAAATGATGTTGGTAAATGTTTTCAGTCAGCAAAGTTTTTACTTTATGCTGATGATTTAAAGCTTTTCAGTAAAGTATATGATTTAAATGATGCAGTTCTTTTACAGAGCGATCTTAATAATTTACTCACATGGAGCTTATTGAATTTTTTACCGCTTAATTTCAATAAGTGTTCTGCTGTGACTTACACGAAATGTTACAATTCTCTCACTTTTTCGTATTCCCTCTCGGGTATTTCCTTACACAGGGTTAATTCAATTAAAGATCTTGGAGTTATTTTTGACTCTAAGTTCACTTTTGTTGATCACATAAATTATGTGGTTCCAAAAGCATACTCCTTGCTTGCTTTTGTACGTAGAAATAGTTCAGAATTTACTGATCCTTACACTCTTGTTTGTCTTTATAGCTCTTTTGTAAGGTCAAGATTGGAATATGCTTCTTTCATATGGAGTCCTTTTTACTTTATTCATTGCTCGCGATTAGAAAAGATTCAAAAATCGTTTTCACGTTTTGCACTTCGTTCTTGGAACTCTGAAGAAGTTTTGCCACCCTATGAAGCGCGAATCATGCTGTTGGGTCTCAAAACTCTCGAAACAAGGAGGAAGATTCAATCTTTAACATTTATTCATGATCTTATATCAGGTCAAATCGATTGTGATCAGTTATTACAAGTTGTAAATTTTAATATTCCTGCAAGATTGTTACGGCACTATGCGTTATTTCATTCTCAAACTCATAGAACTCTTTATGCACTTAATGAGCCTATTACTCGTGCCTTATCATTGTATAATGAGCTATCTATTGAACATAACTTAGATCTTTCTTTTCCGAAATTGTTGTTTAAGAATTTGCTTTATACTTTGTTTCGTATTTAATTTATTTTTTCTAATATTACAATATTGAATTGTTACCTATTAGTTTTATTTTTATATTAGTTAGTAAGCTTTATTCCTAAGTTGTCTGTAAGGATATTGTATTCCAAAGACTAAAACACTGAATAAAAAAAAAAAAAAAAATAAAATTTTAACAAAGTACTTAGCCCAGTGGCGTCCGTGGCGTAGTTGGTTAAAGTGCGTGGCCGCTATGTCAAAGAACTTTGGAGACCCAGGTTCGAACCCTAGCAGCCACCTCTCTGCAGACAATGGCAAACCTCAGAGAGTAATCAAAATGCCATGTAAAGCTTCTTGAGAACGAGAACATTCCGTTCATCGCCGTTCGGAGTCGGCGTTAAGCATGTAGGTCCGGTTCTCGGTCAATTGTGTACAAACTTAATAACACGCACAACACAATAGGTCAAAGTCCTTTTAAGGGCTGAAATGGCCAGTTATTTATTTTTTTTTTTTTTTACTTAGCCCAGTATTTACCTTCGTGTATTCGAATACTTTCCTTAATTATTATAGTTATATTCGAAATAATAGCGTTAAAGCTGGATTCACTGATCACCTTCAGCATGTTTTTCAAGTTTTTTTATATGGAGTTTATGCGCTCTATTTTTTTCCACACTCAATGAGAGAGTAACAAAAACTTGCTGCATCTCTTGAACTTGATTAACTTTATTTTAATTTTCTTGCTGAATGTTTTTGAGCGGAACTGCCAGAATGAAGTTTGTCAAGTAGAAATAGGCATATTTTTTTTTTCATGTCTTTATAATAAAGGAACATTGCATCTGGCAATGCTGAATGACAATAAAAAAACCACAAACTTGCAGAATGTTTTACATGTCAGTGAATCAAAATTGCCACATTCTCTTGTTGAGAGCAATAGAGCTTTCGCAAAAAACATGCTGAAGGTGATCAGTGAATCCAGCTTAAGGGTGTTTTTTCTTTGTGGGTTGACACAACGTATTGCTTTACGTCGGAGACGTTTTTTTTCGCTGATAAAATCTAAAATATTTTGTGGGAAATCTATAGGCCCTCGATTTCGAATTAAAATACTCGGAATAGCACCAGAGTTAATTGCTGATTTTACGGCAGAGTTAAGCGACACAACACATTCGTCAATGTCTTGTTCCGTTACATTTCGGTCATCTGGTAGGTAATTTCCTTCAAGATGTCTTGTTAATACGTCATTGAACCAATTTTTATTAATTTTGTTATAATTAAGTATTCTCGTGGGTAAACAGTTGAGTATATCCTGTTTAGTTGCAATGTTTAGCTCAACGGCGCAATGTTCCGATTCAAATTGACGTATTCTCAAACAATCTAAGTAACCACTGTTTTCATCGAACTGAACACTTACAAAAGGCGAAACTAGAAATATGTCTAGAAACGAATTACAAAGTCTAGAGACTCCAGTGGGAAATTTAGTTGGAAGTATCTTTAAGATGGGACACCGCAAGAGCCAAGTGTGAAGTATGCGGCCATTTGTGTTCGATATTGTGTCTCCCCAGTCGGGATGGCGTGCATTTAAGTCACCTCGTAAGATTATTTGATTCGTTGTGATAGAAGCTAGAACTGTCTCTAGATCGCTGAATAGCAATCGGTCTGTTGGTCGGTTATATAAAGCTACAAAAGTTACATGATCTCTACCAGCAAGAAATATTTTTAATGCTATGTTTTCGAAGTGCTCAGTGCACCCTGTTTCAATAGTTTCGTATTTCAGTTCTTGTCTTAGGCAGATAGCTGTTGCTGAGCTTCCTTGATCAGTAGTATCTCCGCCTCGTCTAGCTTTATGTAATTGCATTATAAATTTGTAACCGTCAAAATTAATGTTATGTCTTTGTTTGAGTCGATGTTCTGCTATAAGAACAATGTCAGGCTTGTGCTGTTTTAAAAATAGATTAAAGTGATGTCGTTTGTACCGTGAAATTAACGAATTCACATTAATAAATATGGATTTTAAATGTTTACTGGACATTATTTAACCGTAGTTCAGCAAGTAAATTAAACAGAGCGATCGTCTTTGCTTCGTCATTAGGAAGATTATTATACTGTTGACAGAAAGTATTGATTTTTTGCATACAATCAAAAAAGTTGCTACCTATAAGTCTAATACATTCATTATTTATCCCGTGAAATGCTTGTGTAGTCCGAGATATACTACTTAGTGGTGTGGACTTTCCTTGATGAATAGAGGACGTGTTTTGGTTCATATTTTCACTACTTCGTCTCAGAAGAACTGAAGCAAAAGTGGGTGCAGAACCTGTTCCTGAAAACCCATTGTAGTAGGTTGATTTGTAAATTTTACTGAGTTTGAAACCTTTGGTTTTGCATTAACTATCTTACGCTCGTTTATACGTTCAACAGCCCTATTCTGGCAACTTAACAAAGCTCACCACATTAACAAAATAGTAAATATTAACAAATTGTTAAGGTTTCGTATTCTGGTACAAATTTAAAAGCTCTTTTCTTTACTATTTTGTTAATGACAGAAAGTATCTTAACAACTGGTGAAATATAAGTGTTTGTAGTGCAAATAAAAAGATATTACATTTAATTATTAAAACAAGTGCAACATGGAAGAATATATACTTCAACTTTTAAGTGTTCATAGCGAAGAAGATCACCGAAATCAAAAAAATTGAGAGACGACGCTATTTAAATTGCCTTAGAAATGAAAATAGTTCATTCTCTTTAAGAGACAAGGAGTTTATTAGGAATTTTAGATTAGGGAAGTCTCAATGCTGGCATCTTATTGAGGAACTATCTCAATACGACACACAGAACACAACTTTGACGCTTTCTGTGAGAGTTCTTACTGCGCTCTACTTCTTTGGACATGGATACTACCAAAAATGTGTTGGTAATCTTTGCGTTCAACCCATGAGCCAATCTTCAGTCTCCCGCACATTACATGAAATGACAAAACTGATTCTTCTTGTAAAAAATAGTGAAGTGCGGTTTCCAACAACTCTTGAAGAGCAAGCAGTAATCAAAACAGAGTATTTTAAATTCTATTCTTCTAATTTGTTTTTTTTTAATTTCAAATATTTTTTTCCATGTATTTAACTTTTAGATTCCATAGAAGTTTTGGAGTTAAAAGCACAATAGGCTGCATTGATTGCACTCATGTGGCTATTGTTTCTCCATCTGTAAATAATACAGAAACACCCTTAAATCTGTATATGAATAGAAAAGGATTTTACAGCATCAATGTTGAAGCGGTTCGTGATTTGCCTTTAATGCTCATAAGTTTCAGAAATGAATATCAGTAATATATGTATTTTTCCAATTCAGATATGTGATCACCGCTTAGTATTTACATCCATAAATGCTAAATATCCTGGCTCTTGCCATGATTCGGGCATACGGACCACGTCACTCGTAAGAACGCATTTAATGAGAAACCACAGCTGCCAACGTGACACATGGCTCTTGGGTGATCAAGGATACCCTCTTGAACCTTGGCTTCTTACTCCACTAGCTGATCCCCATGGAGCTAAAGAAGTTAAATTCAATAAGCTTCATATAAAAAGCCGAAATATTATTGAACGGGCATTTGGAGTCTTGAAATCACGCTTCAGATGTTTGTCCAAGCATCGCGTACTACACTATTCTCATGAGAGAGCAGCAAATATAGTAAACGCTTGTACAATTTTGCACAACATCGCAATGAAGGCAGGAGCACCAGATATCGATGAAAACGAAGTGGATGGATACGCCGAGCGTGATATTCCACTGAGTTCTTCCAGCTCAAATGTCACCAACCACTTAAGGGATGGAGAAAGAATTCGTAGGAGATACGTGTCTTCTCTTTAAGGCTAAAACTTTCCTATTTACATTCTTTCTAAAATTATTATTAATTATACTACTACTTTTATTTATCTTTTTTCATATGTACTTTAAATTTTATTTTAAAAAAGTTTAAATTTACAGAACAAATTTGTATATTATTTTTAAACATAGTCAGCTCATTTTGAAATGCGTTCAATCGCAGCGGCAAGTTTTTTCAATGCTTGCAAAGTCGCAAGTGACACTTGTAAGATCCGCTCCTCTCTAGCATCTCTTTTTTCGATGCTATGCATCACCACAGCGAACATGTCTTGCTGAGTCATAGCAGGAGAGTAACGGCCGTGGGTCACAGTGGGCTGGTGAACTGTGTCCCAGACTCACTGTTGATGGGCTACCTTCCTGATTTACTGCAGCCGTCAAATCAGGCCACATGTCTATCGCCCCAGGTGACCTGCTTTGAAAATTACCGGCTGCCTGCGAGCCAATAACCGGTGGTGAGCTGCCCTTAGAACTATTGTCTGCTGGAGAACCAGACCAAGCACCAATTGCCGCTGATGTGCTCGGTGAATCTGTTACCATGTCCATGGCTACAGGTGAGATTGGCCTAAAGAGTACGGCAGATGGCGAACCTGGACTCAGGTTGATGGTGGCTGGTGACCCATCTCCGAAGCGTATTGGTGATTGTGAAGCTGCCTAAAAATTAGAAATATATTTATATTATGAATCATTTTTAATATTTCATTGTTTTTATTTTACCTGCATTCCCAAGGTGGCGATACCTGGAACGCCCTCAACAGCAGCAGTACCGAATGTGCTCAATGCACGCATTTCGAATTCGGTCAGCATTCGGCTACTACATGGACCGCCACCAGTTAGCTGCTGCTCGCTCTTCTTTTTACGTGCACGAGCACGCAGCTGACTCTTCCATACGCCTAAATTCTGTCAATAGGATTAACGTTATTAAATGCAGAAAATATAATATTTTTAACTTACCTCTTTCCATTTATCCGGTGTTCTTGTCGGACCCCTCATTGCGTTAAGATTTGCGGCTATTTCACTCCACAAATCTTGGACGCTAACCGGCGAACGCGGACTATTTTTTCCGGCCAAAAGTTGTGGATGATGCCGGCAAAACTCTATGTAAAAGAGCAGCTGCTCCAGCGTGGTTCGCTCGAACTTTGGCTTGCTGAAAAAGGGCAATTAATATTGTATATAATGAAGAATATTTTGCAAACTTACTTCTTATTCGTTTCCATTCTGTTTTCTGAGTGAAAAGTAATAAAAATAACCAGCTGACGTTTGACAGTTATGACGTTTACATTTTCACCATTCGTGGTGAACTTTAAAAGCTTTATAAAGCTTTCAAATTGTAAATGATTTTCCAGAATACGAACATTTACATTACATAACAAGAACATTAACAAGAGCTCCTTAACAATTCCTTGTTAAGTTAACAAGCAGAATAGGGCTGTAAGAACCTCAATGCCTAGTGGGCAAGCTCGTGAGTTTGCCGTATGACCTTCGGCATTATTACAATTTACACAAGATACGGGTATACCTATTCGTTTCGTTAGTTTTCCTGTTTCAGGGTTAATAAACGCGTGTTCTTTATTATTTAGCTCTTTTGGAGGAATCTTACAGTCACCAGGTCCATGTAACTCCCTACATTTAACACAACGAAATGGCATATGACAATTTGCAGCTATATGTGTGTATCTTTGACAGTTTTTACACTGAGGAGGAATCATAGGTTTTAGTTTTTCTAGGCTAACTTTACAGCTAAGTATGTACTTTATGTTATAAAAATCATTTATATTTGAACAACGCTCTAATTGGATAAGCCAATTGTTGTTTTTAAACTTCGATAATTTTAATATAGTAATATCTAATTTCAAATCGTTTAAGTATTCAAGAATTTCTTCTTGCTCATATACTGTAGACAGTTTTTTAATTACAATAGAATAAGGTTTCTCTTCATTTGGAGTATAGGTATAGTATTTTATATTGTTTTCTAACACAAATTTGTTTATTATTATATAGTCATATAAAATACATGTATTTATATGTGAAACATTTTTATTAATTAGATTAAAGGCAAAGTTTTTATGCCCTAATATGCGCTGCAACTTACTTGCAATATCTTTTTGATTTATATTATAGCATACAAATATTGGTGGTTTGTTTTTTTTTTATATTTTTTGTTTTTGGGTGAGCTTCAGCAGTCGGCTTATTTTTTTTTTTTTTTGCTGATTCTCTGGTTGATCGGGTTTCTGGCTCTTTACTGACACCACTCGACGTTGATGGAATTTGAGCGTTTGCTGCGCTCTTCTTGTTTTTATTTTAAAGAGGTGGAAACTGTCCCAAATTGAATTGATCGGGTCGTTGAACCTTTTGAG
Source organism: Pherbina coryleti (assembly GCA_943735915.1). Taxonomy (NCBI): domain Eukaryota; kingdom Metazoa; phylum Arthropoda; class Insecta; order Diptera; family Sciomyzidae; genus Pherbina; species Pherbina coryleti. The sequence continues at coordinate 103,513,827 of OX030950.1, forward strand.
GTTTGCTACCGTTGTCTTCTTCGCTGTCGACAACCATGGTCTCGACAACGTGCTCTTCACTTGTTATTGTCCTATTGTTGTTGGAACTGTAACTCTTAAGTTGTTTGTTTTCATACTGTAGTTGAAGCTTTTCTGACTGCAGTTGAGCCACGATCTCTTCCCGCTTATTAATTTGTATTTCTTTTATAATTCTTAAAAAACATATTTTTTAAGAATTATATTGTGAGCTTAATGCCAAAAACGTCATGAAGCAACAGGTTGCTACAACAACAAAGTTCTTTGCAGAACTAAACCAAACTGACTAGACCATGGTTTCGTCGGACGAAACTTATTAATTTTTGTTGTTAAAGTTGTTAGTACTTCATTTCTGCAACAGTAACTGTTTTTTGCTTTTTTCATGTTAGCATCATCTGATTGCGTAAAAGATGAACGTGATTTGTGGCGTTTCGCTCTTTGTTTTTTAGTAATACTTTTAGTTGCTTGTTTGTTACCAGTATTATGATCGTTGGTTAATAATTGATCGGCTAGACTTGTGGTCGGGACTGCAGGCGAAGAAATTGCAGCTTGTGTTAGGAGAGATCTTCTTAGTTGCATATGTCGCTCTGGCAACTGCTTATTTAAATAAGAAGGGAATTCAAAGTCTGAATCAAGATTAATTTCTTTGTTGTTATTTTCAATATGTTTCTTGTTATAATCAACAACACTGTCACTATTGTCAGAGTCATTTGATAGATCTTCAAATGGATTACGACTATTGTCTTTATCACTCATATTTAAAACTTTTTTTTTTTAATGTTAAAAGAGTCTCTATCTCTTATTATATTTTTTAACGTTTTATTTTCAAACGTTAATCGCGTTATGAATTTACGCACGTCTGTCCACTTCAAGTGTTAAAGAGCAACCCAAAAAAAATACAGTTTTATTTGTTAAACTTTTATCTTTGCAACCAGAATGAAAAAATTGTACATATGTGACATATGTGCATAGCAGAGAAAAAAAACTGACATGTGCACTATACGTTTATCTGGGTCAAAATGACCCGACATTTTCTACCATACGATTTGTATGAAGGATTAGTTTTTCTAGTACTTTTTTCACTTCTTTTTGCTGTTGTGCAATCCATTCTAAATTTTTTGCAACTGTGAGTGAATTTGAAGTGACACACAGCATTTTTCTGTCGTTGGCGTATGTATTTTTCATACTTATGTACACTTACACATATCAAAACATGCTTTTGTTATGGATCTGTTGTGCATGTACAGTAGATGGGTTTTGGGTTCCATACATTTTCTCAACATATTCCAGAACCTCTCTGCAAGGCCAGATTCTGAATCCTGGCTGTAATAGAAGCATGTGACACGAAAAAAAATCCAGAAAATTCGCAAATTGGATTGGCGCCGCTAAAAAACTTGAATTTAAAGAAGTATAAAATGGATGTTTCAAATCGAGTTTCCTATTTAAATTTAAGTCCTACAAAAACTTTCGACTATAATATATCCTAATGTAAAATCGTCTGCTGAACTCAAATATGCCATAAAATTCTTAGTCCTTGACCCAAAATTGGCCTACTTTATTAAGAATTTTATAATTTTTTGTTTCGATTTTGAAAAAGAAGCTTTACCTTCGCCAAGATCGCAGCAATTTTCTCAAATTAAAATGCAGCAGTATTGTTAGCCTTTTTATGAAGTTTAGGAATAATAAAAAAATTATTCAAATCGGGCCATTTTTATGGAAGAAAAACGATTTTTTTGTTGAGCCGACTTTTGGGAAAGGATGGAATAATCGTCATTGTGGCACGCTTGGTTTCACTACGTTGGAAATACGTTGTTAGAAACCCGTCCGACAACTGTCATACATTTTTGACTGTTAATCGAGAATTCTTTCAGTCCATTTATCTTTTGAGGTAATTAAGTAAGCAGTTCAAGATACTTGTATCCAATAAAAAAATATCGAATATATTATATCGTCGTTGCGCATACAAAAAAGGATATGTGCAAAATTTCGATTTTATTTTTATTTTACCATTTATTTCGGGTTATTTATTTGTTTGCTAAGCCTTCTAGCTTAGCTAAATTTTTTTCTGTGGCGTCCGTGGCGTAGTTGGTTAAAGTGCGTAGCCGCTATGTCAAAGAACTTTGGAAACCCAGGTTCGAACCCCAGCAGCGACAGAAAATTATTTGAATTAAAATAATTTTTCTGTACGGCCGCCACCTCTCTGCAGACAATGGCAAACCTCAGAGAGTAATAAAAATGCCATGTAAAGCTTCTTGAGAATAAGAACATTCCGTTCATCGCCGTTCGGAGTCGGCGTTAAGCCTGTAGGTCTATTTCTCGGTCAATTGTGTACAAACTTAATAACACGCACAACACAATTGAGCAGAAGAAGCTAGGTCAAAGTCTTTTGAAGGGCTGAAATGGCCAGTTATTTATTTTTTTTTTTTTATTTAAGCCTTTTAGGCTTTATAGCATTTTAAAATTACAATTCATAATCTTATTAAGGCCCCTATTAGGTACGACAACTCAACTTAAGTTGACATGAGTTAAGACACCTCAACTGAACTTTTTTGCCATATTACGCATAACATACATTTTCAGTTGAGCTGTGGTGTAAAATTGCTGTTTCTATTGGAGCATGATTACACCGAAATTTTGACACTTTCGTTGAAATGAATCAGCTGTTCGCATTAATTTCAATTTTTGTGTATATGTATTTTGTTCACAAGTAATAAAGCAAGGAAATAATAGTATAGAGCAGGAGTGCCCAAAACTTTCTTATGGAAGTGCAAACACTAATACATATAAAATCCTGCAACCTTTCGTAAACGAAAGCATACTATGTTAGACAACAACAAAATCTACGTAGAAGATCACTGTCACCAAAATGTACCAACAAAGCATACGAAAGTGTTGTTGCTTGCACTTCGGTATAAGCAACGAAAAAAGATCAAAAACAAAAAAGAAAAATTTGTTTGTGTATTTTGTATTGCTTAGTGCGGAGTGCTGTGTGTGTATATTAGAATACACAGCCTATGCCTAAGTGCTTTTACAAAAACAAATGTGCACCAAGTGCATAGGGCTTGGGCACCTCTAAAGACGCTATACAACTAGCTCAAAGCAGATGTAAGTTTTTGACAGTTTTTACACTCGAGACATAGTTGCATTGTTAAACCTAATACCACAAAAAATACTAACACATCTCTGAGATACATACTTGTCAGTCGATAGACACATATGTACCTCAAATGTGTAATAGACAATACAAATTTACAAATTACACACACAACTTAAGTTGAGTTGTCGTACCTAATAGGGGCCTAAACTAATACTAATAATACTAATATATAGAGTTCAAGTACGTTTTAAATGAAGATACAAAACCAAAGTAAAATAAGTTCAGTTGTAATGTAATGTAAATTAAAACATGAACGTTTCAAAGTATACAGACTTATAGATAACATGAGTAAAGGTATTATAAAGCAAAAAATACATTAATAATAAATCTTCAAGAGGGTCCAAGGCGGTGGTATCGAGAATGAAAATATGTATAAAATAAATATATCGTTCTGTCCTTGAAGCCAATAAAGTCTTGGCTTAGCAAGTTGGTAATCCGACGAATTGAGTCGTATTTACCACACCAATTTCCTTGTGGAAAAGAAAATGGTTGCGAACGCAGGCACTAAGACAATAGCCATATGTATGCCCCATCTATTCACCAAATGGTTTCTTGATATTCTTATTGGTTCAGAAGTAAACAAATGTGAAAGTTAGTCAGCTATGTGAAAATAGTATTGAAATTGTTAAAAACAAAAATGTTTTTTTCATCTCCTGTATGCGCAACGACGATATTTAATTGGTGAGTTTTATTTTATTTTTATTTGTAGTCGTATTTAGTGAAATGAATTTTCGCGTATTAATGTTTATAGAAAATACTTTGAAATTCTTTCAAAAAGTAACATTGCCAACGATCGAGAATGTGCTAAACCGTTTGTTGCATCTTAAGGTATTGGACAATTTGACGTTGAATCGAGCGTATCGTCGGTGAATTTGTGATTTGGGGTATAAAATCTTCGTAAATGCAGAAATCACCGAAATACTGCACAAAAGGAACTTAAAAAGCCAACATTAATTTTGAGATACAAAAAACTGTTTGATACTGTTCCTATAGGGGCAATCTCCAACTAAGGAGATCCCATGAGCTTTTTTAACATCGATGCTAGTTGTTGGCGTCCGTGGCGTAGTTGGTTAAAATGCGTGGCCGCTATGTCAACGAACTTTGGAAACCCAGGTTCGAACCCCAGCAGCGACAGAAAATTATTTGAATTAAAATAATTTTTCTGTACGGTCGCCAACTCTCTGCAGACAATGGCAAACCTCAGAGAGTAATCAAAACGCCATGTAAAGCTTCTTGAGAACGAGAACATTCATCGTTCATCGCCGTTCGGAGTCGGCGTTAAGCATGTAGGTCCGGTTCTCGGTCAATTGTGTACAAACTTAATAACACGCACAACACAAATGATCATAAGAAGCTAGGTCAAAGTCCTTTCAAGGGCTGAAATGGCCAGTTATTTATTTTTTTTTTATTTTTTACAAGTTGTTGGCTTATTGACGAAATAAATTTACGTGCTGAGGAAATGGTCAGCAAATTTGTTGTCGTGAACAATTGTGCTGAAAGCGCAATAAATTTAATAACACGTTTCAATACAAATGTTACTAACTTAGAATCCGAAAAACAGTTACCTTTGTAAGTGATAGAGGAACATCAAAAACTTTAACCATATATCATAACAAAAAATGACAGAATTTCAAATTTGCAGAAAAAAAAGTGAATTAAATCTATTCAAAAATAATTATTTGCTTGAAAGTGGATCCACAAGAAAATTATATCCCTCTACTTCAGATTAACTTCACTATGTTTTCTCAGTGGCGGATCTAGGATTCGCCAGAGGGGGGCTGAAACTAAAGTTTTTTGTTGCAAGGGGGGGGGGGGGGGGACTGAAACGTCTTTTTGAATTTTTTTTTTAATTTTTTTTCCCATACAAAAAATTCTCCAAGGGGGGGATAAAGCCCTTTCAGCCCATTTATATAGAGCCGCCACTGTGTTTGCTGCATATTTGCAATGATGTCTGATGATGACGATGAACAAATTTATCTTTTTAAAGTTATTGAAAATATGCCGAAAACAATGGGAAGAAAGTTTTATAAAAAAATAAATTTTTCCCAAAAGTCAGCTCAACAAAAAAATTGTTTTTCTTCCATAAAAATGGCCCGATTTGAATAATTTTTTTATTATTCCTAAACTTCATAAAAAGGCTAACAAGACTGCAGCATTTTAATTTGAGAAAATTGCTGCGATCTTGGCGAAGGTAAAGCTTCTTTTTCAAAATCGAAACAAAAAATTATAAAATTCTTAATAAAGTAGGCCAATTTTGGGTCAAGGACTAAGAATTTTATGGCATATTTGAGTTCAGCAGACGATTTTACATTAGGATATGTTATAGTCGAAAGTTTTTGTAGGACTTAAATTTAAATAGGAAACTCGATTTGAAACATCCATTTTATACTTCTTCAAATTCAAGTTTTTTAGCGGCGCCAATCCAATTTGCGAATTTTCTGGATTTTATTCGCGTCACATGCTTATATTACATCCAGGATTCAGAATCTGGCCTTGCAGGGAGGTTCTGAAATACTTTTGGAAAAAAAACCCATCTAATGTACAGTGTTCTCTTTTGTGTTTTTTTTTAGTATTTGCGTTATATCGTGCTAAAAATGAATTGGAAAAGCGATGCAACACTCCAACGAAACAATCAATAAGGCCGTGAGCTATTCGAAAACTTTTCACTTGTGGTAGACGGACGATGAAATTTTGTCCTTTCAAAAGAAGGACGATGAAATTTTGACAGCTAGAAATGTTGACGTTTTAGATTTCGGTAGTGTAGTAGCACAAGAAATTAATTTAATTTGCAAAATTGTTAATATATACTAAATGTTAACAGTATTTTATGCAAATATTTTCCACTTCTGGTTGCTATGCTGTCGGAAGCACAAACATTTTTTTCTATTTTTGCTTGCGTCAAAAACTCTTTTGCCGATTATCAAAATTTATACTACACTAAGGGAAATAACGCATATTAGCATTATCCACGCCTAAGTATAAATTTTATTTAAATATTTACGTGGATAAATCAAGTGTTTTCCTTACAACTCGTTTTTTTTCCCGTATTTAAATTTTATTTATACTACACACGTACACACATATTCCATACAAGCAACCAGCAACAGCATCGCACACGTACACACATATTCCGACAAGCAGCAACAGCATGGCACGCAGGTTTCTTATAGTTCTCATTTAGTACATGTTACAAGGGCAATATAGCATGGAAGTTTGGCAATTATGATTTGTGAATGCGATGGTGAGTGCGATGCATGATGAAATCATGTAGGGTGGAGTGACAACTCGGTATTTTCTCAAGAATGTCTTGAAGCGGTTGTCATTTACCTGCATAATTTACTTCTTATTCTCTATTTTTCTTTTTATAGTTTATGGCATATGCACCAACTGTCAAAAATAGTATAAATTAGAGAACGAAAAAAGAAAATAAAGTATACCACCAAATGGCATTTGATTTACGCAGCTCGTCGGAAATATTGAAATAAATTGTTTTAAATTTCAATATTTTTATATAAATTTTCCTTAAATGCGATAGTGTTATTTCAAATAGTAAACATTTGAAAGATATATAAATATATTCGTGCATAATTTTAATATATTTTTTATTAATTTTATTTTAAATATTTTAATATTTTATTTAATTCAAAAAGTATTTAAATAAATTTTAAATATTTACGTGGTCGATTTAAATAAATGCGTTATTGGTGCAAAAATGACTCGCTTTTTGGATAAATTAAAAAAGTTTTTGGATATATTTAATATTTTTTTCCCTTAGTGTAGCTCCTGGGGCTACATGAATTTTTGACAGTCATATTCATCTCACATCTGCCAATTATTCTAATTCAGATTGTCAAAATTTCGTCATCCGATTGAAAAGTTTCCGTATAGCACACGACTTAAGAATTGCTTTGAGCTTGATTGGTACACTAAGGGAAATAACGCATATTAGCATTATCCACGCCTGAGTATAAATTTTATTTAAATATTTACGTGGATAAATCCAATGTTTTCCTTACAACTCGTTTTTTCCCGTATTTGAATTTTATTTATACCACACACGTACACACATATTCCATACAAGCAAGCAGCAACAGCATCGCACACGTACACACATACTCCGACAAGCAGCAACAGCATCGCACTCAGTTTCTGCAGTTTATTTTTTGCATTTGCAGTTCTTATAGTTCTCATAGTTCTCATTTAGTTATTGTTTCAGGAGTAATATAGTATGCATGTTTGGCAACGAAATGAAATTATGTAGGGTGGAGTGACAACTCGGTGTTTTCTCAAGAACATCTTGGACCGGTTGTCATTTACCTGCATAATTTGCTTCTACCTAGATATATTTTGTAGATTACTTTTTCGTTATCTATGCAATATTAGGGCACCAACTGTCAAAAATAGTATAAATTAGAGAACGAAAAAAGTGAAGCGAGAATAAATTATACAGGCAATGGCATTTGATGAACGCAATATGAAGAAAATAATACCATAAAACCACTAATAACATATTCAATTTAAATATGTTTTTTTTTAAATTCAATATTTTTATATAAATTTTCTTTAAATGCGATAGTTTATTTTCAAATAGTAAATATTTGAAAAATATTTTAAAAAAATTCGTGCATAATGTTAATATATTTTTTATTAATTCTGATTAAATATTTAAATATTTAATTTAATTAAAAAAGTATTCAAATAAATTTTAAATATTTACGTAGTCGATTTATTCAAATGCGTTATTGGTGCAAAAATGACTCGCTTTTTGGATAAATTAAAAAAGTTTTTGGATAAATTTAATATTTTTTTCCCTTAGTGTATGAAGCTAAAACGCCCTACAGAATCACTTCGAATGCACAGGTTTATGTAAAAAAATAAATAATTTCCATTTCAAATGAATGTTCCTCATTCTTGTTTCGTTTACCGTTTTTACTGGAGGTTAACAGCAAATTAAAGGATAATAAAACGTCTGCTGTGTGTGGCCATTGCTTAAAACTTTTTGACCTTTGCATTATGTTCGTGCATGTTAATAGTATTACCTTTACAAATACAAAGAACCTGATATATTGGAAGATAACGATGATAATGATAGGGCAGATCTACCAATACCTAGCACATCAAATGCAGCTCAATCGAATCGGATTTATCAATCGGTTATATCTCTTATGTAAAATGCAAATGAAATGTAAATGTGCAAACGTAAATTTATCTTATGTAAATGTGCAAACATATATTTAAAAAAAAAAACAAATAATATTTCATCGCACTAACAGCACTTTTTTATTATATCTCATTGAAAAATAGACAATTTCCATACAAAATACACTACGGGTCAATATGACCCAGATAAACGGGATTAAGTTGTAAAACATGTAAACGGGTCTAAGTTTAATGTGCTATTAACCAGAGAATGGCAAAAATCACATTTATGCTTGTTTGAGCATACTCAATCGATCATAGCAACTTAACCAAGCGTTCAATATAATCAGTATTAGCTTTGAGTATATACACTCCGGTTCATCTGGTTAGAGCCAGCAAAAGTAAAGAAAATAAACTATTGTAATTTTGAATGAAAGAGAGCAAGGGAAGAATTGAATTTACAGAATAGAAGTACGAGACAACTTTAGTAAATAAAACATCAACAATAAATTTTATACTCAATCAAACGGTTACACTGTTGAATTTTTAAAGAACACACATGAAAAATGTAATTAATTTTGGTTCATCAGATTAGAGCCACACTAGAGAACACAAAATGCATAAAGTATACAAATTTATATTTTATTTAATAGCATTTTATTTTGCCTTCAGTATGTAAACAACAGTTTAATAATGTGTAAGACCACCATTTTTTGATTTTACTTCAAATACACGATCTTTTATTGAATCATACAAGGATTTTATGTAGTGAAGTGAAATCTCGCCCCAAGCTGTCTTGATTCCTTCAATTAATGCTTCCTTAGTCTCGTATTGTATTCCTTCTTCGTAAACTTTTCGGACTAGCCACCCCCAAACATTTTCAATTATATTTAAGTCGGGAGAATATGGTGGCCACAGCAAAACACTGATGTGTTGACTATTAATCCATGATTTTACAATACGAGCAGTGTGTATCGGTGCATTATCATGCTGCCAAATCCACGGAATTGGTCCAAATATGTCTCTCAGCTTAGGGAAAACTGACTCTAGTAGGTTTTTGCAGTGCACTCCAGTCATCTTGGTGTCATGACTAATTAAATCAATTGTACCGTAGTACAATATTCCACCCCATACCATGACTCCACCTTCCCGACTTTGATGGCGGCTTAAGAACTTTTCCTCCTTTCTCATGTCGTGATAATAATAATTGTACCCATCCGGCCCGTCCAAATTAAATTTTTTTTCGTCCGTAAAGACAAATTTCGCCAATCATTTTCACACAGCTGTTCACACATTGAGAAACAACTTCAGCAAAACAAATTTAGGGAGTAACTCTGCCGCTTAGATGGCGCACTTACTCAACATTCGCTGAGATGCTGACACAGACTATGATTCAGGCAAATGATCCATAAAGAAATTTGTAAACACAAGTGTTACGAGTAAGTGTGTATGTATGTGTGCACAAAATAAACGAAGCCTGTTGCTGTTGAAGCGATTTTATTTTTTTACAGGAGTTTAGAGAGGAAAGTAATCATTGATCTAGATTTAAATATGTAAAATTTTGAAAAATAGTATGTCGATAAATCCTACATGTCGACAACTTTTGAAGTATTTTTTTTTTCATTCGGTTAATTTTTATTTCAGTTTTGTGATTTTTTAAGAAATTGTTAAAGCATAAATTTTGTCAGTTTTTTCAAAATGCAGTTAATTCTCCAAACAAATATGTTTTTTCAACATGACTATTATTACAACGAATATTTTTGTTAATTCTTTTTATTTTAACAAAGGTAAACATATCATAAAAACAACTCATTTTAAATAAAATAACGTAAAGGGCAAAAAGATTTTAAAATAAAAAAATAATGCGTAATTATATCATAAATGTAATATAATAAAATAAATAAGACAAGTAACGATATTATTATATAGATCCCGGGGTATTAAAGATATTTTCGGGTCTTATTATACAAACATTTGTTCTGCTTATTTAGATATTTCTTTTTAATCCGATGTGATATCTTTTTAGAAGCTTTTAAGACTTTTTCCTTTATACGCGAGTTCTTAATGGCGTTGTTGAAGTTCTTAATTGAAAATCTTATGAACACTTTTATTATAGAATCCATAATAAGTTTGGAATGACGATAACATTGGCAGCTTAATTTCAAACATTCTAAAATTTTGTTTGATAGCACTTGAGAAAGATTCGGCTTACTTTTGTTATATTTAAAGAATTGGGTTGGCTTGGACTCGATATTTTGCTCTGTACATGAACTTAAAAGCCTTTCACAACAAAGATCCAAGCTATTTTCCGTACATAGGCAAGTGTTTGGATACGGAATCGGTATGGAGGTTTTTACAAGTTTATTCATTATAGCTCGTTGAACTATACATGATGCTTAAAAATGTTTTTCGCAAAATTTTATAGTTGCTTTTCCATATTGAGCCAAATTTTTTAATTCTTCATTGCCTGAATGCTTGACCCAAAGCATTCGTCTTTGATCAGTTGGCAAATTGAAAAATGACAACGAACTACATGGTGTAGAAACATTGTATCAATTTTTAAATACGCATTTCGATGGCATTTTTTCTTTGAAAATTTAATAGAAATATTATGAGTTGCACAAACAAATTTCATAAAAGTTCATATAAGAATGAAATGCTACACGCATGCGCTCGCCTCAGCACACAATGCATCGAAATGGTACGAAACTAAGAAAAAAAAAATTGTTGTTTCTTTTTAAAAAAAAGTATGCAATTTAGATCTATATTATTTAGTTCTATAAAATTTAAAAGATTTTTTAAAATATCTTTAATAATAAACAAATGCGATCACTTTATACAACACCATGTTATTTTAAGAAAATCAAGTAATTTAAAATTGGGTCAATGTTTTAAAAATTACATCTTGTTTTTTCTAAAAATCAGTATATAAGATTATTTTAAAATGTATTTTGCTTCTGAAAGTAATTTTGTTTAGTATATATTTTGTATAAAAAAAAATTTCTTTACCTTAAAAAAAAAAACACCTAAAAACTCAAAAATTTGCAACTTTTGATAAGCTATAACAAAAAAAAGAATTGTTTGATTTTAAAATAAAAATAAATAACTGGCCATTTCAGCCCTTGAAAGCACTTTGACGTAGCTTCTTATGATCAATTGTGTTGTGCGTGTTATTAAGTTTGTACACAATTGACCGAGAAATGGACCTACAGGCTTAACGCCGACTCCGAACGGCGATGAACGGAATGTTCTTATTCTCAAGAAGCTTTACATGGCATTTTGATTACTCTCTGAGGTTTGCCATTGTCTGCAGAGAGGTGGCGGCCGTACAGAGAAATTATTTTAATTTAAATAATTTTCTGTCGCTGCTGGGGTTTGAACCCGGGTCTCCAGGTTCGTTGACATAGCGGCCACGCACTTTAACCAACTACGCCACGGACGCCACCATATTTTGATTTTAGCAAAACTTTTTTGTCATTTTATTTTAAGTATTAACTTTTGATTTCTACAATATTATCTGCCTCTTTTTATAAACAAGAAAGTGATGCAGATTTAAAAAAGTGACTTTTTGCGAAAAATGCTCAATTTTGTATGGAAAATTATTCAAAATTTAACAAAGTTCAAAAGAGAATTTAAAAAAAAGGATTTTTTGATTTTAGCGAAACTTTTTTTTCATTTTATTCAAAGTATTTACTTTCCATTTCCAAAATATTATCAGCCCCTTTTCATAAACTAGAAAGTTATGCAGATTTCAAAAAGTGACTTTTTGCGAAAAATGCTCAATTTTATATGGAAAAATTATTCAAAATTTAGCAAAATTCAAAAGGGAATTACAAAAAAGGATTTTTTGGTTTTAACGAAATTTTTTTGTAATTTTATTTGAAGTATTAGCTTTTGTTTTCCAAAATATTATCTACACCTTATAAAAAGAAAGTTGTATTAGATAACAAAATAATTTTAGTAACACAGGGTAATTCAGCTAGTTTATACATGAAAGTGAATTAAAAGAAAATGAAGAATTGGTAGCGCAAAACAAAAAAAGAATTCAAGCTGAGTTTAGGAGCAAAATGGGTCTCTTGGTCGACAAACCAAAGCCAGGATATAGGTCTACTAACGATGGAAACACAGCTAGGTGCTTTTTCTATAACGTTGAACTAAGCTCGCAGATAACTGGCGTAAGCAAAAGTATGATAGAACAATTTTTTTTATATATTGAGAGTTCTGGCTCCCCATTTGATACTTAAAAAAAAAAAAATACTTCCTAACATGAAATTTAACAATTTCATCAAAAAATATCAAAGTAGAAAATAAAATTGTGGCCTTAAGCTGGTATTTTAAAATAATACTTTTAGACAAGGTGTTGTTCAGGAATATTTGAAGAATCCAAATTGAGCAACGTTTCTTCGGTACCATTTCTGGTACCCGAGATATAAAATCTTATATTAATTTTTTTGAAAAAGTTAAAAAATTGCATTCAAGTATACATTTCTCAAAAATAGGAAAATGCATATGCAAAAATTATGCTAATTATTAATTCGGCAAACATAAGGAATACGTTAACAGTATAATCAATAACACCAAAATTTAGACTATTGGGTAGCAATCAAAAGTTCTGTGCTATCTCGATTTCAACTTTAGCTTCGAATATCCTTCACACAGGACACTGTCGATAAAAATTGTGAGTGACATCGTGTTAACCAATATATTGTTAGTTTAAGCCTATACTTACTTTTTCTTTAAGACATACGTAGTTTTTTTTATAAAAGTCAAAGCATTTTAAGATCGTTTTTTTTAACTGTTTTCCTCCAAAAACAACTTTGTCCTTGCGGGACAGGAACCCATCCTTTTTTTTTCCTTAAAATTTTTTTTGGGAGATCTTGACAACCCCATGCAACTTTTGAGACCTCTTAGAATACGATCTAAATTTTTCGATACGCTCTAGTGTTCATAAAGTTCTCATACATGGATGTGAAGTCATTTCATCATTTTCCTTACCAATCGGAACATTGTTTGAAGAGGCATTGGAAGCAAGGCACAAAGAATTTAGAAAAAAGCGACCTAGCCATACCCGTAAATGCTCGAGGATTAAGTCTAACACAGATTTAATGAAAATATTGTTGCTGACATCTGAGCCTCTCTTAGCATCCAAAAGAACTATTAAATCAAAATCAAATGTAATTATTGATGAAGAAGTTGAGAAGTTTATTCAATTAGTTGATGACCCTTATATTGTTTGTAGTGATTCTAACGAAGAAGTCAATAGCGATGAAAGTCAATAGCGAGATGAGTTCTTGGTTGTTTGTACATATGTATGCACACATTTCTTTTTTTACTTTTGTATTTCACATTTTGTTAATAAAAATAAGTTACCAAATTTATTTTTCTATTGTAAATAAAATGAAATTTGCCTAAAAATTGATTTTTTTTATTAATACAAAGGCGAATATTTATGAGTAACAGATTTACCTCCCATACATAATCATGTAAAAAATTAATACATGTAAAAAAAATTAATCATGTAAGTCCAAGGGATGTACCCCTAGGAACCGACCGATTTCAACCATTTCTAGAACACATGTATTGCTTTATTTTACTAACCTTTTCACCGAGTTTTGTATGGATCGACCAACTTTTGTATGTACCTCCCATACAAAATAATGAAAAAAATTAATTTAGGTCTAAGGGAGGTACCCCTAGGAACCGACCCATTTCAACCATTTTTAGAACACATGTATTGCTTAATTTGTCTAACCTTTTCATTGAGTTTCGAAGGATCGGCCAACTTTTGTATATACCTCCCATACAAAATAATGTAAAAAATCAATATAGGTCCACGGGAGGTACCCCTAGGAACCCACCGATTTCAATTATTTTTAGTACACTTCTATTTCTTTAATTGCCTAGCTTTTTGACTAAATTTTGTTAAGATCGCTCAATTTTTGTATGTACCTCCCATATAAAATAATGTAAAAAATTAATATAGGTCCAAGGGAGGTGCCCCCTAGGAACTGACCAATTCCAACCATTTTTGCAGTTTTTCTTAATTAGCTTAAATTAATCCAGCACAAAAAATTTCATTATCATAGGGGCACTCCTTCTATTTATGTTCCAATTTTGTATGGATTCAATGCACTGTGCAGCAGCACAAAAACACAAACAAACAAGTCGCAACTTAACGGGACCATACCGCACGCTTTTGTTTTTGTGAACACTTAACTAATGCGACAACTCAACCATCAAAACAACGCTGTGTGCGTGTTTGTGTATTGCTGTCTGTCTGTTCATTTGTATGTTTGATCAATGTCGGTATTAAAAAAAAAAATTTACAAACCAGCGTAGAAATCTGAAAGTGGTGTACGTGGCGCCATCTAGTGCGAGAGTGACACAACTGAAAGTAATTTCTCTAAATGTATATACTCAAAGGTATTAGGCAAAAAGCGCTCATTTTATGTGTGCTTCAGTCGGCTGATCGAACCAGTTCACTTCATTCAAGATTGATCATTAAACCGTACCACCTCCTTTGCAAAAAAAAAGTGCGCCGTATTATACCAGCGAATATGGCGTATTTTTGGAAGACAATTACGAAAAAAATTTTTTGTTTTTGTCCGAACATAGGGGTCGCGCATTGACATAAAACTTCATATCTCTGATGTTTACAGTCGGATTTTAAAATTTGGTATATCAATATTTTTGTCTTAAAGAGACCAATATGACCTCTATAAAGGTCATTGACCTCAGGTGTACCGTTCTAGTACTTACCCTCCAGATCTCAGTTTCTACCATCCTAATGTACCACCCTAATATTAAAAAAATAAATCTCTTAAAATATCATTAATCTTTTGCTCAGGAAGTATATCGATATTTCCAGCAGAAGTATTTTTAAAAAATTTTTGAAAATTTTTTTGCCGAACGTATGGCTCCCTTTTTTCATTTTCATCATATCATCGGTATTAAAAGTCTGATCATATTGAATGACATATCGATGTTTTTTTCTAGAGGAGACCAATTTTTTTTTTCTCACAAAATGTATCTTTTGAATGCGGATGCTTAAAATATGAGGAAAGTAATTCAAGTTCAATTAAATAATAAAATTATTTGATGTTTGGCAACTGATTGATAAATACCAAAACACAACATATATTTTCAACAACCAGCAACCAGTTTGTCAAGAGTTTTGCTACTAGCTGTTCGTCTATAGTGCTCTTTAATGAAATTAAAATTTAAATTAACGATAAAAATTAATAATTTTTCTATAAGATTTTGTGCTATTGCAATATTCATTAAAAATATGTATTGATTTTTTTTTATGGAGTCTGAGTCGGAGTCAGTGCATTTTCTAACTCTTTCACCCCAAAATCCTTACCGTCTCCGACTCTGACTCCTCGACTCCGACTCGGACTCCGCAGCCCTGGTTAAAACTATTCTATTATATATATCTACCTATATCCACCATTATTTACCTATCTAAAATTTCAATTTATTATTTATCATAATAAATCATATTCGCTAATTGGAACGCAGGACAACCGCCAGCTAGACCAACTAGATTTTATTGTAGCTGCTGTATGTAGTTACTTTGTTGCCACTAAAATAAGCAGTAAAAATATTTCAATAAAGTAAATACGCATGTTCCTTATTGTAAATAAAAGATAAAGCAATAACACTATAACGTGCAAAAAAAAATATTTACTAAATAAAATAAAATAAAATAAAATAAAATAAAATTAAAAATAAGAGTATAAGTAAAAAAATTAAGTGCTTTATAAAATAAACAACATTAACGAACGATTTGTTGAAAAATAGAACATTCAAATATAGCATAAATAATAATTATGAATAACATTATCTAAAATTATGAGAAATGAAAAAATGAAAAATGAAAAAGAAATTGCTGAAATAAATCAATGAAAATAAAATAAAAAAATTAAAAACGAAAAAAGTAAAAAAAAAAATCGAAATTACATATAAAATAAAATTAATAAATAAATATAATTAAAACAATAAAAAATATAAGTATATATAAAAATTGATTTATTTTATTTTATTCGATTTGATTGATTAATTATTTATTTTGTATTGAGGCGCTTACACAGAACAAAACTACTATTTTTTATTTTATTTTTACACCGTTTTATTTATTTTATTTAATTATTTATTTTACTATTTTTATTTTATTTTTGAAAATGTATTTCTAAAACTGACAAATACGATTGACAATTCGCAAAATATATAATTAGTAATCATTTGATGATCCTATGTTCGGCACGAATTTTTTTTATAGAAAAAAGAAAATCTTACGAAATTCAAATTTTTATTTATTAAAAAAAGCAAAGACTGAAAAAATCAAAGTTTTCAAAAATTTGTTCAATATATTTTAATATTTTCAACAATATTTAATATTAATATTTTGTATACGGCCTCTAATTATTTATATTGAAAACAAGTTTTTCGAGCTCTAGGCCAAGCATGTTGTCAGCAAGACAACATGAAGAACAAAGAAGGCAACAACCAACAACAACAACAACGGCTCTGTATAGAGCAAATCACACAGCTTGACTATACAGACTGTTTCATTGGCCGCTACACCAACTCATCAGTAGCCTTTGTATGACTTTACACTGTGATCCACTCAAGCTACTTAGGTTCTACATATACTGCCAATATGCCGAGAAAGTTACCCGGAGTTTGTTTTTGGCAGAGAACGCTGGAATTTTTGTAACTGAGTTCTTATCTACTTTTTGATGCATACTGTACTAAGGTTAACAACCTAGATCGTATCATACTTTTAGGCATAGTCTTAATTCATGTGCATCTTCGAAATTCGATCACAGCGGTTAACTGCTATCAGAGCATATTGAAGTTGTTGTTATTTTTGCTGTTTAGCTCCTCCCTTTTTTCCACACTTTCATTTTAGGGTTCAGTCAGTTTAACTGATGGTACTGTGGTGTTCTGGTGTTTATGGAAAAACCCTAACTTTTGGCATTTAGGCGTGCCGCGCCGAAAGTTAAAGGCCTCAAGGCCGATCTTGTTTTGAAAATCAAAACAAAAAAACAAGGCAATGTTGCCGCTTTAGTCTTAAGTTTGATTCTGAATTTTATTTGAGCAGTGTACTGCTTTTATATCTTAAAATTACAAATACAATAACAAAAATGAATATTTTACTTAACTTAAAAAAAAGACATACCCTAAAAACGAATCGATGACCAATCAATGAATAGAAAATGCGATCGTCAGCATTTAGGTTACTTTCCAACTTAAGTGCACTGAGTGTCACTTGGGTTCGCTGCACTGATTACGCTGCATAAATGTTTACACTGCAGTTTCAATAGCAAGCGCGATTATGTTGCACAAGAAGTGTGTCAACCAAAAAAACGTCGCACAGTGGTCAGTATAGATACATTACATTACAGTGGTCTGTCTAGATACATTACACCCTTACCCTCAAGAAGAAAATTATTTGTGTGAGCTAAATATATTTTTTTTTTTTTTTTTTTTAGTGAACATAAAGAATTTTCATTTAATTTACTTTTAATTTGTAATATTTATAATTTATATTTATATAATTATTATTATTTTTTTTTTTTTTTTTTTTTTTTTTTTTTTTTACATTTTCAATTTTTGCTTATATTTTTATTTTTTTTTTTTTTTTTTTGCTTACATTTTTATTTTGACTACATTTTTATTTTGATTTTTGCTTTATTGTGTTTTATGGTTCTGGTTTGTATAATTTTAGTCTGTTGTTATGTATTTCTTTATTTTTTCCATTATAATCTATTATAGTATTAACGCCTTTCTTTTCTATTACCTTAAATGGACCTTTAAAAGGATATTGGTCCTTTCTCCTATTTTCTACTTTTAATAAAACTAAATCTCCTCTTTCTATTTTAAGTGAATTTGTATAATTTAATTTGTCTTTTGCGACTCGTTTTTCTTTGGCTTGATTTAACATGGATTTGGCTTTGTTCAGAGAAAAATGTAATCGAGCGCGCATTTCATGTAGATAGTTTTCCATATCATATATTTTTGTTGTATTTTCGGTTATGTCGTTTGGTAAATTTGGTAAACGACCATAAATTAATTCGTAAGGAGTGTACCCTGTGTCGATGTCTGGTGTCGTGTTGTATGAAAATGTAAAGTAAGGAATCCATTTGTCCCATTCATGATCATTTGACGTCGTTAATAAGAATTCATTTAACACTCTGTGATTTCGTTCTAGTGACCCTATTGTTTCGTGGTGGTATGGTGTTGAGAATGTTTGTTTTATTTTTAGTAAATTGCATATGTTATGCATAAGTTCGTTTGTAAATTCTGTTCCTTTGTCGGATTTAAGTACTTTAAAATTACCATATTTTAAAATAAATTGTTCTACAAGTGTTTTGGCAGTTGTAAGTGCATCTTTCGTCGCCATAGGATGTGCGATAACGAATTTTGTTAGGTCACATTGCATTGTTAGTATGTAACGATAATCGTTGGACATTCTTAAAGGTCCCACGGTGTCAATTGAAATTACTTCAAAACTGTTGTTTGGAGTGTCTGTCAATGTCATCGGTTCTTTTGTGTTTTTTGTTTGTTTACTTCGTGCACAAGTGTCGCAGTATTTAACGAATTTCTTTACCATCTTACCCATGTTTTTCCATATATATCTTTGTTTTAGTTTTATAAGTGTTTTTCTGACGCCTAAGTGTGCATTGTTATGAAATGCGTTTATTAGTTTAAATTTTAAAAGGTCGTCGTCTATTCTTTTGGGTGGGTCGTAAATTAGAATTTTTAAATGAGGACTTTTTGTTTGAGGACTTATGTTCTTTAATGCTTTCATATATATTTCTTTAAATTCTTCTTTTTCATATAGTTTAAAAATTTCATCATTGCTTGCAAGCGCTAATTCTTTTATATTTTCTTTTGTCATTTTGGATATCAGTTTCCTCAGAAGCAAAACTAGTTTTGTAGAGTTATCACTGTCTCCTGCATGCATATTTTTCTTTGTAAATTTTTCTTTTATATTGGATTGTAGTTTGTTCAAAGGCGAAACTTGTTTCGTTGAATTATCACTACATCCTACATGCACGAATTTATTTTTAATAATAATTTTAAAATTTTCTATATTTTCATTTTCATATATTTCATTTTCATTTGCCATATTAAATTTTAATTTCATAATATTTGTGATATCACTGACCGAAGTGCATTCCCATATATGAAGTTGATCAGGCTTCTGAGAATCTCTTGTGTCTTTTGTTAGTAATTTATTTTCATTATTTGCCTCATTATTTTTATTTGTCATGCCTCTTGTTATTATTAATGTCCTTTTTGCATTTTCATCTACTTCTTTTGGTATCATTTCTTTTAAAATATTTGAGTCGATGTGTATTCTAGATAGTGCGTCTGCATTTGTGTTTAATTTACCCTTTTTGTATATGATGTCAAAATCATAATCACACAAGTCTAAACGTATTCTTGTCATTTTTGACGAAGGATTTTTATGTGTGAATAGCGATACTAGTGGCCTGTGGTCTGTAACAACAGTAAACTTTCTACCGTATAAATATGGTTTAAAAAAATTTATACTCCAGTGAATTGCAAGAAGCTCTTTTTCTATTACGGGTTTGTTTAAATCGTGTTTTTGTAAGGCTTTGCTAGCGTATGAGATCGGTAAATCATTGCCTATTTCTCCTTGGGATAGAACAGCGCCAAGTGCGTAGTTCGAAGCATCAGTCGTTAATATAAATGGTTTTTCAAAGTTTGGGTATTGTAATATTGGAGGATTGATTAGCATATTTTTTAGTTGTTCGAATGCGGTTTCACAATTTGTTGTCCAGTTGAATTTTGTATTTTTCTTTAGTAAATGGTTTAATTCTTTTGCAATGTCTGCAAAATTGGATATGAAACGCCTATAATAATTGCAAAATGCAACGAATCTTCTAACTTCGTCAGCATTTTTAGGTGTTGGGTATTCCTTTATTGATTTGAATTTTGCGGGGTCTGTTTTAACTCCGTCTTTGGTGATTAAATGACCTAGGTATACTACTTCTGGACGTAGAAAACAACACTTTTCTGCATTAAGTTTTAAGTTATATCTTTGTAATCTGTCTAGAACTTTGCTTAAATTTTCGTTATGGTGATTTATGCTGCAACCGTAGATTATAATATCGTCTACGTATAAAAATGCTTCTGATTCTAATCCCGAAAGTGCTATTGTTAACATTCTTTGAAAGCTATTTGAGGATATTTTTAATCCAAAAGGTAAACGTTTAAATTGATAATGTCCATTTACTGTTGAAAATGCTGTTAATTGTCTGGAATTTTTGTCTAAACTAATTTGATGAAATGAACTGGTCATATCAAGCGTTGAAAAATATTTTGCCCTTCCAAGTTTGTCCAAAATGTCTTCTAGTCTTGAAAGTGGAAATTTGTCGTTAACAATTTTGTCATTTAGTTTTCTAAAATCTACCACTACTCTCCATTTCTTTTTATCCTCAGTATTTTTCTTTGGTACTAACAAAAGTGGTGCATTGTAGGGGCTAACTGATGGTTCTATAATGTCATCTTTTAGCATTTTTTCGACTTGTTCTGTAATTACGTCCATGTGTGCATGTGGCATTCTAAAGTTTTTGATATAAACGGGGTTGTTGTCTCGAGTTGTAATTTTTTGTGTATAAAAATTGTTTACAGTTAATTTTTCATCATCTAAATGAAAAACATTTTGATATTGTTCAAGAATTTTTAGCAATGAAGTTTTTATTTTATCATCGGCACAGTCTATGTTTAATTTGTTAATAATTTTACTGAAACGTGTTTTATCATAATGATTTTGTTTATTGTATGTTATAATGTTGTAGTCTTTAAGTGGTTCAGTTTGTAGTTCTAAATTTTCTATAGTAAATTCTGAATTTGTTGCATTTAAAAGTTTGATGTGCGTCATGCCTGTTTTCGGTGCGATTGAATTGCTTAAAAAAATACCTTCTGCAATTTGTTTGTTCAGTATGATTTCATCTTCTGTCAAATTTAATTTAATAGGGTGTATAATTTCAGTTCTAGGTGGTATTTTAATTTTTAATGTTTGATATGGTTTTGAGTGCATTGGTAAAATGTAATTCGTCTCTTTTATTAGTATTGAAATTGTGAATGTTTCGTAATCTATTTTGCATAGAAATCTTTTCAGAAAATCTCTACCTATTATTCCATCTGTTTCGATTGGAAATTCTTTGGTTACTAATTGAAAATTATGATTGCAAACTATTTCGCTTATTTCTAATTTGAGTTCTATAAGACCGAGAGAGTATGTTTCTTCTTTAGTAATCCCTGTTAGCTTACATTTTTCGTCTGGGTAGAAGTTTTCATTTTCTAAGTGGTCAGTAAGTTTACAAATGGAGATATCTGCTCCAGTATCGACCAGAAAAGTCATATTTTTATTTTTATGTTTGAAGTTTATGTAATTTGTGTTATTATCCGATATTCTGAAAATTTTTAATTTTGGCTTTCTGGAGTAATTGCATACTCCGAGCCCTGCAGGTTTCCCTGTTGGTGTGTTGCTGTTTGTGCATAGTCAGCGTCGTCGTTATAAATAGCTCGTACGTTGCGAATTGGGCATCTTGAGTTTCTGTTGTTAAAATTTGTGTGTTGATTGTTATTGTAGGATTGACGGTTTCGATTTTCTGGGTTATGGAAATTGCTGCGGTCATTCACTCTACTTTGGTTACTAAATCTGTTCCTGTTGTTGTTGTAGTTTGGTCTATAGTTATTGTTGCTGTTAAAATTATGTCGATTAAAATTGTTGGGGTAGGTATTGTTTGTTCTTTCATAAGTGTTTCTGTTATTGTTGTTATTGAAATTGTTGTTTTTGTAATGTAAATTTCTGTTATTCGTGTTAAAATGCATAATTGTCTTTGTGTGTTCTTTTTCGATTTCTAGTGCAAGATTTACTGCTTCAGTCAAAGTTTTAGGTTGTGCAGCAAATATGGTAGTTTTTAAGTTATCTTTCAAACCATTTTTAAAAATATTCAAAGCGTAATTTTCATTAATTTTGACTACCACTGCCTTTTCTGGGTCAGTTGCCGTTGCACCTAATTGATCTATTTGTAATTTATTAAGTTCTGCTATGGTGTTTATGAGTTTTTCTTGAAATGAATTTACTGAAAAATTTCTTTGTGAAAAGTTTGAAAGAGTCGATTGTATTTGTGAAATGGTTTTGTGTGACTTATATTTATCTTTTAATTGTTTTTGTAAAGTTTGAAAATCAGTTGGTGATGCAATTGAACCGATTGCTGTTCTGACACATACACTAAGTTTGACATGGAAAACAAACTCTATCAGATTCTTTTTGCCGTTTTCAGTTAAAGTTCTAGAGAGAATTTCAATAATTTTTAGAAAACTGTCGAGTTCTCTGTTGTCACCGGAAAAATTTGGTATTGCCTTCATGGCCGTTTCCATGTTAAATTCAGCCATTATATTATCTCTTAAATTTTGTGTTGCTATTTTGTAATAATGATTAAAATGTATAATTTTTTCGTTTAATATTTCTTGGTCTAATTGAGAATTTATAGACAAAATTTTAAATTCGTTGTGTAGTTTGTTTAGTTCTTCTGATTTTGTTTCTAAAGTCTTCTGTGTATAACCTCTATTTTTACATTTATTAAAATTTGTAATTAATGTTTTTATTTCTACAATAATTTCTTCTATTCTGTCCATAAGAGTACTATATAAAAAAAAAACTTAAATTTTATATAATTTTATTTTATGCATTTATAATTGCGGTACCATTGATTTTTTTGTATATATAATTTTTTATGTATTTGTTTAACTTAAATGCTATATATAGTATAATAACTATTAATATAATTGTTATAGCGCTGGTTTTAACTTCGTTGCTGTAAATTCCATTATTGCTTTCTGCCTGGTTCACGTTGACGGTCTCTTCTATTTTGGATTGTGTTTTGCCCATTTTTGTTATTGATATTATGCTTCCTGTTGTAGATAAAATGCTTCCCATCTATTGTTGCTTCTTGATTGTTGTCAGTTCTTGTATTAATTTCTTCTTGTATTCTCCTGTGGCAATAGGAATTATTCTATATAATTCCGCGAGTCTGCGCCTCTTTTGCACTGCTTTTCCACCTCGGGACTTTTTCTTTTGAGGTTTCACAGTTGGGATGGATTTCTTCTGTCTCTTACGGTATTCCTCTATTGTAATCGGTTTAGGCCCAGCTGTTTTTGGTGTTGGCCTGTATACTGGTATTTCTTCTGTTGATGTAGTTGAAGCAGTTGGGGTGTATTCCTCGTCCTTCTTTGATTGGTGAACGATTTCTTCCCATTTTTTAAATATTCTGTTTATGTTCTCAGCTTCTTCTTCCATGTGCTTCCTTTTTCAAACTTCGCAGATATATATATATTTTTTTTTTTTTTTTTTTTTTTTAATTTTTGATGTCATTAATTTGGCAGGATCGCCATGTGGTGTTCTGGTGTTTATGGAAAAACCCTAACTTTTGGCATTTAGGCGTGCCGCGCCGAAAGTTAAAGGCCTCAAGGCCGATCTTGTTTTGAAAATCAAAACAAAAAAACAAGGCAATGTTGCCGCTTTAGTCTTAAGTTTGATTCTGAATTTTATTTGAGCAGTGTACTGCTTTTATATCTTAAAATTACAAATACAATAACAAAAATGAATATTTTACTTAACTTAAAAAAAAGACATACCCTAAAAACGAATCGATGACCAATCAATGAATAGAAAATGCGATCGTCAGCATTTAGGTTACTTTCCAACTTAAGTGCACTGAGTGTCACTTGGGTTCGCTGCACTGATTACGCTGCATAAATGTTTACACTGCAGTTTCAATAGCAAGCGCGATTATGTTGCACAAGAAGTGTGTCAACCAAAAAAACGTCGCACAGTGGTCAGTATAGATACATTACATTACAGTGGTCTGTCTAGATACATTACAGTACACCTAAGATGGCGTGGAGACCTTTTTTTTGTTATGAAAGACTTTGTTGTTTTTTTATGTGATAAACACACAACCAATCATTTATCTTAACATTTTTATGGGCGTGCTCTCCCAGAATATTTAATATTAATATTTTGTATACGGTCTCTAATTATTTATATTGAAAACAAGTTTTTCGAGCTCTAGGCCAAGCATGTTGTCAACAAGACAACATGAAGAACAAAGAAGGCAACAACCAACAACAACAACAACGGCTCTGTAACAAATTCCGGGTAACTTTCTCGGCATATTGGCAGTATATGTAGAACCTAAGTAGCTTGCGTGGATCACAGTGTAAAGTCATACAAAGGCTACTGATGAGTTGGTGTAGCGGCCAATGAAACAGTCTGTATAGTCAAGCTGTGTGATTTGCTCTATACAGAGCCGTTGTTGTTGTTGTTGGTTGTTGCCTTTTTTGTTCTTCATGTTGTCTTGTTGACAACATGCTTGGCCTAGAGTTCGAAAAACTTGAGATCTAAACCTGAGAGATCTAAAAATGTTAAGATAAATGATTGGTTGTGTGTTTATCACATAAAAAAACAACAAAGTCTTTCATAACAAAAAAATGGTCTCCACGCCATCTTAGGTGTACCATCAGTTAAACTAACTGAACCCTAAAATGAAAGTGTGGAAAAAAGGGAGGAGCTAAACAGCAAAAATAACAACAACTTCAATATGCTCTGATAGCAGTAAACCGCTGTGATCGAATTTCGAAGATGCACATGAATTAAGACTATGCCTAAAAGTATGATACGATCTAGGTTGTTAACCTTAGTACAGTATGCATAAAAAAGTAGATAAGAACTCAGTTACAAAAATTCCAGCGTTCTCTGCCAAAAACAAACTCCGGGTAACTTTCTCGGCATATTGGCAGTATATGTAGAACCTAAGTAGCTTGAGTGGATCACAGTGTAAAGTCATACAAAGGCTACTGATGAGTTGGTGTAGCGGCCAATGAAACAGTCTGTATAGTCAAGCTGTGTGATTTGCTCTATACAGAGCTGTTGTTGTTGTTGTTGGTTGTTGCCTTCTTTGTTCTTCATGTTGTCTTGTTGACAACATGCTTGGCCTAGAGCTCGAAAAACTTGTTTTCAATATTTTCAACAATATTTTTATCTTATTTTTGCACTTCTTCTTATATCTTTTAAAAAAATTTTAAGAATATAATTTAATTTTTATTATTTGTTTAATTAATCAAGCAATTTTTGTTAAACTCTTTTTATTTTCAAATTTGTTATGTATTTTTTTTTTATATTTCAAGATTTTTAAAATTTATTTTTTTACCTCTGGACTGTGCAATTTGCCACTGAATAGAGCGATTATTTTACAAAGCAATGTTTTCCTCAGGCTGCAAATAATGTCAATTTTAATCATCTAAGCAAAAATATTTTCGAAAATTTATCAATATATCAGAAATAAAACCTAATGTCAAAAACTAAAAACATAATTTTTTATTTCTTGATTCTTTCTATTTTGTTTCTTATTTTGATGTTTTATTACTTTGTAATGTTTTGGTTTTAATTTAAGTTTTTTTATATTATTTTTTCGTTTATACTTTCATTATTTTTAAGATATTTAAAGATAAAAACTTAAATAGTAATTTTTATTATATAAAAAAATAAAACCGCACTCATTTTAAAAAACGCTGAAAAGAATAAAAAAAAAAATTAAAAATTTCCAACAATTTCATCAATATGTTAAGTATTTTCAAAAACTTTAAAAATCCTAAAATTATAAAAAAAATTTAGTAAAAATTAAAAATAACAGCAAAAAAATAACAAAAACAAAAAAAATTCAAATATTAATTAAAAAAAATTAAATACAAAAATAAACGTTATATTAAAAAAATTAAATAAAATTCATTATATATTTTTTAAAATATAAGGTAATGTGTAAAATCAAAATAAAACACGTAGGTGTTGCAGCGTGTAAACGCATCCATTAAAAATAAATAATCAATAAAATCAAATAATGTGAAATAAATCCATTTTGGATTTAGCAGTATTTATTTAATTTTCTACTAATTTTATAAAATGTTTATTTATTATTTATCTTGTGGCGTCCGTGGCGTAGTTGGTTAAAGTGCGTGGCCGCTATGTCAACGAACTTGGAGAGCCAGGTTCGAACAGCAGCGACAGAAAATTATTTGAATTGAAACCTCAGAGAGTAATCAAAATGCCATGTTAAGCTTCTTGAGAACAAGAACATTCCGTTCATCGCCGTTCGGAGTCGGCGTTAAACATTTATGTCCGGTTCTCGGTCAATTGTGTACAAAGTTAATAACACGCACAACACAATTGATCATAAGAAGCTAGGTCAAAGTCCTTTCAAGGGCTGAAATGGCCAGTTATTTATTAATTTTATTATTATTTATTATTTATGTTATATTTGAATTGTTTTATTCCTCGAAAATAATTTGAAATAAATCCATTTTTGGATTTAGCAGTATTTATTTAATTTTCTTCTTATTTTATAAAACGTGTAATTTATTATTTATGTTATATTTGAATTGTTTTATTCCTCGAAAATCTACCACTACTCTCCATTTCTTTTTATCCTCAGTATTTTTCTTTGGTACTAACAAAAGTGGTGCATTGTAGGGGCTAACTGATGGTTCTATAATGTCATCTTTTAGCATTTTTTCGACTTGTTCTGTAATTACGTCCATGTGTGCATGTGGCATTCTAAAGTTTTTGATATAAACGGGGTTGTTGTCTCGAGTTGTAATTTTTTGTGTATAAAAATTGTTTACAGTTAATTTTTCATCATCTAAATGAAAAACATTTTGATATTGTTCAAGAATTTTTAGCAATGAAGTTTTTATTTTATCATCGGCACAGTCTATGTTTAATTTGTTAATAATTTTACTGAAACGTGTTTTATCATAATGATTTTGTTTATTGTATGTTATAATGTTGTAGTCTTTAAGTGGTTCAGTTTGTAGTTCTAAATTTTCTATAGTAAATTCTGAATTTGTTGCATTTAAAAGTTTGATGTGCGTCATGCCTGTTTTCGGTGCGATTGAATTGCTTAAAAAAATACCTTCTGCAATTTGTTTGTTCAGTATGATTTCATCTTCTGTCAAATTTAATTTAATAGGGTGTATAATTTCAGTTCTAGGTGGTATTTTAATTTTTAATGTTTGATATGGTTTTGAGTGCATTGGTAAAATGTAATTCGTCTCTTTTATTAGTATTGAAATTGTGAATGTTTCGTAATCTATTTTGCATAGAAATCTTTTCAGAAAATCTCTACCTATTATTCCATCTGTTTCGATTGGAAATTCTTTGGTTACTAATTGAAAATTATGATTGCAAACTATTTCGCTTATTTCTAATTTGAGTTCTATAAGACCGAGAGAGTATGTTTCTTCTTTAGTAATCCCTGTTAGCTTACATTTTTCGTCTGGGTAGAAGTTTTCATTTTCTAAGTGGTCAGTAAGTTTACAAATGGAGATATCTGCTCCAGTATCGACCAGAAAAGTCATCTTTTTATTTTTATGTTTGAAGTTTATGTAATTTGTGTTATTATCCGATATTCTGAAAATTTTTAATTTTGGCTTTCTGGAGTAATTGCATACTCCGAGCCCTGCAGGTTTCCCTGTTGGTGTGTTGCTGTTTGTGCATAGTCAGCGTCGTCGTTATAAATAGCTCGTACGTTGCGAATTGGGCATCTTGAGTTTCTGTTGTTAAAATTTGTGTGTTGATTGTTATTGTAGGATTGACGGTTTCGATTTTCTGGGTTATGGAAATTGCTGCGGTCATTCACTCTACTTTGGTTACTAAATCTGTTCCTGTTGTTGTTGTAGTTTGGTCTATAGTTATTGTTGCTGTTAAAATTATGTCGATTAAAATTGTTGGGGTAGGTATTGTTTGTTCTTTCATAAGTGTTTCTGTTATTGTTGTTATTGAAATTGTTGTTTTTGTAATGTAAATTTCTGTTATTCGTGTTAAAATGCATAATTGTCTTTGTGTGTTCTTTTTCGATTTCTAGTGCAAGATTTACTGCTTCAGTCAAAGTTTTAGGTTGTGCAGCAAATATGGTAGTTTTTAAGTTATCTTTCAAACCATTTTTAAAAATATTCAAAGCGTAATTTTCATTAATTTTGACTACCACTGCCTTTTCTGGGTCAGTTGCCGTTGCACCTAATTGATCTATTTGTAATTTATTAAGTTCTGCTATGGTGTTTATGAGTTTTTCTTGAAATGAATTTACTGAAAAATTTCTTTGTGAAAAGTTTGAAAGAGTCGATTGTATTTGTGAAATGGTTTTGTGTGACTTATATTTATCTTTTAATTGTTTTTGTAAAGTTTGAAAATCAGTTGGTGATGCAATTGAACCGATTGCTGTTCTGACACATACACTAAGTTTGACATGGAAAACAAACTCTATCAGATTCTTTTTGCCGTTTTCAGTTAAAGTTCTAGAGAGAATTTCAATAATTTTTAGAAAACTGTCGAGTTCTCTGTTGTCACCGGAAAAATTTGGTATTGCCTTCATGGCCGTTTCCATGTTAAATTCAGCCATTATATTATCTCTTAAATTTTGTGTTGCTATTTTGTAATAATGATTAAAATGTATAATTTTTTCGTTTAATATTTCTTGGTCTAATTGAGAATTTATAGACAAAATTTTAAATTCGTTGTGTAGTTTGTTTAGTTCTTCTGATTTTGTTTCTAAAGTCTTCTGTGTATAACCTCTATTTTTACATTTATTAAAATTTGTAATTAATGTTTTTATTTCTACAATAATTTCTTCTATTCTGTCCATAAGAGTACTATATAAAAAAAAAACTTAAATTTTATATAATTTTATTTTATGCATTTATAATTGCGGTACCATTGATTTTTTTGTATATATAATTTTTTATGTATTTGTTTAACTTAAATGCTATATATAGTATAATAACTATTAATATAATTGTTATAGCGCTGGTTTTAACTTCGTTGCTGTAAATTCCATTATTGCTTTCTGCCTGGTTCACGTTGACGGTCTCTTCTATTTTGGATTGTGTTTTGCCCATTTTTGTTATTGATATTATGCTTCCTGTTGTAGATAAAATGCTTCCCATCTATTGTTGCTTCTTGATTGTTGTCAGTTCTTGTATTAATTTCTTCTTGTATTCTCCTGTGGCAATAGGAATTATTCTATATAATTCCGCGAGTCTGCGCCTCTTTTGCACTGCTTTTCCACCTCGGGACTTTTTCTTTTGAGGTTTCACAGTTGGGATGGATTTCTTCTGTCTCTTACGGTATTCCTCTATTGTAATCGGTTTAGGCCCAGCTGTTTTTGGTGTTGGCCTGTATACTGGTATTTCTTCTGTTGATGTAGTTGAAGCAGTTGGGGTGTATTCCTCGTCCTTCTTTGATTGGTGAACGATTTCTTCCCATTTTTTAAATATTCTGTTTATGTTCTCAGCTTCTTCTTCCATGTGCTTCCTTTTTCAAACTTCGCAGATATATATATATTTTTTTTTTTTTTTTTTTTTTTTAATTTTTGATGTCATTAATTTGGCAGGATCGCCATGTGGTGTTCTGGTGTTTATGGAAAAACCCTAACTTTTGGCATTTAGGCGTGCCGCGCCGAAAGTTAAAGGCCTCAAGGCCGATCTTGTTTTGAAAATCAAAACAAAAAAACAAGGCAATGTTGCCGCTTTAGTCTTAAGTTTGATTCTGAATTTTATTTGAGCAGTGTACTGCTTTTATATCTTAAAATTACAAATACAATAACAAAAATGAATATTTTACTTAACTTAAAAAAAAGACATACCCTAAAAACGAATCGATGACCAATCAATGAATAGAAAATGCGATCGTCAGCATTTAGGTTACTTTCCAACTTAAGTGCACTGAGTGTCACTTGGGTTCGCTGCACTGATTACGCTGCATAAATGTTTACACTGCAGTTTCAATAGCAAGCGCGATTATGTTGCACAAGAAGTGTGTCAACCAAAAAAACGTCGCACAGTGGTCAGTATAGATACATTACATTACAGTGGTCTGTCTAGATACATTACAGTACACCTAAGATGGCGTGGAGACCTTTTTTTTGTTATGAAAGACTTTGTTGTTTTTTTATGTGATAAACACACAACCAATCATTTATCTTAACATTTTTATGGGCGTGCTCTCCCAGAATATTTAATATTAATATTTTGTATACGGTCTCTAATTATTTATATTGAAAACAAGTTTTTCGAGCTCTAGGCCAAGCATGTTGTCAACAAGACAACATGAAGAACAAAGAAGGCAACAACCAACAACAACAACAACGGCTCTGTAACAAATTCCGGGTAACTTTCTCGGCATATTGGCAGTATATGTAGAACCTAAGTAGCTTGCGTGGATCACAGTGTAAAGTCATACAAAGGCTACTGATGAGTTGGTGTAGCGGCCAATGAAACAGTCTGTATAGTCAAGCTGTGTGATTTGCTCTATACAGAGCCGTTGTTGTTGTTGTTGGTTGTTGCCTTTTTTGTTCTTCATGTTGTCTTGTTGACAACATGCTTGGCCTAGAGTTCGAAAAACTTGTTTTCAATATAAATAATTAGAGGCCGTATACAAAATATTAATATTAAATATTCTGGGAGAGCACGCCCATAAAAATGTTAAGATAAATGATTGGTTGTGTGTTTATCACATAAAAAAACAACAAAGTCTTTCATAACAAAAAAATGGTCTCCACGCCATCTTAGGTGTACCATCAGTTAAACTAACTGAACCCTAAAATGAAAGTGTGGAAAAAAGGGAGGAGCTAAACAGCAAAAATAACAACAACTTCAATATGCTCTGATAGCAGTAAACCGCTGTGATCGAATTTCGAAGATGCACATGAATTAAGACTATGCCTAAAAGTATGATACGATCTAGGTTGTTAACCTTAGTACAGTATGCATAAAAAAGTAGATAAGAACTCAGTTACAAAAATTCCAGCGTTCTCTGCCAAAAACAAACTCCGGGTAACTTTCTCGGCATATTGGCAGTATATGTAGAACCTAAGTAGCTTGAGTGGATCACAGTGTAAAGTCATACAAAGGCTACTGATGAGTTGGTGTAGCGGCCAATGAAACAGTCTGTATAGTCAAGCTGTGTGATTTGCTCTATACAGAGCTGTTGTTGTTGTTGTTGGTTGTTGCCTTCTTTGTTCTTCATGTTGTCTTGTTGACAACATGCTTGGCCTAGAGCTCGAAAAACTTGTTTTCAATATTTTCAACAATATTTTTATCTTATTTTTGCACTTCTTCTTATATCTTTTAAAAAAATTTTAAGAATATAATTTAATTTTTATTATTTGTTTAATTAATCAAGCAATTTTTGTTAAACTCTTTTTATTTTCAAATTTGTTATGTATTTTTTTTTTATATTTCAAGATTTTTAAAATTTATTTTTTTACCTCTGGACTGTGCAATTTGCCACTGAATAGAGCGATTATTTTACAAAGCAATGTTTTCCTCAGGCTTTTATAACTAATTTTATTTCTTATACGTATGCAAATAATGTCAATTTTAATCATCTAAGCAAAAATATTTTCGAAAATTTATCAATATATCAGAAATAAAACCTAATGTCAAAAACTAAAAACATAATTTTTTATTTCTTGATTCTTTCTATTTTGTTTCTTATTTTGATGTTTTATTACTTTGTAATGTTTTGGTTTTAATTTAAGTTTTTTTATATTATTTTTTCGTTTATACTTTCATTATTTTTAAGATATTTAAAGATAAAAACTTAAATAGTAATTTTTATTATATAAAAAAATAAAACCGCACTCATTTTAAAAAACGCTGAAAAGAATAAAAAAAAAAATTAAAAATTTCCAACAATTTCATCAATATGTTAAGTATTTTCAAAAACTTTAAAAATCCTAAAATTATAAAAAAAATTTAGTAAAAATTAAAAATAACAGCAAAAAAATAACAAAAACAAAAAAAATTCAAATATTAATTAAAAAAAATTAAATACAAAAATAAACGTTATATTAAAAAAATTAAATAAAATTCATTATATATTTTTTAAAATATAAGGTAATGTGTAAAATCAAAATAAAACACGTAGGTGTTGCAGCGTGTAAACGCATCCATTAAAAATAAATAATCAATAAAATCAAATAATGTGAAATAAATCCATTTTGGATTTAGCAGTATTTATTTAATTTTCTACTAATTTTATAAAATGTTTATTTATTATTTATCTTGTGGCGTCCGTGGCGTAGTTGGTTAAAGTGCGTGGCCGCTATGTCAACGAACTTGGAGAGCCAGGTTCGAACAGCAGCGACAGAAAATTATTTGAATTGAAACCTCAGAGAGTAATCAAAATGCCATGTTAAGCTTCTTGAGAACAAGAACATTCCGTTCATCGCCGTTCGGAGTCGGCGTTAAACATTTATGTCCGGTTCTCGGTCAATTGTGTACAAAGTTAATAACACGCACAACACAATTGATCATAAGAAGCTAGGTCAAAGTCCTTTCAAGGGCTGAAATGGCCAGTTATTTATTAATTTTATTATTATTTATTATTTATGTTATATTTGAATTGTTTTATTCCTCGAAAATAATTTGAAATAAATCCATTTTTGGATTTAGCAGTATTTATTTAATTTTCTTCTTATTTTATAAAACGTGTAATTTATTATTTATGTTATATTTGAATTGTTTTATTCCTCGAAAAAGTTTTCGTTATTGGGTATAATTTAAAACTTATATTAAAATTTGTACACTCTCACAAATAAGAACTCTCACAAATTCGAACTGTCCAGAAATTATAACCTACCATTTCTACAATTTAGAACCCGTGGTTCTAATTTCTGGACGTTTTTTTTATTTATTAAAATCATAAGTGATCTTTTCTCATTGATATATATATATATAAATGGGAATTATATGAGTTTTGCTAAAAAAAACATAAAAATTCTTTTGAGTTAACATACATTTTTTTAAACAGTTCTATCTTTTCTTTTAAATTTCTGTGATAAAAAGTCCACGACATAAAAATCGTGCTTGGTGACTTCAACGCCAAGGTGGGAAAAGAATATATCTTCGGTCCAACAGTCGGAAAATTCAGCCTCCACGACAATACATCCGATAACGGAATGAGGCTGATTGACTTTGCCGCAGCGCGAAACATGGTCGTTAGTAGCACTAGATTCAAGCATCTCAATATTCATAAAGCAACTTGGCTGTCTCCTGATCAAAAGACGCGCAACCAAATTGATCACGTTTTGATTGACGGAAGGCACTCTTCCAGTGTGTTAGATGTACGCACGATCCGTGGTGCCAATATAGACTCGGATCATTATCTTGTCGCAGCCAAGATCCGTACACGCCAGTGCACACTCAAGAATGCGCGCAATGCAGAACAGAGAAAGCTAGACGTCGAAAAGCTGCAATCAAAACAAACAGCCGAAGACTTAGCTACTCGACTCTCACTCCTGCTTCAAGAAAGCACTCCTCCGATCGACGATATATGCGCGCAGTGGAATCATATTTCCCACTCTATGCGTACGGCTGCCGAAGAGGTGATAGGCTATCACCGCCCTCGCAGAAACCGACCAGGAGTGTCGCGACGCCACTACAAAAAGACGCCGCCTACAAAGCCACCCTGCAGTCGGTTGTAACGCGTGCTGCTAAAGAGCGATACAAAGAGAAGAGGAGCGAAGAGAGACGCATTTTCAGGCGAAAGCAAAGAGAAGCGGAAATGCGTGAGTGCGAGAAAATTGAGATGCATGGTGACAGGAATGAGGTCCGAAAATTTTTTTAAATGTGGAGGGAACATTTCTCTAGGCTTCTGAATGGCGACGACGACAACAATCCCGCCAATAGAGATGACATACCGGAAATCCCAATTGTGGACGACAGCGTTGAAGTTCCGCTGCCCGACCATAGTGAGGTCTTGAAAGCTATAGCTCGGCTTAAAAACAACAAAGCCGAAGGTGCCGATGGCTTACCTGCTGAGCTCTTCAAGAATGGAGGCGAAGCTCTACTTAAATGCATTCATGAGCTCCTATGCAGAATATGGTCGGAAGAATGCATTCCAAACGATAGGAACCTCAGTGTGCTCTGCCCAATCCACAAGAAAGGTGATCCCACAATTTGCGCCAACTACCGTGGGATAAGCCTTCTTAATATCGCATATAAGGTCCTATCGAGCGTATTATGTGAAAGACTGAAGCCCATCGTAAACCAGCTGATTGGACCTTATCAGTGTGGCTTCAGACCTGGTAAATCCACCATAGACCAGATATTTACGTTACGACAAATCTTGGAGAAGACCCTAGAAAAACAAATCGTCACACACCATCTTTTTGGTCGATTACAAAGCCGCCTTCGACAGTCCAATAAGGAATCATCTATACTCCACCATGTCTGAATTTGGTATTCCTGCAAAGCTCATCCGTCTTTGCAGAATGACACTGAGCAACACCAGCAGCACAGTTAAGATTGGGAAGGATCTCACTCCTCCATTCCAGTAGAGTAGCTATGCGGGTTCTGGACCAAAAACGCGTGTATTTTCTTATGGGCCTCAAAATTCACAAAATTGTGCCCGACTGCGCAGTCGGCGTCGCTGCCCAGCCGATACGATTGTAGGGTGACGAGCAGTCGGCGTCGCTGCCGAAGCATGTAGTTGTTGTTGCAAATTGAAGATAAGCGTGGCGACTGCAACGTGTGTTGAGTACTGTGCAGTCGGCGCCTCTGCCCGGCCGATACGATTGTAGGGGACCGCAGCATGTGTTGAGTACTGTGCAGTCGGCGCCTCTGCCCGGCCGATACGATTGTAGGGGACCGCAGCATGTGTTGAGCACTGTGCAGTCGGCGCCTCTGCCCGGCCGATACGATTGTAGGGGACCGCAGCATGTGTTGAGTACTGTGCAGTTGGCGCCTCTGCCCACCGATACGATTGTAGGTGGCCGCAGCGTGTGTTGAGTACTGGGCAGTCGACGTCTCTGCCCACCGATACGATTGTAGGGGACCGCAGCGTGTGTTGAGTACTGTGCAGTCGGCGTCTCTGCCCACTGATAGGATTGTAAGGCGCTGAGTTTATACCGGTCGACACCGAAACATGTTGTTGTTATTGCAATTCACATATTTCTTTATTAATGCATATAATTTTTAGGTATTTTATAAATGAAAAATATAAAAATGTTATTATCATAGCCCCGGGATTGAACTCGGGCCGCAAGCATTAGAGTCGAACGCCTTAACACTGTGCTATTTCATCGTATGCTTCTGAATGAACAAAATGTATATAAAAACATGTGTGTGGATAAAAACATGTGCTCAACATGAAGATAAGCGTGCACCGTTGCTGCTTGGGCTGGACGGACGGGCAAACCGCAAGCTAAGCACAATCACCATAAAGCTCTGAGCTCAGGCGTGAGCGCGATAGGGGTCGGGGGTGGTGCGGGCGGTGGGGGTAAGTGTTTACATCGGTCGACACCGAAACATGTTGTTGTTATTGCAATTCACATGTGCGCGGAGACCTCAGCTTGTGTTGCTTGATGAGGCCGATAGTAGGGTGACGAAAAATATAATTGTTGCCAAAAATGTAGATAAGCGTAGCAATAGCAGCAGTAGCTTGGGTTGACTAATGGAAAGTCAAAGTATGAAAGCGGCAAATGCGAAGCGCCACCGTAACCTCGAACTTGAGAATACAAACCATGACCATACTCAACTATGTCGATATAAATAAAACAAAAACAGATTGATTTATTCATTTTTATTTTTTATTTATTATCAACTAAAATTACATGTATCGTATAATATATTGTTTAGCATTTTTTTTTATTTAATTTTTATTATCAACTAAAATTACATGTATCGTATAATATATTGTTTAGCATTTTTTTACTTAATTTTTAAAATATGCATATAATACTAAATTGTACATTTAATATTTAAACATGTAAATTAGGTATATTAATTTATTGCCTACTATTTGTATTTTGAATTGAAATCTTAAAAATATCTTAGGCTGAATCCATAATATTAAAATGACCCCACGGTAACGTTTCATAGCTATTTGCAATCAAAAATCGCTTATCATCATGAGGACTTAGCGCGATTTTTGATTGTGTAATAGTGCTAACTTTGTGTTGACGTGATTGTATCAAATTTTGTTGAACTATTTTTTCAATATTTTTGTTGAGACAATCAACATAGTCATCAAATGTAATTTTTGTCTTGACTATGTTTAACTTAACACCTTTCGCTTTTTTTGTTGCATTCACCCCCTACAGGTATTCCGTACATTTTAGAGCGAAGCCCAACAAATTCAGTCATAATGCGACCATTATTCTCATCTTTCATGAGACCCAACACTTTTTTATTCACATGTGGAATGTTGTAAATATTCTCGAGGGGATAGTCGCTTGTATCAAAATATAATAAACAATCGCGTTTAATGATTTGATACAAGTCATTACAAGTCACCTCATAAATTAGAGAATCTGTATCGGTGTAACAAATGGTACAATTGGAGCCAAATTGGGGGGCCATATAACCATAGTGAAAATCATAAATTGTTGTTTTAGCCAAGTCTAAAATACACATACCTACATATATAGGTTTATTAAAAAATATCTCAGTTTTGTTTAGCTCAATGGCCATTAGATTTTCATCAAATATTGTTGAGGCTTTAAACTCAGGCTTAGCAATAAGGGCTTGAGCCCCATATCGACCAAACCAACTCGTCGTCAATTTGACAATACTATGTTTCCGAATGTTTTCCATAGTTTTACCAAACACTGCATTATTCATGAGTTTGAAAAGGTTTTTTTCAAACTCATTTTTAGCGGCCGTACGAAGAACTGTATTTAAGTCGATATAGGATTTCAACCATAAGGATTGTCTAAATTTCAGAATTTTATGAATTTTGGACAATCTTAACTCATATTTCAAAGCCTGCTTCAAATTCCGATAGTGTATAACGTATCTCTCAGAATCATCCAAAGTTGCCAACAGTTTCTTCTGTTTTGAACCTGGTGGTGTAATATGTTCAGGACAAAAAGGGAGATCTTTGTGGTAATCATGAATATTACTTGGATATTCTAGATCCACTTCAAGAATATACCCAATATCGGAATCATCAGGTATAACCTCAACATTAAAATTGTTGACATCTAACAGCCAATCGAACTCACCGTGTGGGAGAAATTGCGACATTGCCCAACCATATTGATTGTTAATATCATAATACATTAAGTATTTAGATGGTTGGGCTTCATCATAATCACTCATGTACTTATTGTTGGCTTTCACATATCTCTTAGTACACTGACTGAGACCACCACGAATACCCCGCTCTACAAACATGAGCATTTCAACATCAGTCAATAGCTCAAGGGTAATATCTGTATGCTTAAGCATTGCATCCCACGTATAACCGGGTAAAGTGAAATAATGTGCCGGGTCTAAGCCATATGTTTTATGACAACTTGCACGGAATTGCTCAAAAACATCAGCCAATAACAGCACATCAGTTTTTAAGTAAATATCTGAATATTCGCCCAAATTATTAATATTTAATTCAGTCCAGACTTTTTGAGCATGAGCATAATCCTCTGGGCTGATGTTTGTATCGTTAAGTTTATTATA
The DNA here is from genome assembly GCA_943735915.1 of Pherbina coryleti. Classification (NCBI taxonomy): domain Eukaryota; kingdom Metazoa; phylum Arthropoda; class Insecta; order Diptera; family Sciomyzidae; genus Pherbina; species Pherbina coryleti. Next base: position 103,551,700 of record OX030950.1, read on the forward strand.
GAAATTGTTTATTTCAGGTAATGATGTATCTAAAAATTTAGCTTCATCATCACAGTAATCGTATAGGAACACACCCTTACGAGTCAACAAATTAAATTGCGAGTTACTTAAATTTCCAAATTCTGATTTTAATATTGGAAATATATTCAAATATGAGGCTACAGTTTCTAAGCTACTCGCCATAAATCTAAAAGAATCAATAAATCGATATCTAATTGCATATTCATCAATGCGCTTAGTGAACGAAATATAGCGTTCTTTGTTTATGGGTAGAAGATCAATTCGACCCTTTAAATCTGTAGCCAAATTTTTAAATATAAAATGTGAGTCATAACCAGAGAGATTATGAAAGATTATTGGTATTGTATGTGTATCTTTGAAGTTAACATTACAACCCATATGCGCTGGACCTCGGTAAATACCTGTAAGATGACAATGGTCACGCACTTTAACATCATCGTCAGTAAATGATTTTTCACATACATATATGGCATGTGTTGGCAAGCGTGAAATTTTGAATTTGTTGGGCAGACATTTGCTCCATGGGTAAAGGACAAAGAAAGACCGTTTCAATATCTTCAGCAAATTGATTCAATTCTGAAACGAACCATTTAATGCAATCTGCACCGCGATAGCTTTTATAAAACGATAACGTGGGGTCATATACACACTTAATATAAAAGCCTACACTATATGGAATATGCTTTTGGTATGTATTTCCAGCATCAGATTTTGCTAAAATACATTCCAAGTCAGCATATACCACAAATGGAGACATTATTTTATTACTAAAATTCTTAAAATATACATACTTCTCCGCTTCCGTCGGCATCCTTATCTTGCAATTATTGAGTTTGCTGCAGTCCTCGGTATGCTGCTCCAACTTGAGTTCAGTATTGAAATAATGGAGACATCGATCACAAAAGTATTTGGCTCTTTTATGTGACGACAGTTGGCTAGATAAAAGCCGTGAAAGGTTTTTTATCCACACATAATGATAGGTGATTGGTTCATCATCATAGTCGTCAGCATCATCCTCAGCATGATTATCATCATCCTCATAATATCTGCTCTGTACCATAAGCAGGTTAACATGACGATCCATCTTCTCTTTGGTTAGATAAGAGGGTAAAACAATTAACTTTTTTCTATTTTGTTTCAAAATATAAATGTTGATAGAAATATTGTTTTGCCTCTCAAATCTTGGGACCTGCTTCACTGTTACCGGAAATTGAATGTTTGTCAAATCAAGGTTGTCACGGTAATGAGGGTATGCTGTCTTACGATCAACGTGTCCATTCTCTGCTGGGTATAGAGCAGATATAACAGCCCAAGCAAAGCATGCATTGTCATCATTTTTTATGTTGATACATGCTTTCTTGTTATAGATCTGTGTTGGAAGTGGAATATATGATGAACCCAGCTGTGGTGAAAATTTGTTGATGTTGACTGCAAAGTTTATTATTGCTGTTAACGCCCATCCACTATCCCTTTCCTGGAACTCTTCAAGCTTTTTTAGGAGGTTATTTTGAACATTCTCCATAAACCAATCGTCAATGTCAGTTTCTTGACAAATAGAAACATTTTTAGTGGTTAGGAATTTCAATTCACTAATTTCTTCATTAGCTCTAATGATTCGAAATTCACCACAAAATATTGTATTCACTTTTAGAAACGCGAATTTTAACAACGGTTTTTTTATTATTCGTTTGAAGAGTCCTGCGCAATTCTCTAAGAACAACTTCGAATCTTTGTGAGCCAAGTTAGTAATGGCTCCAGTACATGCTCTGAAAATTAAAACAAGGTTTAAATTAATATATTATATTAAATTAAATGAAATAATATGGTGATGAAATTATTTAAAAACGACACTTACCGTCCACTGAACGCTGATTCAATTTCCACCCATTTAATCCGGATAGAGGCCCAACTCGTCCTATTTGCCGTTCGGGAAAGGCCTGCACCAGTAGTAGAGTTAAGCACCTTTAACTTGGTGCGGTAACCTTCAACCAACAGAATTGCACATGTAGCATTCTGTTTCGCTCCAACATTTGTTGCCTTTCGTAAAATATTACGAAGGATTATCAAGTGTTTGGAGCACTCTTTAATGCTCTCCATCACGAGCGCACGATTATTTGCAGCATTCTCATACGCCGATTTAACAATTTTAACAATGTTGGATATACGTTGTGCCATTTTGAAAAGTGTATGTTTCAACTCAACGTCTAAACACGAATTAAACGAAATAAATATTGTTTCACATACTAAACCCCAAATTCAAACAAGTAATTTTTGCGGTTTTTGCCTGTGGCGTCCGTGGCGTAGTTGGTTAAAGTGCGTGGCCGCTATGTCAACGAACTTTGGAGACCCAGGTTCGAATCCCAGCAGCGACAGAAAATTATTTGAATTAAAATAATTTTTCTGTACGGCCGCCACCTCTCTGCAGACAATGGCAAACCTCAGAGAGTAATCAAAATGCCATGTAAAGCTTCTTGAGAACGAGAACATTCCGTTCATCGCCGTTCGGAGTCGGCGTTAAACATGTAGGTCCAGTTCTCGGTCAATTGTGTACAAACTTAATAACACGCACAACACAATTGATCATAAAAAGCTAGGTCAAAGTCCTTTCAAGGGCTGAAATGGCCAATTATTTATTTTTTTTTTTTTTTTTAATTTTTGCGGTTAGATAAAGATTACGCTTTCTTTTTTGAGTGTGTTTGTATTATTTTTATTTGAGCATCGAAAATAAGAATCTTAAGCATAAATGACCACAATTTACAGTATTAAAATTTTGATATCTAGTATAATTATAACTAATGTTTTTCCCTAAATATGCAATTAATTGCTTCGGTGGACGCAAATTTCCGAAGCTGTCGAATTATTCGATTTGATTGTTGTTTTTCCAGTATGCTACCCAATGTGTGCCAGGTCCCTTTGAAGTATCCAGATTGATTATTCCACATTCTTTTTTAAAGGGTTTCTTTGGAAGAGTGTCACACATAAACACACCTCTAAAATTTGGGATATCTTTCGCAAATTTTCTCAAGTCTACATCGGAAAGGGCTCTTTTGGGCAGCTTTATGAAAAATTTTGATTTTGATAAGGTTTTAAAAACAAACCAAATCCCTTTTTATATGGTTTTAGAAACATGCCTTTTCCCATTGCAATAGACTCCATTTTACTGTTATGTCGTTTTGCTTCATTTAACTGCTCTTTTCCGGCTTTAACTGCATTGATTGCTTTTGTTATACCAGCTGCTCTACCAGCTAGACCACCAAGTGCGCCCAGTGCAGCGAATATTGGTGCAAGAGGAAGAAAACCTCCAGATTTAGGTAGTGGTATTATTCGAGGTGTTCTGATTAGAGATTTTTTTCCTTTGAAAATATTATTTGCAACTTTTCTTGAAATTTTAACGGCATCATCCAAATTTTTAGTTTTCTTAATTTTCATTTTAGCACTTTTTAAGGCGTGTCTAAATAGTTGACGCCCATTTACTTGAGGAGATCTCTTAGTTTTACTGTTAACGTTGCCCATACCAAATTTGTCTTTCGCCTTCATAGCGTTAGTGACAAACCAAGCGTTTGATTTTTCGCCAATACTGCTATCACTTGCGTTAACCCGTTGCCAAGCCTTTTCAGCTAAGATTCTATCAGCAATATGTCTTTTTTCCAAATCTTTGTTGTTTGTGTATACTATATCATGTTGTCTGCAAGCGGCATCCAAAAGATTGATTCCTTGATCACCTCTAGCTAATCGCTTCTTTAATTTTGTACCAGGTCCACAAAATTGATAACCAGGTAAGTGAAGTTCAATCGGAAGTTTGTCTATTAAATTATTCAGAATACCTTTTCCAATGAAGGATGGAGGAAGACTGATTTCCTTTTTATAAATAATTGGCATTAATATTTAGACGTTTTCGATCAGAGGTTGATTACAACCTCTGTAAATTACAAGTGATGTAAAATCAATAAAATGACCCGATTATATATGACATAATTTAGTAGTTGACATAATGCGGTTCTTAAAGCAACGTAAAACGCTTGATGTAAAGAATATTGATGGCAAATGAAATACATCAAATATATTAAGACATAGCTCATTACTACCAAACTCTATTCGGGGTCTTATTGTAGGACCGTCAAATTGTGGAAAAACAAATGTGATGATAAGTCTTATTGAAAGCCCCAATGGATTGAAATTTAAAAATATTTACTTATACTCAAAGTCGGCACAGCAACCAAAGTATCAATACTTGGAGCGTCTAATTAAACCTATTAAGGAGATAAATTTTTCAATATTTTCCCATAATGATGACGTCATAGACCCAGATGAAGTACAACCGCACTCAATATTTATATTCGACGATGTAGCTTGCGAGAAACAGAATCATATACGATCTTACTTCTGTATGGGTCGTCATAAAGATGTTGATAGCTTTTACTTATGTCAAACTTATACACGTATACCAAAACATTTGATTCGTGATAATGCCAATATGATTATATTGTTTAAACAGGATGAAATGAATACAAGACACATCTACAACGATCATGTTGGTTCTGATATGTCTTTTAAGACTTTCCATAAGCTATGTTCAAAGTGTTGGAGAGAAAAATATGGATTTTTAGTTATTAATAAAGATGATGGTATGAATAATGGTCGCTATAGAAAAGGATTCGATGTTTTTATTGGATTATAAAAGAAACAGAATAGATATCTAAAAATCAGTACAACAACTGCTGCGCAACTGACCACACAGACTGCTAAACTGATCTGTTCGATAAAACAGCTAACTACTAAACTGATCTGTTCTATAAAACGGCAACTGCTAAACTGATCTGTTCGATAAAACAGCTGTTAAACCGACCTGTTTATCTGTTTACCCTGTTTATATATACACCTATCAATATGAGTGAAAAACTAGTCAAGAATCTTATTAAAACACGAAATATTTTGAAAAAGAAATTTAAAAGTATTCAACTGGGGGAAGTTGCAAGTGATAAGCTTTTGGAAAAAACATTTAAGCCTATATCAAAACCATTGCAGGAAATACTTCAATCAACTAATAAGAGAAAGATAGTGAAAAATGAAAAGGATTCAGATAATTCTTTCAAAGATACTAAAGTTGCTACCAGCACACCATTTAAACAGAGCCAGCATGATTATAATACATTTTCTCCAAGCTTTGATGACAAGGAAATCGAGAAAAGTTCATCAGCATTTAAATCATTTGATGCTCATGACTAATGCTCATAAACGAAATAACAATAACAATGAACAAATTAAAGGAAATCGCTCAAAGAAATATACGGCGATTATAAGAAAATTATTTAAAGAAAAAGTTCATAAAGGTAAAGGTTTGATGAAGTTGAATACAAACAAATCAAATTATATATATTGGGATGACCCCAACGAACTAGTTGATAGATTACGTCTTTTGATCTCATCATCAATAGCTGGTCACTCAAATCATAATAACGAAATATTTTCAATTATTGAAGAATTGAGAGAAGCAAAAATTATTGTATAAATAGTCTGCAAATGTTTCTGTGAATACGTATTTGATTGAAAAGGTTATTAAAACAAATGGACGGCAAGTTTACGTTAAATGGTTAGGATTTTCCAATCTATATAATTCATGAATAAATAAAGATGAAGTTTAACAACAACAACAATATACCTAATTACTTTTGATTGTAATACATACAAATTATATATCTGAATACACATACTCAATAAAGCTGAATAAAATTTAAAACATTTTAATCATATGTGTTTTTATTTTCATATTAATTTACAAAATTTTAAATAAATTAGTTGTTTAATTCTGTTTTTCTACACCATCATCATCATCATCATCATCTTCAGAGCTTTCATGCAAGTTTTTGTAGAATACATTTCCATTTTCCCTCTTCTTCTTTTTAATGGCTAGGGAAAATGTGCCATCCATGTCTGTGGTTTTCATTAGAATGTGTAATGTCTCATTTAAATAATCCATCTGATTCTTAGTGATAATCAGAAATCTTTTCGGTAAATAAATATGAAATTCTTTATTTACAAGACATCTTATGCTTTCCCCATATTTTGTATCTACTCTCGCGATTCTGTTTACTTCATATGGAACGTTTACTTCCATATCCTTTAAGGGTAAGTATTTAATGCTAGGATTTTGAAAAAGATTTTTTAAACTTGTTTTCATATTTTCTTTTTTCTTTAAACTATTCACCGTGACAGATATATTTAGACTGACTCTCGATATTTATAAAATTACTTATTGAACATATTGTATTCTATTGTTAGACGATTTCTTATCAGTTGCATCCGGTTATTTGACAATTTTTATAAGTTGCGGTTAAATGACGATTTCTTATCAGTTGCATCCGGTTATTTGACAATTTTTTATAACTTGCGGTTAAATGACGATTTCTTATCAGTTGCATCCGGTTATTTGTTAATTTTCTATAAGTTGCTGTTTTTTTTTGTTGTTGTTGTGTGAAGAATCTTATCATTATTTTTTTCATACAGTTGTGTTGTGAAGCATACCTTGCGGTTTTGAAGTGTATCTTGAGAGTTGGGTGTGTGTTTATTGTTGTTGTGTTAATGATCTTATCACTATTTTTTCGCAGAGTTGTGTGTTAGTTGCTATGACTTGTTGAATTTTCTTTCATCTAGAAATTAGAATAGAAAAACAATGTTCCAGCATAATGCTTTCAAATAAAAATACTATAAATAAATAGTTGCGGTCAGGCATCAGCAAATTTTATTTGTAAAGAGTGAGATAAAATTTTATAGGTGAGAATTTGAGTGTTAGGATGATGTTGTAATAGGATCATTAAAGTAAGATATACTGTAAACTAATTTTATTTTTTCATCTCTACGTTATTAAAACCAAAACCGCGATATTGGATGGATAATAACAATTTATACTGTGAGCATATTTAGTTGAATTCTAGCAATCAATGTATCAACACCTATAAGCTGAACGCATCATTATGAAGAATTTTGCTTGTGAAAATTGTGGAAAAATATTTTTGAATTCAAGTAGCATGCGACGCCATATAAGAAATAGCTGTAAATTGCGTAGCAATAATATTGATGTCGAACGGATGGGTAAAGTCATTATTAAAAAAGACCTAAAAGCACGCCCTAACATTAAATCTAATTCAATAGATGAAGTCAACTTACGGCATGAGCAATATTTAGATGGGAATGAGAAGGTGTCGCCTAGTAATAGAAATGGGGTTATAACACTAGCTGGCGTTAAACCGGAACGGTCTGCAGATAATACTAAAATTGACATTTGCAAACCAACGTTTGTGTTGCAGTTCAATTTTGTGCTGGATGGAATGTATCTGGCATTATTCAAACATCATAGTTTTGGTGTTGAAGCCCAAAAGTTTTTAATGGAAAAGTATTATGCTGACTCGTTTATGCAATATGCTAAAAAGACTCTAAAAAATGATGGTGATGTACCTGCAAGAATAATAGCACAGTTTAAATATATTGGTCGTAATAATGAACATAAGATTGATATCATAGAGTTCAACACTATATTGAATGGAGCAAGTATAGCAACCGACTACAACAATAAGATTGTCCTACCAATTATTCAACAAATGCTAGAGTTTGAGAAAGAAAAAGATGTAATCGTTTTAAATATATGCCATATTAAAGTCTTTTTACAAAATCTAAAACCATTGGAGCAAAGAGCAAAGCATCAAATTATTTATATGAACATAATGAATGATGATTCTAATTTGCATTATATTGCGAATAATGATATCCCTGGGTTTAGAAATGTATAATTCAATGATTTTCACATATTTTATACATGCAGATTTTAATAAAGAATATCAATAAGACGTTAATAAAATAAAAAATGCTAAACAATATATTATACGATACATGTAATTTTAGTTGATAATAAACAAAAAATAAAAATGTATAAATCAATCCGTTTTTGTTTTATTTATATCGACATAGTTGAGTATGGTCATGGTTTGTATTCTCAAGTTCGAGGTTACGGTGACGCTTCGCCTTTGCCGCTTTCATACTTTGACTTTCCATTAGTCAACCCAAGCTACTGCTGCTATTGCTACGCTTATCTACATTTTTGGCAACAATTATATTTTTCGTCACCCTACTATCGGCCTCATCAAGCAACACAAGCTGAGGTCTCCGCGCACATGTGAATTGCAATAACAACAACATGTTTCGGTGTCGACCGATGTAAACACTTACCCCCACCGCCCGCACCACCCCCGACCCCCGACCCCTATCGCGCTCACGCCTGAGCTCAGAGCTTTATGGTGATTGTGCTGAGCTTGCGGTTTGCCCGTCCGTCCAGCCCAAGCAGCAACGGTGCACGCTTATCTTCATGTTGAGCACATGTTTTTATCCACACACATGTTTTTATATACATTTTGTTCATTCAGAAGCATACGATGAAATAGCACAGTGTTAAGGCGTTCGACTCTAATGCTTGCGGCCCGAGTTCAATCCCGGGGCTATGATAATAACATTTTTATATTTTTCATTTATAAAATACCTAAAAATTATATGCATTAATAAAGAAATATGTGAATTGCAATAACAACAACAACATGTTTCGGTGTCCACCGGTATAAACTCGGCGCCTTACAATCCTATCAGTGGGCAGAGACGCCGACTGCACAGTACTCAACACACGCTGCGGTCTCCTACAATCGTATCGGTGGGCAGAGACGTCGACTGCCCAGTACTCAACACATGCTGCGGTCCCCTACAATCGTATCGGCCGGGCAGAGGCGCCGACTGCACAGTACTCAACACACGTTGCAGTCGCCACGCTTATCTTCAATTTGCAACAACAACTACATGCTTCGGCAGCGACGCCGACTGCTCGTCACCCTACAATCGTATCGGCCGGGCAGCGACGCCGACTGCGCAGTCGGGCACAATTTTGTGAATTTTGAGGCCCATAAGAAAATACACGCGTTTTTGGTCCAGAACCCGCATAGCTACTCTACTCATTCCATACCAAACGAGGTTTCAGACAAGGTAATTCCTTATCGTGCGACTTTTTCAACCTGATGATGGAGAAGATCATCCGAGCTGCTGATTTGAGAGGCAGTGGCACGATATTCTACAAAAGTATTATGCTGCTGGCGTATGCTGATGATATCGATATCATTGGCCATAATACACGCGAAGTCAGTGCAGCATTCTCCAGATTAGCGAAAGAGTCGAGTCGAATGGGTCTTGCAGTGAACGCAGATGAGACGAAATACCTAGTGTCAACAAATAAACAGTCCCAGCGTCTTGGAAAGTACGTCACTGTTGACAACATCTCCTTCGAGGTTGTTAAGGACTTCTTGTACCTGGGATCCAGCATTAACTCTTTCAACGATGTCAGTATTGAGATTAAACGAAGGATAACTCTTGCCAACAGGTGTTACTTTGGGCTAAGTAGGCAATTGAGCAGAGCCCTCTCTCGACGAACAAAACTCACGCTCTATAAGTCACTAATCATGCCCACTAATATGCAGCACAAACCTGGATGTTGAGCAGTTCTGATGAATAGACTTTGGGAGCCTTTGAGAGAAAGAGCCTCCGAAAGATCTTCGGTCCAATCTGCGTCAATGGCGAGTACCGAATTCGATGGAACCACGAGCTGTATGAGCTGTGCGCTGACATCGACATAGTTAAGCGCATTAAAATCGAGCGGCTCCGCTGGTTAGGTCATGTTGAGCGAATGGAAAACGACGCTTCAGCGAAAAAAATATTCGATTCGGTGCCCGGTGGTGGTCAACGCAGAAGAGGACGCCCACATCTTCGTTGGAAGGATCAGGTGTTGGATAACCTGACCACGCTTGGTGTTTCCAACTGGCGCCAGTAAGCGCAGCACAGAAATGGCTGGCGCAATTTCTTATACGAGGCCAAAACCGACTTACGGTTGTAAGCGCCAGATAAGTAAGTAAGTAGAAAAAAGTCCAGAAATTAGAACATTTCCGAAATTAGAACATCCCGTGGAACAAAGTGGTTCTAATTTATGAGAGTCTGCTGTACTCTCATTTGTAATTTTATTTTATGTTATTTAATAACTAGTAAGAAATTATCTTCGACTGGGCCGAAGTTAAAACACCCCCACGGCCGAACCAAAGAATATTCGAAGTCTTAAGCAGTCAATAAAATGTTTATTCGTAAAGACATTTTCGTCATAGTTTTAATAGAAAATTTTCGCTTTTGTTTTTTGATAGTTACTTTGTACTTTGTACTCAGAGTGCATATTTAAACCTTTTTAAAAAAATTTCAGTTCTATATATTAATTTTTGTGGAAGTAAAAGATATTTTACATTTTTGATAAAGTCTCTTTGTATGGGAGGAAGGAGTTTCTTAACCCTTAAATGCACAAGGCCCCCGATTTTTACCGAAAAAAATATATTTTATGTAAAATTGAGTAAAAATAAAAACTGCGTTTTTAGTTTTGAATTTTTTTTTTTTAATATTTTTTTTTTTAAAAAAGTGGTTGTATCTATAAAGATGCTATGTGAATCTACCCACATCTCAAATTCCTATTAAAATATATCAAAATAAAAGAAATGTGGTGTGAAACTTTTATTAATTCATTCATTTTTAAAAGTTAAAATTATCAAATCATGCAGGGAGTGCACACTGTATCTTTAAAGATACAACCAACTAAAGTGACCCAGTGAGGTGCCAAATGATCGAAATTTTTTCGAACCACTTAAAATCACTAAAGGACATGTATTGAAAGCAGTCAGTATTTTTTCCTAATCAAAATTATTTATCCGTTCCTAGAAGTTAAACTGTTAAAAATACTGTTTATTTAATATAATTATTAAATAATTATAAAATATTTTTTTTTGACTTTGTACATAATTTTTTTAAAAAGTATGACAATTAGAAATAAAAACTATTTTTTTATTTAAGACTTATAATATCTATACATATAAAAAAACAGCTTATGTTTGTAACTATGCAATAGACTCCTAAACTAATCATCCGATAAGCATGAAAATTTGTGTATAGAAGTTTTTTGTTACGATGCGTGTTTGTGGGCTATCAATTTTGATCCACATTGAACAACAGAGGGCGCTGTAGTACAAATTTTTTACAAAACTGCCTAAAACTCACAAACCGCTTATGTGATTAGAATGAAAAGTGGTATACAGTTGTTTTCATGTACGTTGAGTATTTTGCTGCTATCTCTTTTGGGCCATCTTGAACACCAGAGGGCGCTGTAGTACAAACTTTGTGCAAAACCCCCTAAAACTCCCAGACTGCTCATGCGATTAGAATGAAAATTGGTATATAGTAGTTTTCAGGTACGATAATTTTTTTGACAGTATCTTCTTTGAACCACCTTGGACACCAGATGGTGCTGTAGTACAAATTTTTTACAAAATCGCATATTTGTAGTTGTTTTCCTCGGATACATATGCAAATATTTACAATATATAAATATATCTTAAATATAGTAAAATAAAAAAATTTCCGTTATTTCGACATAAAACATGAAGATATCTTGAAAATTATGAAAAATTTTACTACAACGATATATTTAATGCAACATTGTTGCTCAAAAATAAGAAAAACACACTCAGAAATTTAATTTTGTGACTTTCGACTCCGCTGCTTTTTTATACATTTTGTTAATTTTTTTTTTTTTTCTGAAAGCGTCGTCAAATTACTATGAAAACCTTATTGCAAAAATACCGTTAGTTGGAGTATATATTTCAATATATATATTTTAAATATTTTTTTCAAAAAAGCTCTGAAATTTTGGAGTTTTCTTCAAAAAAGGCTCAAAATTTGTTTTTGTTGTAAAAATAGTTTAAATTCAAATTCGCAAATTTTTAACTCTATTTAAAAGTACTATTTGTTAGTACCATAAAAAAGTACTAAAATTTGGTATTTTAAATAAATTTTTATATTATTATACTAATTTATTTTGTTTGGAAACTGTACTAAAAATATGTTTTACCACCCACAAATATATGAAAATGCTATATTTCAATCGGTTTGCATTTCAATAGATTAAAATTTGGTAATTGTGTTCGTCTTTCAAAACTACACTGTCATCTATTGAAAAAGTAGAAACGTCGAATATTAAGTTTGGGCAAAACAACGTTTGCCGGGTCAGCTAGTTATTCATATAAATAGTAGTAAGAAATAATTGAAGAAACAGAATAAAGTTGATAATTAAAGTAACAAGTGTTTTTTTTATTATAAGTTGTGTTAACTTACTTAACTGGCGCAGTCGTACGGAGTGTCGGACCGAACAAACAGGAAAATCCTTTTAACAAATTAGTGTTCAAAAGGATAATCGAACAACTTATTCGAGGGAATATCGAATAAAAGGTGACTTCGAAAACACTTTAGAAATTTTGACGAATGAATATCGTTAAAATTTTTAAGTGTTAATTGAATAATTCGGATAAGTTTTAACTTTTCACAGACACAGAAAAAAAAACCAACTCAACAACGTTCTCAACATTAAAATCAACAACAAAAAATCACCAATACAAAATTCATCAACCACGCAAAAAAAAAACAAAAATCCAACTCAACTACGTTCTCAACAATAAAATCAACAAAAAAAATTCATCAATACAAAATTCATCAACCAGACAAAAATCCAACTCAGCAACGTTCTCAACAATAAAACCAGCAACAAAAATTCATCAATATCATCAACTATACAGTATAAATCACCACAACCAACAAACAATCAACAATCATCAGGAAATATCCAACTCTAACAAATATAATCAACAATAAGGAAGTCCACACAAACCTCAAAACGAAGGAATGCAGCTTTTATTCACCATTATCATTGGAATCCTGTAAGTTTAGAAATAAGTTATAAATAGAAACACAAGAAGATTTTATACATGGAAAATTATTACGAGACTCAAGCTGAGCTCTATTCCATCAATAATATTGAGGCAGAAAAAAATCTAAAATTGGCAAAATTGATAAGCTTACTTAAGACAGAAGCCAAAAGAAAATTTAAAGTATCTAAAAAGAAATTAAAAACAATCGGAATATAAAAAAAAAAAAAAAATTATTTTTTAAATAAAATACATGCTTACGCGATAATTAAGATCTCAACTTTACCGAGTTAAGACTCTTACTCCAATACCAGAAATCTCATCAGAGATCCCAAACCTTCCAATCCAAAATCCTTCCCATCCAAACATGGCCAATCAAGAGGTCAGACAAATTTTTGATAACTTAAGAATTCCTGATGCAATTAAAGACCTTACTCATTTTAATCTTAACATACCTTTCGGAAATTGACGGCACACCATACGCTAAATTAATTTTACGGGCAATCAGAAATAAAATCGATGGAGACGCTAACGAAGTCTTAAACATGTATGGTACCCCACTTAACTGGGATGAAATAAAAAAAACAATCTCATTCTTCATTATTCCGATAAGCGGAACGAAACCTCCCTAATACGTGATTTGCATAATTTAAAACAATATAAAAACAGTGTTGAGGAATTCTATAGTAATATAATAGAATTACAGGCAGCAATGAATAACAATTTGCTTCTGCATGAAGCAGACGAAAATGTTGTAATAGCAAAAAAAAAATCTTTTGCGGAAATGTGCTTAAAGACTTTCCTCTCAGGACTACGTAAACCATTAGGATCAAGCATTAGGGCTATGAAACCTGAGTCACTAGCAATTTTTTTTTCTTTCTTTATATTTTGTCTTTTTTCTTCACTTTAAATATATGAATGTAATTAAAAAATAATTTTTACTCAACAGGAATTTTAAACTTAAATTAATTTAAAAATATTTATTGACCCCACACATTATAATTTTGTAATTGCAAGTTTTATATGAAATTTTGTATCTCATCCGCCTCTAGTGATATTTATACTATTGGATGTAGATTATACTTTATTGTTATTATATGTAAACAAATAATTCCGTTCTGTAATAATTCTGTAATTCTGTAATATTAAAGAAAAAATAAATTGTTAAAACTGAAAAAAAAAAAAAAAAAATTGTATTATCTTACTGCATAAAAGAGCAGAATATTTTCTATATGAAATTTGATGGGAATAGACGCAATAACTCCCCAAAACAATGGTCATCAAACCAAAGACACCAATACCATACAAATAACACAAATTTTCCACGAATCCCCAATTTTAACAGATTCAATAGTTCTAATAATGGACAAAACTTTCGGCAGACACAATTCATAAACAAACCACAGGACCATAATAATAATCCATTCAAAAAACATTATAATAACACTTTCATGATCAACCCACCACATAATAATAACAACTTAACACAGTCTAATAAACCACCACATTTACCACCACCAGAGCCAATGGATATTGGATCAGACAGATTTCGCTTAACTCCTTCTAACTTTAGCCGCAGAACATTTAGAAACCAAGAAATACACAACATAAATACACCAAACATAGCACAAGCACACAACTATCACCCAAATTTAAATAATTTTTATGATAATTATACACCAGAAAATGATGACTCAAATTTTCGCGTCACATCGGACCATCAACTGGATTATAGACATCAATAAACATGGCTCAAGTCTTCCTTTAATACATATATCATCACCTTTCGATCGTCCTCTTAAATTCCTCATTAACACTGGTGCATCCGCATCCTTCATAAACCCTGAATTCACAGAGATATTTCGAAAAGAAATCTGTGAACCCGTCGTAATCACTACTATCTTAAATAAGCATACCTTGAATAAAAAAGTTCGAATTCCAATATTTTAGGAATTTAAAATATCCGGTACATTCACTTTCTTTGTCTTTAAATTGCATAACTATTTCGACGGCCTCATTAGCATAGACATATTAAAACAACTAGAAGCAAAATTCGATCTACAAAATAATATTCTATTTACTAAATATACAATACTACCATTACTTATTAAACCGAATTTGATATCTGGAAAACATATAATACCTGCACTCACCAAAACAATAGTAAGAATACCAGTCAACGTTTGCAATGGTGACATTTATGTGGAAAACCTAAAAATTTACGAAAATTTAATAATTTCAGAAGGTATCTACAAGGCAGAAAATTGGTTTAGTCTGATAGAAATAAATAACACATCCTACACTGAACAAATACTTCTCTTAGAAGCAACTCTAGAAGTCTCAGTCTATATAGCCTCAAATTTTATAGAAATAAATAACTATAACATAACTCCCATTCCATCGGATTCAACAACTGATGTGATAGAATCTCTACGTACAGATCACCTCAATCCCGAAGAAAGAACAGAATTAAGGAAAATTTGCAAAACATTTGAAGAGATTTTTTTTAAGGAAAAGCAAGATCTTTCATTTACTAATCAAGTAAAACACTCAATCACTCAAACTCTCGATGACTCTCCCATATACGTAAAATCTTACAGATATCCTTATGCACATAAGAACGAGGTAAAAGATCAAATAAATAATTTACTTCAGCAAAAAATAATTAGACCCAACTATTCACCCTGGAGTGCCCCCGTGTGGATTGTCCCCTAAAAATTGGATGCCAGCGGCAAACAAAAATGGCGACTAGTCATCGACTTCCGCAAACTAAATGACAAAACAATCTCCGATAAATATCCAATTCCTAATCAAACAGCAATTTTCGATAAACTTGGAAAATGTGTGTTTTTTTCTACAATAGATCTCGCTAGTGGTTTTCATCAAATCGAGATGGACCCTAAAGATATCCCAAAAACCGCATTTTCGGTAGAAGGAGGTCATTACGAATTCATAAGAATGCCTTTCGGATTAAAAAATGCGCCTTCAACCTTTCAGCGCGTTATGGACAATGTGCTGAAAGATTTAATTGGAGTTATATGTCCTGTCTATCTAGATGATATAATTATATATTCTTCTAGCCTACACACACTGCTCCTGAAGCAACTTCAAGTTGACCTAAAATGGCAACGTAAACTGAATGTCTCCAAGTGTCTGTAATGTTTTTCGGATGAAATATCACTTTGAATTAAAATCCTAGCTGATTTCGTTTTAAAAATATCTCAATTTTTGCATTTTCATGTGATTGAACCACCTTGTACATTAGACAGCGCAATATATTCAAGTATAAAAGTGTTTATATATGTATGGATGTATGTTTGTATATATTTATATATATTTATATATATTTACATATATATTATACCTACGTTTTTTTTTTTTTTTTGATGCGCCAAAGGGATGTGTAATCTTCATAGATACCCGTGGCCCGTGCCATTGGCATTGCACGATCCGCATTCCTTACTAAAATTTCAGGTATGCGCCTACGTACTAAACCACACCCTGCACACTTCCGCCACTCTCCCCACGGGACTGCCACTAGGTATTACTTCGTGGGGCTGGCAAGCAATTTATGCTACTCCGGTGTTTCTGTTGTTCCTGCTTATCTTCTTTCAGTTTCAGCTCTCCGCAATTCACCTTGTACATTCTTGACGAGTGCACAGATATGCATCCAATATTCTACTGAATCCACCATCCGCTCTATAAGCAATTCTGGACTTGGTAGATTTCCTCGCAGTTCCGTGAAACGACTGCAGTCAAATATTGCATGCTTCACGTCTTCCTCCTGGTTTGGACACTCCGGGCAATAAGGAGATGTATCGTGTCCAAGTCGGAAAATGTATCTACGATATCCACCGTGGCCAGAGAGGAACTGCGTTAAGTGGTAATTGCAGTTTCCTTATGCACGGCTTATCCATACATCGATTGATGGTATAAGGGTGTGAGTCCATCTACCCTTTGGTGAATTATTCCACCGAGATTGCCATAGGTCCATAGATCGTGTTCTTTCTTCTTCTTTGATCATCCTGGTTGCGTTAGCTTCCGTTGGCAATGTGGATCTCCTTTGGTAAATTCTCCTCATCTCATCTGCTAGAATGTCAATGGGGATCATTCCGGCTGGAGAGTCGATTCACAGGGAATTTAACAAGTTTTGGGAGAGATTGAAAATTAATCTTATTGTAGATTCATCATACTCAAGTCGCTTAAAAAATACTGCAGTGACATTTACTTCGCAACATTTGTAATAAATGATAGATGTATATTTCTTAGAGGCTGTCCAATTTGACCCAATTTAAGTATAAAAGTGATTACGTAATTTATGGACGGGACGGGATAGATAGATAGATAGATATGCTTGTGGCGAGCTAATTCAGCTCTGGCACTGCGGCATGTTGTGATGCGTATTGTGCCATACCTTTTCTTTTCTTAAAGCAGTTCGTTTGCTTTAGTTTTTTTCAGAAAACATAAAATATTTTCGAGGTTGAGGATCGCAAGGTGTCCTTGAGAGACTATTTCGCTATTTAGGATTCTCTTTCTTATATGGAGAAGGGCTGGACATTCTGTGAGAATATGTCTGGAGGTTTCTTCATCCTCAAGGCATAATCTACATAATGAATCAGTAGCGAGATTCATTTTGTGTAGGTGTTTCTTTAGTTTGCAGTGTCCAGTTATGATTCCGGTCATCATCTTTAGGTTTTTCTTCCCTAGGTTAATAAGAAATTTCGATTTCTTGGGAGAAAGTTCTGGGAATATTTGCTTAGTGCATATCTGTCCTAAGCAGTTCTTCCAGATGTCTTAAGATTCGCGGAATGAGGTTTTATTGACGTGTTGCTTGAACAGATTCTTACCAACCCCACAGAACGGTTCCGGTCCTGTGAGTGGTGATGATGCTCCCTGTTTGGCCAGGGAGTCTGCTCTTTCATTCCCGTCAAAACCACAGTGGGCAGGAATCCACTGTAGAGTAACTTTATTGTTTTGCGCAGCCAGGTCGTTGAGGACGTCTACAGTCTCCAGCACTAGCTTGAATTTTATGATAGGTGGGGATAGTGGAATAGGCCTACAGGGGATACGACTTTAAAAAAAAAAACGCGCCACGATATTTATCTCAGTAGATGGTGTGGAAACAATATCCCGATTCTCAATATTTTACACACACACACACACGTAGGTATATTATATATATATATATATACATACATACATACATATATAAACACTTTTATATTTGAATATATTGCGCTGTCTAATGTACAAGGTGGTTCAATCACGTTAAAATGCAAAAATTGAGATATTTTCAAAAAGAAATCAGCTGGGATTTTAATTCAAAATGATATTTCATCAGAAAAACATTACAAACACTTGGAGACATTCAGTTAACGTTGCCATTTTAGGTCAACTTGAAGTTACTTCAGGAGCAGTGTGTACAGGAACATATAGAAAATCTTAATAAAGTGTTCACTAGATTACGCGAATCCAATTTACAAATACAGCTAAACAAATGTGAGTTCCTCAAAAAAGAATGTGCGTTCCTAGGTCATATCGTTTCAAATAATGGCGTTAAGCCAAACCCTGATAGGATAATGGCAATTAAAAATTTTCCCATACCAAACACACCAAAAGAAATAAAAAGTTTTTTTAGGCCTATCGAAAGTTCATAAAAGACTTCGCAAAAATTACCAAACCACTTACCCAATGTCTGAAAAAAGGAACTACTATCTCTTTAAACGAAAAATACATAGAATCATTCGAAATTTGCAAAATATTTTGATAAATGAGCCGTTTATTTTGAAAGTGGCATAAGTCACTTTTTCAAAAAAATCGAGTTAATGGTAACACTAAATACAATTGAACGGTATCTTTTCATTTTAAGAAATTTTGCACTCAATAAGTTGAGAACTATTGAGATTTGTTCGAGAGAAGTTTTGGTAATTAACGGTATAACAAACATGTTTATTTTGAAAGTGGCGTAAGTCGCTGTACTCGAGAAATTAATTATGGGCCTTAGTGTGAAAGAAATAGAAACATGTGATAAGTGTGTGTGAAGCAGTGTTGCCACCAAGGAAACTTCATTTTACACACGGAGCATAAAAATATTACACATTTTGGGAAAAAATTACACATACATATAATTTTTTTTTATTTTTTAATAACAATTACTATATAATATAAAAAACACGCATTATCGAGTTGCTGCAAATTAATATTGAAGGATGGTAATATTTTTTGAAAAATAGTTAATGTTTTTGGTTGAAAAGTATGACCTATATTTGGACTCACAATATCAACAATGGTTTGGACTAGGGATGTAACGACCGTAATGTAATTATTCGCATCGTTTTATACATTCGCTAAAATAAATATTACAATATTCGTATTCACATTCGCATTTTAAGATTCGCATTCGCAAAAAAAAATTTCAATCGACAGTATATTCGCAAAAAGAAAAATACTGCGATCATCACGCTTACGCGTTATTTAGGTTTGGTATCTGCATATGAAGCCATAGTCAAGCGGTGTGTGGAATAATTACACTGGAGACAGTTCTACTCTGTGGCAACACTGGTATGAAGTATTGTTTTTAATTATTTTCAGTATTTCTAAAAAAGTTGTGATCATTGCACTTATTTTTATAAGTGGGAAAGAATAGTGCAGTTATATGATGTTATCAAACAGCGAATCAGGTAAAACATACTTATTGCAGTTATGGAATTAGGTGGCTTTCAATGCGCATTATTATTTTATAGAAAATAATGTGATATGTCCCCGAAAGAGACATATAAGACTAATTTCATCTGATGAAGAATCGACTTCTATGGAGTCATCAGAAAACGAAAACAGCATAACGGAAGGAACAGAAACTCATCGTGAACGAAAAAATAATGCAGAAATGCAAAAGAATATACTCAAAACATTATTAAGGAAAAAGAAATAGTGGTGAAAAATACGTAACAGCAACCTCCAAAATTATTCGTACCAAAAGAATTCCAGTTAAACCTTGTTGTTTAAAAAATTGTAAAGAAAAAATAAGTTGTCTCAATGGACAACTTATGTTTGATAAATTTTGGAAGCTGGCAAACTTTACGAAGCAAAATTTGTTTTTACATAGTATAGTTAATACCCAAAAAATAAGAGCAAGAAAGTAGAATTCAAAACCAAGACAATGTCAATTTAAATATTATTTGACACATGATAATGTAAGTGTGTTGGTTTGTAAAACATTCTTTCTGGATACTTTCAACATCTCAGAAGGACGTCTGGCTCGTGCTCTTAAAAAGAATGTTCCTGGAGAAGATTTACGTGGGAAATCTGAAAATTCCAGAAGAAAAACTGAAGAATCTCTCATAATTGCGGTCAAAGAGCACATTGAAAGCTTCCCTGCCTTTAGTAGCCATTACACAAGGAGTCATAATCCCCATAGAAAATATTTAAGTCCAGATCTAACTATTAGGAAAATGTACAATCTATATCCTGAAAAGTGTAAAAATGATAAACAAGAACACGTTAACGAGTGGATATACAGGAAATGCTTCAAAAATTACTTTAATTTGCACTTTCATCAACCTAGAAAAGACACATGTCAAAAATGCGATCTTTTAAAAGTACAGATTGAAGCTTGTGAGGATGAAGGTGAAAAAATGGAATTAAACCTTCAACACGATTTACATTTGAGATCGGCAGAAATGGCCAGAAAGTGTCTACAAGAAGATCAAAAAAAAGCAGCTGAAAATCCAGATGAATATTTTGGATTTTCATTTGACTTTCAAAAAGCATTGCCTTTTCCCAAACTTACGACTTCCGTATCGTATTACAAAAGGAAAATGTACGTTTTAAATTTGGGATTCCATAATTTTCATAACAATAATATTGACATGTATGTTTGGGATGAAACAATAGCATCAAGAGGTTCTCAGGAAGTTGCTTCGTGTTGTATAAAACGTCTTAAGAAGGTCACAACTCAAAAGCATATCATTGCATATAGTGACTCATATACAGGACAAAATCGTAACTTAAAACTGGCATTAACTTGGATGAAAATTGTTCAGTCTACAGAAAATGATATTGAAATTCTGGATCACAAATTTTTTATTTCGGGCCATTCATACTTACCAAATGATCGTGACTTTGGTGTAATAGTGTTATGTTTAACGTCCGTGGCCTCCGTGCTTTCCGCAAGGAGAAGAGAGACCAGAGACGGGAGAGCGAGTAAAAGATATTTAGTTTAATTTTTTAGTTAACTTTATTTATTTTACAACATAGGCCCGCTGTCTAGGCGAGGCTGCGACCAATGTTGTGTTTTTCAAGTTTTTATAAATATTTTATTTTAACTAAAAGGCCCGCTGTCTAGGCGAGGCTGCGACCTTATTAGTTGGTTTAGCTTATAACTCTTAAAACTCTCTGTCCATTTCTGCGCCGGTCACGGGTTTATAAAGGAAAATCCTCACTTTCCAAAGAGGTTCCTTTCTTCCAGAAACTCCCACAATTCCCATAATTTCGAATAAGTGGAAATTATGTATCGATTCTACCCAATCAAAACATTACATGTCATACATAAATTCTTTGCATTTATCTACATATTACTTCCCCTTTCGCGATACGTGATCACGTACGTCTTACATGTTGCGTAGCTGCAGGCATTGCACTTTGCGAGCAGCGCAGTAACTAGGGTAGGTAAATGATCGCTATTATGCTGACCGTGCAAGCTAATGCCGATGCACCCAAACAGTTCATTGCTTTGTTTTTTGTTGTCGCCGACGTTGTAGTTGGAAACACTTGACAACTAAAAAGAAGCAATGGTTTTGTTTATTTTGGTAATTTTAAGCGTGCGCTAAAATTAGGTCAGTTTTTCATGAACGCCAGCAATTCGAGTCACTGCACTTGAATTGGGTCTTGGTCGTTCATGGAAATAATAGTCATAAATTTTGCCAGCAAATGCCGAGGCAATATTTATTGATATTTATATATGAGTTTTAAAGAGAATCGATTGAAGATTCTGGCTTTGTGTGAGGTCGGGCTGTACAAAGTGTACAGGGTAATGTTATACGGGTCACAACATCCCTCCCCCCTTATAAAAGAAAATTTTTCTCCTTGAAGAGGTTGAAAAATTTTCTGTCGCGTTACTGACCGGTTGAGCAGAAATGAGCATAGAGTATTTACATTTTTTGTAAAACTTAAATATATGTACATTGTTAATTTTCTAATGTGATATATATAGTTTATGTATTGTAAATGAATATTTTACTATTTTACAGCGTTAAAAATTATGCGTAATATTTAGTAGGTTAAAAGGAAATTGAATTAAAATTTATTATATGAATTTAATAAATAAAAATATTTTATAGAACTTATTATTTTTTTTTTCTTTTTTTTTTTAATTACATACTTTATATATATATTTTTCTTTTTGTTGAACTTTTTGTTTCGTTTGTTATTAAAATGTTTTAAAGAATTAAAAAAATTTTATTTTTTTTTATTTTGTATTTGATTCATATTTGAAAGCTTTTGCGAAAGAAGATTTTTATATATATTTTTTTTCATACATTAAAAATAGCTGAAAGTTCTTTTGAAAGAAAAAAAATTGTCGTAGTTTATTGCTTAAAATCGTTTGGCAATATTTTTATTTTCATCTACCAAAATTGGAGGGAGAACAACAAAGTCTTCGTTACGTTTCGGAAAACTATACGGAAAATATGTTTTTTCCTAATCTTTAAAAAATGGCTAGTCAGAAACTCCAGCAAGCTAACTAAAAATTTGTAAAAAATTATAATGGGTGTATTGATTTAAGGTGTTTGCTGTGTTTAAATTTATGCTAAATTGTTTTATGTGTGTGTGTTATTTTAATCTGAAAATTGTTTGAGATTGTTATTGTGTATGATTTTAATTTTATTACGAATTTTAATAGCAGTGTTTTCTGGTGATATTATTTGTAGAACTTCGTATGGACCTTCCCATAGTGACGAGAATTTATATTTCCTTGTTTGGTTTTTTATTAAAACCTTTTCACCTACGTAAAACGTTTTCGGTTTCGCACCTTTGTCATAGTATTCCTTAGACTTTTCCTTTTTCTCTTTTAAAGTTTGTCCAGCAATTTTAAATCCATGTTGTAGTCTTGCCTTAAGTTCGTTGGCGTAATTTTCATAGTTATAATTTATGGATGGATCTTTTTGTAAGTTGGAAGGAATCTTGGCCGGAAATCCGTAAAGTAATTCGTGAGGGGTGTAGTTTGTACTACTGTGTGGTGTGTTATTGAAAACAAATATCGCATAGGGAATCCAGTCGTCCCAAGTGAGTGGATCATTATTTACATAATGTCGAAGGTATTCCGCTAGCGTGCGGTGGCTTCGCTCAAGTGCTCCATTTGTTTGTGGGTGGTATGGTGTAGTTTGTAGTTTTTTGATCTTTAGCAATTTGCATATTTCTTTAAATAATTCGCTGAGGAAATTTGTGCCTTGATCGGTTAATAGTGAGTCTGGAAATCCGAATCGACAGAGTATTTGTTCTACAAAAGCTATTGCAACTGTGATTGCTTCTGCATTTTCCAAAGGTATAGCTTCAGTGAATTTTGTAAGATCATCTTGAAAAGTTAAAATATATTTGTTATTTTTGTACGTTACTGGAAGAGGACCGACTATGTCTTATGCTACTCGTTCGAAAGGTGAAGAGCTCGTTGTTGTAATTTTCATTGGTACTTTTGGTGATTTGTTGAGTTTATTCTTTTGACATGATTCGCACTTTTGAATAAAATTTTGTACATCTTTTTTCATTGTAGACCAGTAATAATTTGTTTTTAATCTTTTCAAGGTTCGATTTATACCCTGGTGTCCTCCGAATGGTGACTTATGGTATTGTGCTAGAACTGTTTCGATTTCGATATGTAAATTAATTTCCATGTTAAAAAATATTTCCGTAATTCCATTGTCTTGAATTCTTCTTTAAATTGGGTGTTAAATTTGGGAATTGCTATTGCGATGGATTTTTGATCCTGTGTACAATTCTCGTTTTTGATTTTTTGTAGTATTTCTTTTGCCATTTCTCGGTCTTTAGTAGTTCTGAAGGGTAAAGGTAAAGTTGTTACGTATAATTTACAATAATTTTCTAGCGTATATATTTCATTTTCTCCCATGAGAGGTTTGATAAATATTGGGATCTTTTTCTTTATAAGATTTTCTTCTGGTGATTCTGTTAGGGGTAGCAATAATAATTTTATTTTTATTCCTTTATTGGCGTAAATTTGTTCTGTGCTTTCTATTATTTTAAATATTTTTTCATTCCTTATATTTTTGGGCTGTTTTGCTTCTGTTTGAAAACTCTCATTGTTTATTTGCTCGCTTGCCATTTGTCGTGTCATGACTAAAACCTTGTTTTTTATTTCTGTAATATTTTTGTCTCTAGTGATGCGACTAAGTGCGTCAGCATTTGTATTGTTTTTCCCTGCTTTATACTTGATCGTGTATTCATATTCTGATAGAATGATTCGCCATCTAGCCAATCTTGACATTGGATCTTTTAGCTTCATTAGCCATTCGAGCGGCTTGTGATCAGTGTAGATCGTGAACTTTTTACCATAAATATACGGTAGAAATTGTTTTACGGCGAAGACAATAGCTAGCAATTCTTTTTCCGTGGTGCTATAGCGTGTCTCTGCATCGTTCAATGTTCTACTTGCGAAGCATATTGGCTTGTCTTTTCCAATTATACCTTGGGATAAGACTGCGCCAAGTCCTGCATCACTCGCATCTGTTGTGATTATAAATTCTTCACTGAAATTTGCATAGGCTAAAATGGGGGGACTTATTAGTTTATCTTTTAATTTTGTAAATGCTTCATCGCAGAATGCATCCCAACTGAATTTTACATCTTTTTTCAGCAATTTTGTGAGTGGTTTGGCTATACTAAAAAAGTTTGCTATAAATCTTCTATAATATCCCGTGAATCCAAGGAATGATTTAATTCCTTTCGTATTTTTTGGAGTTGGATATGTTTTTACTACTTTAATTTTCTCAGGGTCAGGTTTTATACCGTTTTAAGAAATGATATGTCCTAAATAATTGAGCTCTTGTTTAAGAAAATTACATTTATCGGGTTGGAGTTTGAGATTATGATGACGCAATCGGTCAAATATTTTAATTAATTTTTGGTTGTGGTCTTTTAAGTCGTAGCCGTACACAACAATGTCATCTACATAAACAAAGCATTCAAAGCCTTGTAAGCCCATGAGTACGTTATTCATTAGTCTTTGAAAAGTAGCGGGGGCGTTTTTCAACCCAAATGGCATCCTATTATATTCGTAGTGTCCAAAAGGTGTGCTAAAAGCTGTTTTACATTTGTCAGATTCTTTAACGGGAATCTGGTGAAATCCTTTGGCTAAATCTAATGTGCTAAAATATTTTGCTCTTCCCAACTGGTCAAGTATGTCAGTTATGTTGGGCAAAGGGTATGCGTCCCCAACGGTTAGGTCGTTTAATTTTCTAAAGTCTACTACGACTCTCCAGCGTTTGTGACCTTCGGAGTCTGCCTTCCTTGGAACAAGTAATAGTGGCGAGTTCCATGGGCTTGAGCTTGTTCGAATGACGTTGTCTTCTAGCATTTCATTAACCTGTTTATGAATTTCATTTCTTTGGCTTTCAGGAAGTCTGTATGGCCTAACAAATAAAGAAGGTTTGTTTGCTTCTGTAATAATTTCATGGTCTGCTGTCTCAGTACAAGAAAGGTGGTCTCCCTCAAAATAAAATAAATCGTTGTAGTTTCTACAAATCTCTAAAATTGATTTCTTTTCTTCTTTATTACAATGCGTTAGGTCTATATTTGTTTCTACTTTGTTTAATCTACCCTTCACTAAATCTTTTGTTTTATCGAGTTTGATTTCGTTGAAGTTTTCTATTTTTTCCCACTCATATTGAATTTTATTTAAATTGATTTTTTTGATTTCTTCTGTTGTGTTCATTAAAAGAACTTTTACTTTATTTTTGATTGGGCGAACCAGGGTTTCCGCCAAATATACTCCTGGGTTTATTTGTTTCTTGTGGATCACTGCGTCTTTTGTATAAGCAAAAGGGATCTCGACAAGTTGTTTGCATCGAGGTTGCAAGGTTATGGATTGTAGCCCGTAGACATCAGGTTGAGTTGACTCAATCCTGTTTTTACAAATCCTTTCATTATCCAAAAATAATGCCTTGGTTTCCTCTTTATTTGCCTTCACTTTATTTGTAATGATTTTATTATCACTTTGAGGTGACAATGTGATGGATTGCGGCCCGTAGACATTAGGTTGAGGATTCTCAATATGACTTATGCCATTCGGCGCATACTCCTGATCCTGTTTCCTATTTTCACAATTCCCTTTGTTACCCGTAGGCAACACATTGTTTTCCTTTTCAGTGTTTTTATAATCATTTTGAATATGTGGTTTTATAATTTTATTTTTACTTACTGCCGCGTTTGAGCAGTCTACTGGTATTTCCAGTTGTTTATTCTTGAAATCAATTTTACAGTTAAAAGTGGTAAGAAAGTCGCTTCCTAAGATTCCGTCGTAGGTTAAGTTAATATTTTTATTTAAAATATGAAAGTTGTGATTCAGTGTTATTATTTGGTCATAAAAAGGGACATTAATCGTTTTTATTTTCTCCCCTAGAGTTTGCATTGCATTGCCTGAAATGGTTGAGACCGTATGTTTACTTTTTTTATAAATTGTGCGCTGTGGTTCAGTGTCTTTTAATAGGCTAATTTGTGCGCCCGTGTCTACTAATAATGAAGTTATATTTTTATCTGAAGGTTCCAGTTTAATGCAAAGCACTGGCTCTTCGTATTCTTTGCAAAAAGGTATTTTTATAGAGTAATTTAATTTCGTGCTTGGTGCACATCGGCTTTTACTTGCATCCGGGGAGAAGTGCCGCTGGTTTCTTCCCGAGCTATTCCGTTTCCCGATGAGTTGTTAGTATGATGCGTTTGATTGGGATGGCTGTATTCGCCTCTGAAAGGGTTGTAATATGCGTTTGGGTCATCATTAACTCTTCGGTTCTGAAAATTTTCGGCGCTTCGCAGTCGAGATCTACACTCTTGGTACGTGTGATTTGACCGTTTGCAGTCTGTACAGAATATCGATTGTACTTCTTTTTTTATATTTGGCTGTCTGTTTAAATTGTTATTAAAGCTGGTGGAAAAATTATTATTGTTTTTCTGATAGCATGTCTCTTGAGTATGCCCTAATTTCTTACAGTATTGGCATGTAGATTTAAACGTTGAGGTTTGGTATTGCGACGTTTTTTCAAGCCGTACTGAATGTTCTTCAGCATATGCAATGGCTTTCTTCAAGTCTCGCTCATTGTGAGCTTTAAGAATTAATCTTAAATTATGATTCCGCAAACCATCCTCGAATACCTGTAGTGCCAATCGATCATTTTCTTGTTTTAAATAAGCCCTAACTGATTCGTCGCTAGTGCTTGAAAATGTAGCAGAATTTAACGAATGTAATAATTTTCCTACTCGTTCACCAAATTCTTTTATTTTTTCTTGTGATTGTTGCTTAGCAGTTAAAAGTTCATTCTGGGCGTAAGTTCTCGACTTTTCCTCCTTTAACTCCGTCTCCAAATCTCGTACCAAATCATTCCATTTAGTAAAAGATTTGAATTGGATGAGTTCAAAGGCCGAACCCTCCAATCGAGTCTTCACTACCTCTAGAATAAAAGTGTGTTCCGCTTCAGTTTTAGCAGATGAAAACAGAATATTGCCGCAAGCTATAAATTTATTGAGTTCGGCTGGATTGCAGTTAAATACCGGTACGATATAATAAATATCGTTTAAAGTAAATTTCAGATCCATTTCAAGATCGTTATCTTCAATGGTTTCAAGACAAAACGAGTTTTCGAAAAATGGTAGATTAGCAAAGAGCTGAACTACCTCAGCTGCGCGCTGTAGAGTACGATTTTTGAAGAAAATGTATGCAAAAACTTTCAAGTATTACTAAAAATATTAGGCTTTTTTTTTTTTTTTGCCGATATTCAGTCGATGATACTGTTGATCAATTGTTTCGTCTTTCTTGTTGAATTTAGTTTGATGTGGTTGTTGTCGTCTTTCTTGTTGAATTTAGTTTGCTGTTGAAATATTTTGTTACTGATGTTCTTGTTGTTGAAGGTGCGGTTGAAGCTGTTCTTGATGTTGTCGATGTTGTTGTTGTTGTTGCCAGGAGGCTCTAGGCCTTAAAGCTGGTTATCCTGGGCTTCTTGATGGGCCAGGAGACTTCACGTCTTAAAGCTGGTTAACCTGGGCTTATTATTATTTTTTTTTTTTGCACTGTTTCGATGTTATAGCCTCGGGACGCTTTTTTTTTTTTTTTTTTTTTTCACTCACTTTTTTTTCACTTTTCACTGCCGCTGTTTAGCCTTGGCACACTTTTTACCTTTTAAGCTGTTATATATTTTTTTTTTTTAACCCGATGTCGAAGCCTCGGTACGCTTCAAAAAATTTTTGTTTTTAAAATTTTATTTGTTAAAGATTTTTTTTTTTTTGTTATTAAAGGATGGTTTTTCCTTTTTGTTGGTTTAAGGGATGTAGCGTATCCCACCGCTGCCACCAAATGTTATGTTTAACGTCCGTGGCCTCCGTGCTTTCCGCAAGGAGAAGAGAGACCAGAGACGGGAGAGCGAGTAAAAGATATTTAGTTTAATTTTTTAGTTAACTTTATTTATTTTACAACATAGGCCCGCTGTCTAGGCGAGGCTGCGACCAATGTTGTGTTTTTCAAGTTTTTATAAATATTTTATTTTAACTAAAAGGCCCGCTGTCTAGGCGAGGCTGCGACCTTATTAGTTGGTTTAGCTTATAACTCTTAAAACTCTCTGTCCATTTCTGCGCCGGTCACGGGTTTATAAAGGAAAATCCTCACTTTCCAAAGAGGTTCCTTTCTTCCAGAAACTCCCACAATTCCCATAATTTCGAATAAGTGGAAATTATGTATCGATTCTACCCAATCAAAACATTACATGTCATACATAAATTCTTTGCATTTATCTACATATTACTTCCCCTTTCGCGATACGTGATCACGTACGTCTTACATGTTGCGTAGCTGCAGGCATTGCACTTTGCGAGCAGCGCAGTAACTAGGGTAGGTAAATGATCGCTATTATGCTGACCGTGCAAGCTAATGCCGATGCACCCAAACAGTTCATTGCTTTGTTTTTTGTTGTCGCCGACGTTGTAGTTGGAAACACTTGACAACTAAAAAGAAGCAATGGTTTTGTTTATTTTGGTAATTTTAAGCGTGCGCTAAAATTAGGTCAGTTTTTCATGAACGCCAGCAATTCGAGTCACTGCACTTGAATTGGGTCTTGGTCGTTCATGGAAATAATAGTCATAAATTTTGCCAGCAAATGCCGAGGCAATATTTATTGATATTTATATATGAGTTTTAAAGAGAATCGATTGAAGATTCTGGCTTTGTGTGAGGTCGGGCTGTACAAAGTGTACAGGGTAATGTTGTACGGGACACAACAATAGAAACGGCCTTGAAAAAAACAAATGTTTTATACATTCCAAAAGATTATTATAGCGTGATAGCCGCCTGCCGAAAAAATCCTTCACAGTACACAACATGGAGGGAAAAGATTTTATTTCAACACATTCATTGGAAAATTCTGTTTCAAGAAGGAAAGTAAATACAGACCAAAACAAAGTGAATTGACTAAAAATTCAATGGATACGATTTTACCATGATATTCCCTATAAAATGTTTTATAAACTAACTTTAGATGAAAAAGATGAATTTCTAACTTTAGATTTGTTACCAAAAAGAGGAAGACCTAGGCGTTATTCACAAATAAAGATGTATCCGTTATACGCTGGATCTCGTCCTGTTTCTTCAGCAAAATACAAAGACATGATGGACTTGCTTAATTATATACCGCCAATACACCACAGTTATTTTAAAAATTTGAAACAAAACACGACTTCCGAGGATCTAATCACTCCTATTGATGACGACAATTAAATTGAGCTGATATATATTTTCCTATTATAAATTACTTATACTTACATGAACTAATTACTTTTGTATTTTATGAATATTAAAATAAATCATACTTAAATCAAACCTTTATATTACTTTTATTCCATTAATATATTATTAATAAACATATAAATTATTATATATGTAATTTATTCAAAAATTTTAGTAAATCACTGCCCTTTCAAAACATCACTTCAGTAAAATACGTCAGACAAAATTAATATAAGTCACTCATTTTTCTAAACTATTTATTTTGAAAGTGGCTTAAGTCACTTCACCGTAATGAAATGTGGTGATTTTTTAATGTTTATACGAAATTATTTATACTGACAAAAATATCAGTATCATGAGATAACAAATACAAGTAAATCTTCTCGAAACTTAACATCCATATTTTTAAACGCGTTTAAATGCAAAACCCTTAAAATTAACACTTAAAAACAAAGTGACTTATGCCACTTTCAAAATAAACGGCTCAAATGACACCATACTCCAAAATCCGGATTTCACAAAAACATTTAATTTAACCACGGACGCAAGTATTTATGGGTTAGGAGCTATTCTTTCGCAAGGTCCTATTGGTAACGACATACCAATCTGCTACGCAAGTAGAACTCTTAACGACACGGAAATTAACTATTCAACCATAGAGAAAGAACTCCTTGCAATAGTATGGGCAACCAAATATTTCCAACCATACCTCTTTGGTAGAAAATTTAAAATAATCACTGACCACAGACCACTAACATGGGTTATGAGTTTAAAAGAACCCAACTCAAAATTAATAAGATGGCGTTTAAAATTTGAAGAATTCGACTACGAGATCATATGACGCGTTGAAAGCAAAAGAGGAACATAATTTTAGTGCAAGCAAAAGAGGATTGTAAAATAAATTCAAGCAAAAATGTAACAGGACAAGTTGCAAGAACAGTTTTGCAAGCGACGGAAGGTTGTAAGCCAACATCAAAGGCGAGTAAATTGCTAGAATTTGTTGAAAGACTCTAAAACGACAAAATCTTATCAACAAAGTTGTCATGAGGTTGTTTACTTTTGTTTTTTTTTTTTGATTTTTTGATGATTTTTGATTTTGCTCTTCTTTCTTTTTGGGTAGGTTTCTGTTGCATTAGGATTTTCTTTACTTTTTTAGCTGAACATTTCGACGATCGTCAAATAAGTTATATTTTTTCGTTTTTGTTTATTTCAATGGAGCTATAGAAAAAACGATGTTACTTTTTATTTTCTTATTGGCTTGAAATGTACCCAAGGACAAAATTATAAAAAATATGTTTATAAATTTTTTTACTAAATTTATTAAATTTTTTAACTGTTAAACTATTATATAAAACCTATATAAAATTTCGATTTATATATCAATTTATAATTTATCATAATAAATTATATTGGAAATTGGAACGCAGGACAACCGCCAGCTAGACCAACTAGTTTTTATTGTTGCTGCTCTATGTAGGTACTTTGTTGCCACTAAAATAATCAATAAAAATATTTCAATAAAGTAATTACGCATGCTCCTTATTGTAAATAAAAGATAAATCAATAACACTATAACGTATAAAAAAAATATTTACTAAACAAAATAAAGTGTGCAACATGAGCAACGAGTAGACGTGTTTATTTTTGGTTCGGCTTTTCTACGCTTTTCATTGTTAAATATTGTAAATAAAATCTAATTTAATCTCCAGCCACCGTTTTAATAGATTGCATTTCGATCCGAGTAATTATCTTTTTGTTAAAGATTATATATACGCGTTATATTAAATAAATAAAAAATAAAAAAACAAAACATAATGTCCACAAATATAAAAAACACAAGAAGTGCTACAATCGGCCGCAAATTGGCCGCCCAATGACTCCTCTTGGTACTGGTTTGGGTGAGTCATCAACTTCGACTACACCTCCGATGTCGGATGCAAAATTCAGCTCCCAGCTAAACTGCATACGGGAGAGTATTGTGGGGCAATTGACTGAAGCAATAGCTGCGTCTGAAGAGAGGGTAATGCAGAGGATAGGTGAAGTCTCAGCTATGCTCTATAATATGAAGACCACAATTAAGAATCTAATTGAAAGAGTTTCTGTTGTTGAGGTTGCATTCGCCGATCTAGGCCTGTTGAAAGAGAACGTGCAAGAGTTGAAGAAAGAAATCGACACACTCAAAGGCGATGGTGAGGCAAAGACCACACACTCTTCAAATTTAGATGATGAAGTAAGAGCGCTGAGGTCTCAATTGGCATCCTATGAGAGTGATGCTATTTCGACTGACGTCATCATCCATGGTATACCCTCTACTCCAGATGAAAACCTTAGCGGCATTTTTAGAAGAGTTTGCGAGCTTATTAAATGCGACTCTCTTACACTTCGACATATATTTAGAGTGCGTAACAACAACAATGCAAGAAATGCAGTGATCGTAGCAAAGCTAACTGCTGCAAATGAGCGTAATTGTTTGCTTAGAGCTATTGCTGCCTTTCGAAGAACACATAGGTGGCAGCTCACGCTTGAAGACATCGGGTGTGAGGGTAGTGGAAACGTTTTTCTCCATGAAAGTCTGACGAAAGCAAACCGTGCTATTATGCTGTATGCTAACGAGCTGAGGAGAGATAATAGACGCGTTTCGGTTTTTTCTTTTATTATTCGAACCGGTTTTTTTAAAAATCGTAATTTTCGAATAATTCGAAAACCGGTTTTTTTGACTCGAATTATTCGAGTGCTCGAATAGTTACGAAATATTTAAAT